>OY978220.1:15327335-15620626 GCA_963854785.1 Vaccinium vitis-idaea
ATACTGGATAGTGTACACATGATTGTCCCTCCCACTGCACTTCCCTGCTTCCACAAGGAGCGACTTGAAATTCAAATAGTGGTGTGAGTTGTTAAGTGTAGTTGTATCTGGTTGTGTATGGACTGTGAATCAGTGAATGTACAAAATCCTTGATGTACGTCTGAGACAAAAATGGCTGTCATGTTCTCCCCTCACACAACCCGCAAATGTTCCACATAAGTGCTTTCTTGTCCACATTTTAAGAAAACAAACAAATTTCACCGGAAGGGATAATCTTCCTATTGTTTACATTTTCTTTTAGAGGTTTTGGAGAAGGCCAAGGCTCAGATTGGCGTGCTGAAAGAGCTTTTCCATCGACTAGCTGAAATTCTTCTTGAATGCCCCGGGCAGTATTATAGGTAAGTGGAGCATGTTGGAGTTGGTGCCAGTGTAATTTTTTGTTAGCTGTTGATTGGTCGCAATCGTCCTTCTTTCTTGTGTTTAGGTTTCACGGTGATTGGAGGAGTGAGACACAAACAGTTGTCTCGCTTCTGGCCTTTATGCATTGGCTAGAGACAGGGAATCTTCTTATACACACTGAAGCTGAGGAAAAACTTGGGTGTATGTTTGAACTACTGTTTTGGCATTTTTTCAAGAACAGTTACTAATTGGATTATTGATGCTTCTCCTCACTACTTGCATGAAATTTCTCATCGCTATAGAGTTAGTTTACTAGAAATTAACATTTTACTTATAGTTTTGGCTCTTCTGGGCAATATAATGCAGCTCATCAAGGAAATGCTGGTTTATTTCACCACCTCAAAAGTTTCTAATGAGCTTCTACTACCAAATCACATATGAAATGGGGAGTAGGTTGCCTTTCTGCCTGAGAATTCTATGACAATTGAAATCTTAGTGGTGATTAGTTATTGAGATGAAAAGAATGCAGAACAGAGCCACCTGTAGCCACGCGGTCCACATTCCTCTTTACGGCAGGGTCAATCAAGGCTATTAGGGTCTGGAGCTTAGTTTGGATTGATAAGACTTAAGAAGATGTTATTGCTTGGATCTTAGGATTGATTCGAGGATGTTAAGATGCTCTATATGTGAGCTTGCATCGTGGGATTGAATCAAGGATGTCAAAGATTATATAAATGAGCAACTAAGTGTAAGTTTACGGAGGACAAGTCTTAGAAGTTAATTAAAATAATTTCGGAATCAGGTTAAGTCATGAAAAACTGGTCCTCTTGAATATCGAAAACTAGGGGTGAGCACGGGGTGGGTAGGGTCCGGTGCGACCTTAACCCGCTAACAGACCAATCATCATCGGGTTACCAATTTTCTCAACCAATCTCGACCAAAACAAGTATCGAAACCGTCCGATCTTGGGTATTGGTTTGAACAGGTCTGAAGCAGACGGGTTTGGCGGATTGAGACAAGGTGGAAGCTCATCGTCCCCTTTGTTTTAGTTTTGTCAGCGGCAGTGATTATTTTGGTCTGTAACCCCTCTGCGATTGTTGCCGGTTTGTCAAATGCGTAGAGTCCTCTCTGGTTTTGTATGTGGTGGTTTTAACAATGGAATATCGAAGGGAAACGGAGTTTAGAAATTACAGTTTTGGGAAGAAAAAAAAAGAAAAAAGGTTACAGATCTGTGAGGGTTGAGATAATGATAACCATGAAGTAGATATGGTTAGGCTTCATGGGGTTTTAAGAAATGGGTAGTGAGGGAGAAGAGATGAAAATGGGTCTCTAGAAAACTGAGGAGACACAGTGAGTGCAGTAGAGGTCCAGGTCCTAGTGTAACACACACATGCGCGCCAAAAAAAAAACTACACACACAGATGAAATTTATCTTGGAAATCTGAAACAAGGGTAAAATATCTTCAGTTCTTGAGATGATAAAGACAGCACGTGAAGGTGAAAGGCTGAGGTAAGACCTAAGTTGCACGAAGCGGGAGCGGGAACGGGGGCGGGAGCGGGTGCGGGGGAGCGGGGGTATGCAGACGCTCCCTAGGTTGGGAGCGGCAAGAGATTATTTAATAAATTAATATATATTTGAATAAACTTATATATATTTATATGTATTGGACATATATTTTATAGTTGCAAAGGGAGCACGTATGTAAGCATTTTACCTATATAAGCATGAGTGAGAAATGACATCTCAATAGATTATTTTATGCCAAATATATGGACTAAACATGTAGATAAGTAGTAAAATATGAGACGAGAAAGAGAGAGTCCTAAATCTTTCCTACTTCTTTTGTCTTTTTCTTTTTCCTTACATATATTTGGAAAAAGAATTGAGAATTTCGTCCTTAAGAGTAGTGTGGAAGCTCCCATCTTGTTTAGGAGCGGGTTCCCGTCTGGACAGGAGCGAGCTCCCATCGAGCTCCCGTCTCGGGAGCACGGATTCGAGCTCCCGTCAAGGGAGCGCACCCATTTTAGAAGGATCCTGCAACTAAGGGTAAGACAACAAATTTGTAGTTCGGTCAAGAGAGAGAGATCAGTTTGATAGGGTGAAATTATATCATTATATGCAACCCAGCCCCATCCGAAAACCCGAGAATTTTCACAGGTGTTCACCAGTTTCTGACTGAATTTCTGGGCGAAACCATACAGCCGATCCGATCGGATGGTGGTCTGACCGGATTGAGCGGATCCTTGCACTCCCCTAATATAGACCCTTTCATAGTTGAGTTTGTAGCTCAAAATGTTGGACTCTACACCTACAAATTCTAAGAAACAATTTACAAGGTCGTGCACAAGTCATCGACCCGTAAGAAAATGACAAAATTTTATTAGTTAAACCACCCATGCGACTCATTTTGTAAATAAGGGCATCGTTATTGCTGTTGGGATATGAAGTGCAAGTGCACTACTTAGAAGGATCTATGAAAAATCACAGAAACAGGTCCAACACTAGGATTATGGGTGACTAGAACCGGAAACTTTCCTCTGTATGCTCATTTATCCTAGTCAGCTGTTAGTATATAAGTTCCTTAATAATTTGGGGTGGGATTATTCAGCTGGAGAAAAAAGTTATGGTGGACTTCAATCATCACTCTTTGTTCAATACTCGATCTAGTCTGCCTGAGTAATATTTTTTCATCGTCTAATCTTTCTTCTTATTGAGCAATCATGCAGTGAATAATTCAGAATTTGGTTTGGACATTGAAGACTATCTTGTTGGTGAGTGATCTGAAGTTTCCAGTTTCCAATTTCCAATTTCCAATTTCCAATTTCCAATTGTTGCCAGGATCGATGTTTGAACTTGGTAGTGTAAAATTCATTCTGGTGGTGAAGTGTTTTGGGCTGAATCTGAGACAAGTAACTATGGGTTTTTATTGCCTTGCTTTTGCCCTGGGTTTTTTTTTTTTTTTTTTTATGACTCTTTTTGCCTAGTTATGTGTATACTTAAGAAGAGTCGTTAAGCCTTGAAGCATCTGTGAATAGAACCAGCCAAACCACTGAGTATCGGGTTCAGAGGTGGAAACTAGACTTCAATGCCATTCATTGGTCTGGTCTTCTGGGATATGTGGGTAACATTGTTGTTGCACTTTTTGGGCTAGAGGTATTGGTAGCACAAGGGATTCTAGAATGACTGTTGGTAGTACTTTCTGTGATTTTTTTTGCTATCTATAAGTCAACCTGTATCTTCTGCTCAACTGTGTTAACAATGAAACGTTTGTATATGAATATTATTACATGAGGTGGTACTTAAATGACTAAATGCGCCATGTAAAGATTTTCAAAGATTCAGTCATTATGTTCAGTGTACATGTAGATTGTTGAATAGATAATCGTTTCAAAAGGGCACATGAACATTTCTGGTAATACACATGATTGACGATAGATATAGCTGGTCTGAATCTTTTGGATCATTGTGGAATTATACTATTTTTTCCTTGTTCTGTCGTCCTACAGTTTATTCTACCTTTTGGAGTCTCCACTGCTCCTTTAAACTTCTTAATCCTTAATTGATTCTCTTATTGTTCTCCTATCGAGTTTTCTTTGGTCATGTTTGATTGATGTATTTTTGGAGTAGTTTTAACTTCGGATCTAAGGCAGTCTTATGTTTTGATTTCTGGCGTTACCTGTTATAGCGTACTCTTCCAATGCTTCCTTGAATCCATTATCAATGTCATGTGTCTGGTTTTCGTAGATGTACTGATGTAGCATCTTTTTTTTTACTATGCAGGAATTTGTTTCATGTCCAATGAATTGGTAAGAGTCTGCTGCTGTATTGGTTAATCTTATCGCATATATGGTTTTTTACTAGGTCAAGTCAAGGACATATATTAATGACATGGGATAATCCACCAAACTTGAAATTGTGACATTCGATAGCGAAACCCCAAGAATGTAGAGAATCAGTTAATCAATATATTAAAGATGGACAATGTTTATGATGCTCATTGGTAATGTATGATCCAAATCCATGGGTTTCCTTGAAGGAATCATTTTCTTTGACTAGTGATTGTTAATAATAGTTTTTAAGGTCTTCATGTTATTTTTTTAATGGGCATTTTTAAAGGTCTTCTTGTTACCTTGATGAACTGTGCTGCTAATGAAACATTTTATCGCTGCTAATAATATTGACCTCGTATAACTATTCAAGAAACTCTGTATCAGCAGTCAGTAATGTTGCCATTGGTACTCACCATGACAATATGGTTTTGCAGCCGCGGTACGTGGTGAACCAAGTGACAGCCGGGGACTATGACTGCCCAAGAAAGGTGTTGAAGTTTTTAACAGATCTACATGCAGCATTCCGCATGCTCAATCTCCGGAATGACTTCTTGCGCAAGAAGTTTGATGGTAAGTTTGATGGTAGTAGGATAATAATTTTATTCTTTTTCGTAATTCATTTATCATTTTTCAAAGGAGAACCAGTAGAACTTTTGCTTTACTCTGCTTTAAGTTTTGGTAAGCGTAAATATTTGGCTTTGCATGTCGGGGGGTTTTTAGGCACTTGAGTTGTTTATCATAGCTCATGTGGGTCCTTGCATAAATCTTGACAGGAATGAAATATGACCTACGACGAGTTGAAGAAGTCTACTACGATGTTAAAATCCGTGGTTTGGCAGCGAATGGTGATTCGACAAGAGACCAAGGAATCCAAGGAGAGTCGTAGGTTAGACAAGTTGTGTTTGACGTGTAATTTCTCTGTTTGCCGATCAAAATAAAAACATTTAATTTCTCAATTCTCCATCCTGTCAGTTGTCCAATGTATAATCTTGACAATAAATTTTGTTCTTCTTTCTGTCAGTTGTCCAATGTATAATCTCGACAATAAATTTTGTTCTTCTTTCTAACTGGAATTGGTCGAATAGGTAAAATTTGTCATGCACCCCTAAATTTTGGTAGACGAAGGGAAAATAGCCTGGTCTTTCGCTGAGAATGGAATAGAAAGGGAAAAATAGTTGCGATGACTGATGAGGATGATGCTTTGCGTTATCTTACATTCGCTGATTCGAATTTATTTTCCGACCAGTTTTTAGCTCTGTTCTGCTTCTTCCTTGTATGGTTGCAATCTTGTGTCTCAAATGGTGAAGTATGTTTACTGGTGAAGTTGGGTTTTGGCCTTCTTATTGGAATACTGGAAAGATGATGATAGTTGGCAAGATAGTGAAGGAAAATGGAATGCAAAAAGGTGAAAGCCTTACTCCAAGTCTCCAAGGCACACTAGAACTGGGGACAAGGGCCGCAAACGAGTCAGAGTTCTAGTCTTTTTTTTTTTTTTTGATCATTCATCATTTCTAATCTATTACATGGGGAGGGGGGAATGGAACTCGATCCCGGAATGCAGTGTGGGACATCTAAAAGCTCTACCGCATGAGCTAGCCACCACTTGTGAGTTCTAGTGTCTTCATTCATGTATGTTCGTTAAGATTATAAACGAATCGACCTCAAACCCAATTGGTCTAGGATGTAGAGTTTTGAGTTAGTTCACGAGTCTTAACGAGCTAAAGAAGCTAGTATTAATAACTATATACTCCATCCGTTCCAAAATAAGTCTTCACTATGAAAATTCACGTCATTTCCCAAATAAAAAAAATTAAGTACTTCCGTGTATCGTTTTTTAAATTTTTTTTGCACCAAATTAAAGTATTCATTGAGTTCTTTAATTTGATGTGAAAAAATTTGAAACACGATACATGAAGGTACTTAATTTTTTTTATTTGAAAATTGATTAAGAGAGAGAGAGAGTCGAACACTTATTTTGAAACGGAGGGAGTATATTAATTCTTGCATGCAGTATTTGGCTGCACTTTCCATTTATTCATTTTTGTCTATAATTTTCCAAAACTCTTTTTTTAGAAATGATTATTACGCATCTTTAATATACATGCTGCTTCTGAAATTGTTCATGAAAAATCAATTACACTAACACAATATCAATCTATGTAAAAGAAATATAAATACATGAATAATTGCCGTAATACCTAACTCGCGAGCTTTATTAAGTCAAGCATTGACTGATTACAGCTTGCCTCGCCTACAAAACGAATTGGAATCTCTAACTCGAGCTTGTTTACAAATCTAATGAATTGAGTTTGAACAAGAACTTATCGAGTCGAGTTTTGAGGTTCTCCCATTGTTTATGTTAGCGTGAATGTCATGGTATTTTTGTTCTTTATGACCTGATGAAAAAGTATGAAATATTTTTAGTTATCTTTAATGGGGTAGGACCAACAAAAATAGCAGAACATGACCAATTTGATCATAGCCCACAGGGAAGAGGATCCAACACTGGATCATCCAAATGAGAAAATTTTGGGTGTGGATTAGGTAGAGAAACGTGGTGCCCGGCACCCAATCCGAGCTGTCCAAACACGTTTTGGACGGCTCAGATCCAATGGGTTAAATTTGCTCAAAAAAATTACAAACATGCTACTCCTGGCACCCGGCCAATCCGAGCTGTCCAAACACGTTTGGACGGCTCATATCCGATGGGTTAAATTTGCTCAAAAAAATTACAAACATGCAACTCTCAAATCTGAGTCTTCCAAAACGTGTTTGGACGGCTCGGATTGGGTGCCGGACACCACGTGTCCCTACCCAATCCGCACCCAAAATTTTCTCCATATAAATACACGCAAATGGGCACACAATCTCTATCCATTTTATTTTATTTTTTTATTAAATTTTTCAGATTGAAAGCATTCGGCCGGCATCATCGGTGGGAGTGGTGGTACCCACAATGCTCATGGGCCAGTCTTTATATTCCTTTTTCTTTTTTTTCCAAACAGCTGGTTGACCAATTTTTTTGCTCTATACCTAAATTTACCAAAGATGAAAAATGATTTACTATTTGATATTATGGATGACTGGTTAGAACTCCATAATTTGGACGGAGTTTGGACTAACTTTTCTTATTATTAACGACAGAATCTGATTTGTTATCTTTGATTCTCTATAAATTTTTGTACTATATATGTGTTGGTTTTTTTTTGGAGGATCTGATTTGCTGCAATTAGATAAATCAGAACAGTAAAGAATATACATTAAATTCAAAAAGAGTGAAACGTAAAACAAAATAGTCAAAAAAAAAAAAATATTTTATATAATCAATTAAAATGGCACGAATTTTAAAAAGACCAACAAATGCGGACGGAGGGAGTATTCAACTTTTGATTCTTTTGAATTTCCTAACAGTAAAGTATTTGATTTTTCAAAATTATGTTTTGATCAGCTTATATAGGAAAATATCTATGTAATTATGGAAAAAGCAACAAATGAATACTATAATACACCCCATTACATATATTTTCTTTTTCAGGACGAAAACCAACAGAACATTGAATTTCCTAAGCAGTGTGCTCCCATGCTAAAAAGTTTAAAATTGACTACATTTATTTAGGCTGGTGTCACCATTACTTCTCCAGTAAAATTCTTATTTTATAGTCGCTAGTGTGTCATTACTTCCTGAGCAAAATTGAGATGAATGACTAGTTGTGGCTAGAGGTGCACAAGAAAACCGATATAACCGCTAAACCGTTTTGATCCAGACTGAACCGTTCTATTTGGTTAGGTAATGCGGTTCATTGATTTAATAATGGTTCTGAAAAAATAAGAACTGATCATTATAACCACATCAACCTATTCTTCAATACCTGAAAGGTGGAACATTTTCATAAGCCGAAACTCGTATAAATGATTAATACATAAGCTATATATACACTTTCTATGGACATTCTCAAAATACATTGTAGAAGGATTCATCAAAGCTTTTTATATTCTCAAAAGGAACCCATAGCATTTGAAACACAGGTTTATAATGCACATCCCTCTCTGATTCGTCATATCACCAGGCGTCTCTGGTGCGGATAAGTTAGATGTCTTACGCATTATCCAACAACTTACACAAATACATCTTGCTAGCCTTTTAGCACTGTCCCCTAGCAAGCTAGGATGTAAGGGATGTCATTAATAGATACGAAACTTATCCAACTTTCATTTAATATCCATGGAGTTCATATTGTTGAGCAAAACATATGGATAAAGCATATCATTGTATTGAAGCACAAACATGTTTATAAAACTGTATAGTTTAGGTATTAATCACTCTCGACTCCAAGCTTCCACACAAGTATCATATAGGGATGGAAAAATGCCCCGCCCCGCCCCGCCCCGATTAGGGCGGATTTTTTTATCAAATTTTCGGGTACCGGGGAAAATTAGAAAAACCAGGCCGGGGTAGGGTTTATATTACCCCACCCCCGTTACCCGCCCCGAACCCGCCCCGAAATATATATATATATATATAGAGGAACTCTCTAGTCCGGGACTAGAGAGTTCGGAACTCCACCTTCCCGATATTTTTTTGACGATCCGAACCGTCCAATGTGTTCAAAAGGTGTTTTCCAAGGCCCACGCGGGAAATCTTCAAAAAAAAATACCGGGAAGGGCTTGATCCACGCAATTTTGTAAATATGCAGTTTTTGCGAAAAACTGCGTGGATCAAGCCCTTCCCGGTATTTTTTTTTGAAGATTTCCCGCGTGGGCCTTGGAAAACACCTTTTGAACACATTGGACGGCTCGGATCGTCAAAAAAATATCGGGAAGGGCTTCAAACCGCTTCAATCCGGGATTTCCGGGATCCTTGACAGGATCCTCCCCGTATATATATATATATATATAATTATACTTTTATTTTAATCTATTTATCATTATACTAAAGATATTATATTTTTATCCTAATTTTATTATCATTCTACTAAAAAACTTTCATTCTTACTTTAATATTTTAACCATTACACTAAAATATCACTTTATTTATAGGTATTTACTTTTATTTTGCTTTTAGATTAACAAATTTTTAAAATTTCTTAAGAAGCAGGGCGGGAACGGGGGTACCAAAAAATTACCCGGTCGGGGTCAGGTCCATGTAATAATTTTCGGGTCAGGATCGGGTATGCCAAAATCCCGCCCCGCCCCATTGCCATTCCTAGTATCATATAATAAACAAGTAGGTAATTCGATTACTAGTTCCCAATTTAATAACCACGGTTAGAACCGAACCAGACCGTATACTTATAAGTTTACATAATTATGTATCTTTATTTGGTTAGTTAATATTTTTCTTCCCTCGTAAGGTTTTCTTTTATGTCTATTTAGAGTAGAAATCTGTTTTGTTAGTAAGTCTTTAGTTTACTACTATAACCATTTGACCATACTAATACCTAATTTTCAATTTTAATTCCCTAGTAAGACAAGCTACTGAATTTTATTTTCTTGTTTGTAGAGTATTCCATTCTTTTTTTAAGCTACTTTATTGGTTGTTTTCATCAATTTTAGGAGTTGTTTTATTGATGGTAGATTGTCATGTACTTTGTGTATCATGTGAACTATATTTGGTTTCAAATCTTACAAAATCTTACAGTAATTATTTTATGAGTTGTTTGATGCTCCAAATTCTAAATAATCTTTTGAGTTCATGTGTTGCGAAAAAAGTATTCCAATGCTGATCGGATAGAATCGGAATCGAGCCAAAACCAATCCGGTCTTGCAGTTTTGGATCTGGACAGGTTCTACACGTGTATTGGTTAGGTTTTGGTTCTTGATTTCTTAGAACCAGATGAAATGGTTCGGTTACTGGATTTCTAGAGAACCGGTCCAATCCGGACCGTTTGCAACCCTAGTTGTGGCTTGAGACATTTTTCAATGTCGTGATTTGGTTATTGTTCACTAATTTTTTGTTGTTGTTGGCAGTGGCATATCCTACGATGGTGTTGAAAACGTCATCATTTATGATTAAATAAAATAATAAAATTGCGCATCCACAACATTGCCAAGTGTATAGGATTATATACATTTGAAAAATTACTAAGGATCTTAACAGTGTCAACCTGAATATGACACGGTTTGAAGTTGATCGGGCTAGTGTTGAAATATTTGACATTTTTTTGTTAACAAGTGTTTTGACATAAAACCTACAATGACACGACATGAACATGGTATGACATGACACTATATTTACCCCAATCAAATCCATCCCTCTTTATGTTAAAAGAAGACGTCCATTCACTTAGAAAGAAAATTATGCTAGAAAGTGAAAATGAGAAAAAGTGAGTGAAAGAAAAGAAAATGAAAACAAAATTTATTTAATTCTATGCATTTGATTACAATAAAAGTTTTGTAAGAATAATTACAAGAAAATATTTATAGCTACCTAGTTACCCTTAACATACAATTTGGATAATGATAGAAAATGAATTTTTTTTTAGCGTAATGTGTGAAGTGTCATGAATGTGACAACTTTCACAAGAAAATAAAATTTTTGTTGTGTTCTTAGCAAGAGAATGGAAGCGCTACCTAACAATGCTTAAAAGGGTTGTACAAGAAAGCTTACTTTCTATTAGGGCTGCACAAAAAATTCGGTGAACTGTGAAATTAAAATGAAACGAATAGATCTGTACGTTTTGGATTGGATGCGTGGATTATTGATCTAGACACAGATTCAAAAATTAGAAAACCGTGACTCATAGTTCGGTCTAGAGATTTTTATTTCGAAACCATGATTAATCGAACTGGACCGTGAGGTATTTTTATTATTATTATTATTATTATTATTATTATTATTATTATTATTATTATTTGCAGCCCTTTCCGGTCATTTTTTTTTATGATTCCTCGCGTGGACCTTTGAAAACACGTTTTAAATACATTGAACGGTTCAGATTATCAAAATTTAATCAGAAAATGAGAGTCCCTTACTTCAGTAAAGTAAGGGATCCCTTACTAGAAGCTTGGTGTGTGTGCGTATATATACCCCTTACCATTGTTATAAATATTTTTACCTATTTTAGTATTTTACCTTAATGTGATAGTAGTGTATATCCTTATAAAACTTATTGGGAAAGTGTGATTCTTTGCTAATTGAGATGAAAACTTGTTACAGCGTATATGTGTACTACATACTTGACACTACAAAGTATACTCCTAAAAACTAAACCCTAATTCCTAACTTAATCTTGGAACCTTGAATCTTGGACCATTAAGCTAGAATGTTGGAGTGAATCTGGAATGCAGAAAATAGTTGCTGGCATGCTGCCTTGTTAGTTATTGTTTTTTTTTTTTTTTTTTTTTGGCCTTTTTGCTTGTTGTGTTTTTATTTTCTTATGGAATGTAATCCGTGGATAAAACCAAAGTCGATTCATGACTCACACATCAGATTGAATTAAAACCGAATCGTAGGAATTTTGGTCCGGACAGGGAGTGCGTTTTCTAAAATTTGGGACTCGCGAATTATGATAGGAATCTGATCCCAGATGGGATTCCAATCCGGATTGTGCATATCCCTACTTTCCAACACTTTTTTTTTTTTCTCTCTCTCTCTCTCTCTACTTTCATGTTTATCAACCACTAAAGGATCCAATAGATTTTCGTATTTAAAATTGAAAATTTAGAGAAGATTCAGCCCAGCTAGCGCTAATTTCTTTATCTTTATTTTAAATAATAGAAATGGCTAAAACAAAATACTTACAGCCATCGGAGGAGGATAAAATGTAAATCATCTAGAGATTGGCTGATGTTGAAAATAAAAAATTTCTAGAGATTGGACTAATGTGACTCAACGCGTTTTCCTTGTGGAACCGGGTCAACAGACACAACTGTCCGAAATACTGAAATCTATACAAACTGTTATCCAGCTTCAATTCTGTTGACCATTAAATAACAAAAAAAAAAAAATGTCATAAAAAAATTAACATGGTGTTTAACCCAGAAAGAGGCAGCCCATATCCTTTTCTCACCTCCCAAACATTTCAACTCCTCAGTTGTCACCTCTCTTCTCGTTAAGATCTCAATTTCCTCTCCTCTTCACTGCCCCTACTTTGGTAATACTTTGACTTTCCATGTTGAACTTTTCCATAATCCAACATAAGGACTCTGTTCCTTTGTGCCTCTTGATTAATGGGTTGATTTGATCTTTCATCAGTAGGTATACTCTCTTAACCCTGCAAGGGTTTTCTTTTGCTCTCTTCCAAGGGCTAGTTTTCTTGGGTTTCTCTATTTTTCTGTTATTTGTTATCGGATTTGCTAATTACTTGATATTGGGTTTGAAGGAGTATTTGGGTTTCTCTCTGGCTTAACTGATGTTTTGAATTCCTTTGTTTTTGGTTGATTCACCTGAATCAGGTATTGCTTCTTGATTTTGATTTACTTACAGTTCATATCTGGGCTAATTTAAGCTTTCTTAACATTCACTTTGGCAGTTACAGTGGGTTGGACTTGGATATAGTTGTTGGGTTTTGGATAAAACAATCATATCTTCTTTGAGCAACATTACATAGCTAATTTAATCCTATTTGTTTCGTCTTTGGACGAGTTTAAATTGGTTATATAGTGGCTTTGACTTGGGTATAGGTTTTGGGTTCTAATAGAAAAAGGGAAAAAAAAAAAACAGATCTTATCTGTTCTTTCAATATAAGCGACAAGTTTAGATCTTAATGTTGAAAGTGAAGTTGGGGTGTTGAGTAGGTATTTGATTGTAGCAAGGGTTGGGTGCTAATGGGGAACACTTGTGTTGGACCGAGCATTACAAAGAATAGGTTCTTGCAATCGGTTACTGATGCCATGTGGGGGTCCCGATTGCCCGAAGGCACTGTGCCCGAAGGCACTAATGGAGAAAGTGTCCCTGAGACACCATCTACCACAAAAGAACCTGAATCGCCCATACTTGTTCAGAGTAAACCACCTGAACACGTGATAATTCCGAAAGTGGAACCTAAAGAGATGATTCCGAAAGTGGAGCCAAAAGAGACGATTCCTAAAGTGGAACCAAAAGAGACAATTCCAAAAGTGGAAACTAAACAGACGACTCCGAAAGTGGAACAAAAACAAGAGCCATCACAAAAACCCAACAAGCACATGAAGAGGCTGGCTAGTGTACGGCTAGGGACTGATGCTGTTTTACAGAGGAAGACGGGTAATTTGAAGGAGTTCTACTCTATGGGGAAGAAACTAGGACAGGGTCAATTTGGGATGACCTTTCTTTGTGTGGAGAAAGCTACGGGGAAAGAGTATGCATGTAAGTCGATTGCTAAGAGGAAGTTATTGAGCAAAGAAGATGTGGAGGATGTGAGGAAGGAGATTCAGATAATGCACCATTTGGCTGGCCATCCAAATGTGATATCAATCAAAGGTGCTTATGAGGATGCTGTGGCCGTTCATGTTGTTATGGAGTTGTGTGCTGGGGGTGAGCTTTTCGATAGGATTATACAACGCGGTCATTATACAGAAAGAAAGGCTGCTGAGCTTACTAGAACCATTGTTGGAGTGGTGGAAGCCTGTCATTCTCTTGGGGTTATGCACCGTGACCTGAAGCCGGAGAATTTTCTCTTTGTTGATCAGAAGGAAGATTCGCTTCTCAAGACAATTGACTTTGGATTATCTGTATTTTTCAAACCAGGTATATAATTCTCCTGATATTGTTGAATTCAATCTAGTTATGACTTAAACTGGTAGGTACTATTTATCACGATTCTATAACGGAACCATATGGAAATGGCATTCTGCATAATATTTTCAAAGTATTGCACCGCACGGTTTTTGGTTTATGAAGTGGAAATACTTGTTCTCGAATACCACAGTTTAACTTGGTTGTTTGAATGAGATTTGGATTACTCATTGTTTTGATGCGAAGATGGTGTACAAGGAGATCATCGGACTAACATTAATGTCATGGAAATTTTCTCGTCTATGTCGTGTTCGAGGAACAGATTACTTCTTGAAGAAAAATCAATTTGAAATAGTGGAAGTACGATGGGTTTTATTTTTTGTATTAGGAGTTGGGACAAATTGAGTTTCTTAGCTTGTTGTTTGGATTGCAACTATAGCAGTCAGACCACCGAGAAGTCCAATGCCTTCGTTGGGCTTTCAGACTACATACTTCTAAAAGAACACCTGCTCATACTCGTACTTGAAAGTGATATGTTTGCATATGCTCATAGCATCCAAAACGAGACCTACTTTTCTAAATGACTTGACTGTTTCCCTAATTTTTGTGATTTCTTCTGATCTTCTGTTATGCTTCTGGAATTGCATTACGTGTTGACACTTAGGCTTTACAGCTCCACTATTCATCAAATCTTTGTTGCATCGAGATCCCTTTTTTGTTTTCATCAAATTGTAGTTTTCCTAGACACTCTACATCCAAATATCTCGTAAGAGTGAAGACTATATACCCAAAGTACAGAAAGGGAATTGTTGGAGGAGGTTGAATGTGGTTAGTTGTTGTGAACAGAGGTTTGTGGATTTATCTGACCGATTATTTCTTTGTATGCTGGGTTAGTAGATATTGTTGATATTCTGTATCTTCATAATAGAAGCATGCAAATTATCTTTAGCCAATGTTGTCGTCGATTTAGTTCTTTTACTAAACCATATTTCTTTCAACTCATTTTTAAAGTTTTTTATTACTTTGTTTATTTTCTTTCTGCTCCTGTTTTATTTTGAGGTCTTGATGTTATTGAACATGAGATTCTATTAGATTAGACACTATCCTTCTGTGGACTGGGAGATTATCGGTTTGGAAGGTTGAAGTTGAATTCATATTACCATCAGATAAGTTTTTAAAAGCTTTTTTCTGGAGGAAGCTTTGGCCAGTTTCAAGGTGATATCAATCTCTTAGAATAAAAGCAAAATTGTACTAAGTTTTTGGGTGAATGCAGTCTGCAAGTTTAAAACTTAAAATCACACTAGCGTATTTGGTTTGGAACTTACATTTTAGTTGTACCATTTGTCATCCAAAACTGACTGTACTCCATGTTTTAGAATCCTCCTGAATTATTTCTTCAATTCTTGGCTGCATTGGTTCTTCTGAAATCCAATTCCGCACACAAGTTTAGGTCATCTTCGTGGTCACGCTATTCCTGTTTCGGTACAGGATGTCTTTCATTGCCTCATGTGGTTTCTGCACTTTTCCTTTGCTCACTTGACTTCCAGTTGCTGTGTGGTGCTATAGATTTCACTCTCCCTTGCTTAATTTCTGGGTGACTGATCTATCCTTCCAGGTGAAAAATTTAATGATGTGGTTGGCAGCCCGTATTATGTTGCCCCAGAAGTGCTACGAAAGCGCTATGGTCCTGAAGCTGATGTCTGGAGTGCTGGGGTAATTGTTTACATTCTCCTAAGTGGAGTTCCTCCATTCTGGGCTGGTGAGAATATATGAATCCCTTGCCTGTGGATTTTTACATCTTTCCAGTGTACATATCACTTACCCTTCTCATGATTATAGAGACCGAACAAGGAATATTTGAACAAGTTCTGCATGGTGATCTCGACTTTTCGTCTGATCCTTGGCCAAGTATCTCAGAGAGTGCAAAAGATATAGTGAGGAAAATGCTCGTTCGAGACCCCAGAAGGCGCTTAACTGCACATCAAGTTTTGTGTGAGTCTTTTTAGATGTGTTGATTTTAACTTATTTATATTTTGACGTTAGGACCATTTAATTCACAACTGGAAAATGCTTTACTTTCCCTGTTCTACACAAGACAGGAACAAGAAAGATAAGTAAAAGGGAAGTTTTATTCGGTGATACTAGTCTTTTCAATCATTTATGTTATAAGTCGTATTTTTCTTCCCTGTGGTGCTAGACAAACTCCTGCATTCCAACCCACTTGTGGAATGTCATTGCATATTTGAATTGGGCAACATATAGTTGAACCCGGCAATGTCTACCCATCATGTATTTTGTGATGGGAGGTCCTTGTTTAGCTGGAGGGTAGTCATAATGCATGAAATGTATGGAACTGCACAAGAAGCATATGGGAGCTCCAAATACAGTTGGAACTTGGAAGGGCATGTTATAGTTAGTTTGTCTCCTTCTTTACTTACTAACTCGTGATGAATTGAAGAACCCTGAGTACTGGTTATTGTATAATTTCAAACTTGTGATGACATATACCTCTTCAATGTTGAGAATTATAGACCACAATCGCATCCAAACCACAGAAGCACCCGCGAATTAAACACGCACACAGAGAAAGAAAACACCAAGTTTACCTAGGTCAGCCCAAAAAGCCTACATCCAAGGGAGGCAGGGAGATGCCACTGTTATAAATAAAAGGCTACAATTTGAGGGGCAAAATACATGTCAAATCGCCACCCCTTCCCGAGCTCCTGATCTTGAGGGTAGTTGAGCCCTCCCTCACTCCCGGTGCTCACCAAAAGATTTCTCCCACTCCTTGCACACATACAAAAAAAAAAAACACCAAGTTTACCTAGGTCAGCCCCAAAAGCCTACATCCACGGGAGGGAGAGAGATGCGACTGTTATAGAAATAGAAGGCTACAATTTGAGGGGCAAAATATATGTCAAATCACCACCCCTTCCTGAGCTCCCGAGCTCAAGGGTAGTTGAGCTTTCCCTTACTCCTGATGCTCACCAAAAAGATTTCTCCCACTCCTTGCATCTATTTTTTTGTCTCACATCCTCCTTTACCTATTTTAGGTTCATGAGTCCCTGTTTATTGAAAATTCAACGAATCTTGATTCCATGTGAAATCCTATTCCTGCATGAATGTGAAAAAGCACACGGTGCATTCCGAACTTCACAATCCCTATCTCAAAACATATCAACCAAATCTTAAATGGAGTCCACCAATTTCAGTCCAACTGAAAAACCACATTAGTGGACCCAAAAGTTACCCCCTTCCCCCCATGTGGGGTAATCGAATCCGCACCCTCTAACCTGGATTTCCTTCAGTCACGTGCTGAGTACCCATCAAGACTCTTCCTCTCTTCATGCAGCTGCCCATGGACTCCGCAAGATCTATGTCTAATTCTTAAGGTGTATTTGACGCCTTGAACAAAATCCACAAAAGAGATACACTTCCATTTGGGTGCATCTTTTCCTTCAGCTCAGTTTTTGTGAACGTTAGCGACCTGTTGTCATCCTCCTTGCGGTCATGATCCCGTGCACCATACAACATGCTACCCATGCGCCATCTGTACGTTATGCAACAGTTACTTGAACTATTCACCTCTGGACTCGTACTTCTCGCCTTGTGCTTGACACTCACACTGCCAATCCCAACGTTTTGGCACAAGTTCCCAGTCATACCCATGTGCTGTGTGCGCATCATGCAATGGTTATTCAAACTATTCTCCCACTGACTTGTACTTCTCGCCTAATGCTTGACAGTCACAACACATCCCATGAATCTGCACAAGTTGCCAATCATATCCACCAATGATTGGTCTTCTTTCTTGATTGGAATAGATTTTTAACAAACCATTTTGATCATATGTGCTCAGTCATTGCCAATCAATTGGTCCAACACCTATACTCTGACCTTAATTTTTTTTTTTTATCCAATCGGTGAATCCGTTGGGCCGTTGATCATTTGCTTGTACCCTCCGATCGCAGCACAATGTCTGCATCTCTCACCAAACAAAGTTTCATACCCATGCTTTAATTCCATGTAATACTAGGGCCTTGAATTTTTCTGTTGAAAATACAATGTAATCAGAACTACCTTGCCATCACCTTGGCTACCATGCGACTCCCATTGCTTTTCCCCCATTTTTTTCTTTTTTCTTGTGCTTCGTGTGGTGGCCCGAACAATCAGCCAATTCAAAAGGTACCTAGTAATTTTGAAGTATGCCTCCGCAGACCTGGAAATCTCCAAGGCACATTGCCGAGAGGTGATGATGCTGGAGGAACCGGTCGGCAGGACTTGGAGACTAGCCAGATAGACAATGGTTTCATGGCTCGGCACGCCGAAGATGCCTAGCAGGTGCGATAGCCAGGGCCAGGATCTGGCAGTTCCTACTGATCATTCATAACGAAGCAACTCAGCCAGACGTATGCGTCGGTCATCATGTCTCTCGGTGCTAAAGGCCATATATGATCAAACCGTGTCATCGAAGTCTATGCCAAGCAGTCCGCTCATGCCAAACAGTGTGATTCAAATATGGATACTCGGCATGGACATGGCAAGTCAGAGCAGTGGAAGACGTTCACGTAACCGTTTGGGTTCTTATCGGCAACGTCAAGAGCGACGCCACACGAACGGTGCATGAAACGTGTCAGAGGACAATTGGATGCATGTGCAAGTAACCGCCTCAATCCCCTTTGTTAGGGGTGACGTCAGTCGAGCGGTTACCGTGCGTGCTAGCCACGGTAGTACTTGGAGGCCAAGTAAATCTCACTCTATAAAAGAGAGAGAGTACAACCAGAAGGAGGTACACACATCTATCTCAAACCCAAGATCTGAGTACTTACCTTCATCTTCGTCCTTTACTTACGAGATTGTCGGAGTACCATTCCGGACTCCAATGGTCCGGTATGGTGTGGGCAGGCGAGGAGCTCAGGAGAAGGTTCCACTCAGGGGGTGTTCATTCCAACTAGAAGGTTAGAGGAGGTTGAGTCTTGACGTTGAGCCACCAAACTTCGTTATTCCCGTGCTTTAACTGCGCTAAAGCCCACCGCACCTAGGATTGGAATTATGGCTGTGAGCCTGTGATACCGATTATGGTGAATTATTAACCAAAATCCCATTCAAGCCTGTGGTTGCACCCACAAAAAGAAACATGCACATATAGAATAAAAATCCACCAAGTCTACGTAGTTCGGCCAAAAAGGTCTACTTCCACGGGAGGTATAATTCAATAGTAAAGTAGAATATTGCAATGTGAGATCAGCGAAATATGTGAAACCCCCGCCCCTACCCGGGCCCCCTCACTCAAGGGTAGTTGAGTCCTCGCTCACCCCAGTTCTCAACATTTTTTTTTTCTCTTACCCCTTCAACATTTTCTCTCGCATCTCTCCCACCTCTCTTTGGGTTCCTATGAGTCTCTAATTATTGAAAACCCAAAGAATTCTATTCCCATGTACATTAGATTCCTAGTGGACTCTGAACTCCCCAACAGGCCCGGCCCTGAGTTTTTCGGGGTCCTAGACAAACTTATAAAATGAGGCCCCAATGTTTTTTACTAAGTAAATTATAGTATAAAGTAAAACTTAAAATAATATAAAAATAATAATAAATGAGCTCAAAATTTTGTAACAAAGACTGGCTTACTAAACTTACTAAATTTAGCAATATTAGAAGAATTTTTGTCACTCAAATGAAGCCTAAGGCCTAAACTGTAAAAGGGTACACCAAACCTGACAGTGCAGTTGGTGTTTAAGAGGAAAAAGCCTAAAACAAGTTGTTTATAGCACGACTCGATCTGCGCCACACATGGTTAAATGAAGACTGACTTACCTCTGGGCCATCAGTTACTTTATAGTTTATACACATTCTCGCTGCAAAAAATATTTATTACATACCAAAGAGTTTTAGTTAAATGGGGGCCCCAATTTTTGGGCTAAATTTGATGGGGCCCAGACCTGGCCTACTCAGCCTGCCCTCAGGGCTCAGCCTGCTCCCCAATCGTGATCTATCGTCTAAATACATGTAGAAAAACGAAATCTGTATTAGACTCCACCAATTTTAGTTCAACTCAAACAGCAATTGAGCGGAGCCAACATTAACTCCATCGCATTGAAGTTGTCTTCCACAAATATCTTACTCCCTCCGTCCCAATTTGTTGCACCCGTATTGGGAAATGAAAAATTTAAGGAAACATAATGATTGCATTGACTTTTTAATAATTTTACCATTTTACCCTTTTAACAGAGTATAGTACTCCAGTACTCATCAAAATTATGCAAAAAAAAAAAGTGGGCCCAAATCCCACTTGCCGTACTCTGATGGAGAGAAGAATTGTGCCGCCATATTTGCTAACACAACAGGTTTCCTTACAAATCAAAATTTTGAATTTTGAATTTGATTGAAAAAGTTGGTACTGGTGGGTCATAATGTAGTCAATTGCGCTTTGGAGCAATATTTTTAAATGTAGAATAAATGAGGGGCAAAATGGTAAAATGGACATCCAAAAATGGAAAGTTTTGAAATAAGCAAAACATTTTGGGACATCCCAAAAAGGAATAAGGGCGCAACAAATTGGGATGGAGGGAGTATTTCTGTTTTCTGAAAAATTGAATAGAAAGAAGTTTTTTTTTTTTTGGAAATTGATACCTTTTTTTCTTGAAGTTCTAAGGACTCAAATTTTTACACGTTTATTTGTCTCTTAGTTTGGCTGGCTAATCCGAGTTTGGGGCAATATAACTTTTTCCATTGCTAATTATGGTTAGTAGCCTTCAGTCCACAGTTGCTTAGACTACTGTATCCATAAATTTTGGGCAAGTCAAATTTCTACATGCTTAAAAGGGTTATGAAAAGGCTAGTTGCTTGTTTCCAGAGCATAATGAATTTTTTCACTACCCATTTCTCTTCACAAGATTTTCAAGTATTGCAGTTTTCACGATTGATTTTGCCTGTTGAAAGGATCATTCTAAACAAGTAGTCCCGCCAGCTATTTGTCAAGAAGTAAATATATGATGAGTTTGTGAAAGCTGTTAAGAAAGAAATATTTGATGAGTTTGTGAAAATGTTAGTCATTCTTTCTTCTTCCATTTCTTGATCACCTTTTTAGTTCAAAACGAGGGTGACAATTTTCTTTCCTGTTTTGAATGCATTGCAGATGACTTCTGTTGGATTATATTTGCTTGAAAACTTCATTTTCATTGATGGCTTTGGTAGTGTACTTCTTGCTTCCTTTACATGAATTTGATTTCTTTTTATTGATAATTTTCTTGGTTTCTCTTCATGTTTGTGACTGTCTAAAATGTCGATGGATGTTTTACCAAACTGTGAATCCTAAATGTTGAATTTGATTTCACAATTCAATCCTGAAGCTTCCTGCAGATCTTCAAAACATGTACAATGGAGAATCTGTTTCTAATGTGCATTTTAATTTCCTCACAGGCCACCCTTGGGTTCAAGTCGATGGCGTTGCTCCTGACAAGCCTCTTGATTCTGCAGTTCTAAGTCGCATGAAACAATTTTCAGCCATGAACAAGCTCAAGAAAGTGGCTCTCAGAGTAAGTCAGTGCATGGGAAATTCATGTCCCATGAAGGCTTCCTTTCATGGTTGCTAATTCTAGAAACCTTCTCATGATAGTTGATCCATTAAGGAATAATGTGTTTTTACTTGCAGGTTATAGCACAGTGCCTATCTGAGGAAGAAATCGCTGGCCTGAAACAAATGTTCAAGATGATAGACGCAGACAACAGTGGTCAAATTACTTTTGAAGAACTTAAGGCTGGACTGAAAAGAGTTGGTGCTAATCTTAAGGACTCTGAAATCTATGATCTAATGCAAGCCGTAAGTATCAGTCTATTAGATCAAAAGTATCGATTGATTTATGAGCCAAATGATAAGTATAATTGCAATTCTTTGCAGCACGGTTAAGAAAATGATGTTTTTGAATGGTCAAAACTCGTAATGTTTAAGTGTTTCTAATGGTTCTGAAGGGTTTCTAATGCCAGTATGCCACCTCCAACTTAGGCTGATCCTGCTGCATCTTATGAAACTGCAGGCAGATGTCGATAACAGTGGAACAATTGATTATGGAGAGTTCTTAGCTGCCACATTGCATCTGAACAAAGTTCAGAAAGAAGATCACCTATTTGCAGCTTTCTCCTACTTCGATAAGGACGGAAGTGGTTATATCACCCCAGATGAGCTCCAAAAAGTATGCGAGGAGTTTGGCCTAGAGGATGTCCGATTGGAAGAAATGATCCGAGAAGTTGATCAGGACAATGTAAGTTGTTCATCTCCATAATTATACCACTCTAATAGTAAGGGTGTCAGGTGCGAGTAGGGCTGTATATGAGCCGTATCGAACCGAGCTTTAGAGTGTTCAGGTTCGTTCATTAAGTTTTTAAGCGAACTTGAGCTGAGCTCGAACTCCATGAAAATTTGACGAGCCGAGCTTCCCTTGGTTTGAGTCGAACTCGAACTTGTTCACGAGCCTTAATATTAGATATTTATACTTTTATATAGGTCTCGAACTACTGGTACAATTTTCATTTTTTGTACATAAATAAGTTCATACATATACAAAATTATAGAGTAAAAACATATTAAAATGTAAGTATATAGTACTTTTAAACAAAATGCTATTTGTACATCCATTTCAGCTCCAACCATTTACAATCCCCTCACATGCACGTATACACGTGGGGCTACACCCATAATTGTGTGTGGGCCCCACATGTATGTGAGGGGGTTGTAAATAGTTGGAGCCGAAATGGTTGTACATGGATTGCAATTGTCATAGCTTGTGTAAGAATCCTGGGAAAGTAGGATGCATGGAAGTGGGAACGAATATTTTGAGCATAGCTAATTCAGCTGAACACTTGGGCAAGTTGTTGAATTCAGTTCAGATCTGAGTTCCCTTTGATGAAATATTTTCTAAGAACTACTTTGCCATGTGACAAGCCATTCAGAGGAGACCAGCAGATCCATTCTAGTCATACTGAGCCAGTGGCGACTCCAGGTTTTTTTATTAGTGGTGTCATTAAATAATTTTACGTCAAAATCAAACTTGTCATATACTATATTGTGCAATATTAAAGAGTTGAAAACTAAATTACCAAATCTAAAATCATAGACAAAAGGTTATTTTTTATTTTTTATTATATTCTTAAATAAAAATTATAGTTGCATAATTTTTTTACTTTATCTACGTCAAGTTAAATACTTTAAATCATGCAAAAATACTCCTTTGTTTATAATTCAAGTAATAAAACAAAGGTCTTGGAGGCTCACAATAAGCACACAAAAAAAAAAAGAAAAAGCATGCATATATTTGAATGCATTTTTTATACTTTTTAATATATTTACACCTATTTATATAGTATATTTTTATATATTTCAACACATTTTTTTAACCTTCGTAAGCACGAAGTGGGCACATGTTAGCATTTTCCGTAAAAAAAAAAACCTTTAAAAGAAGACACAATAGAAATAGAAATGAGTACAAGAATTCGGAATGGGTTGGAAAATACAGTACTATTGTAAAAAGGATGGGTGCCAGCAGCCTATCTCATTAGGCTTTAGTAGGTTTTCATCTTCAATTGCTTTTAGACAAGAGAGCTAGACACACGCGTAGACTATAGATCTATGGGTTCAGTGAGAATTTGAAGTGGTGTCATATTACCATTAGTTATACTACAAACGTATACTATGTACTCGGTAAGTTTTATAAACTTTTGGTTGACTGGGGTCAACTGACCCCACTACTCCTACATTGGCGTCGCCCCTGTACTGAGCCATGGTTTTCTGCTGAAAAACAAATGCATGTTGAAATTTTTTGCCCTTGTGGTATGTCAATAAGTAGACATCCATGGATTTCACTGACATCGATCCAAGGTCCGGGGTTAAAATTTCATTTGCAAATTTTATCCTGAGTTTGAGTTTTAGAACTATGGTTTGACACCTATGATACTTGAAGGAAAAGTCACAACACAAATAGCGAGTGTCCTTGACTCGTAGGTCATATTCCATATCCAAGTTGATTTCAATAATCTGATTATGCTGCTCTTGTACGAAGAAGTGTCAGTTGTGGAACTTTTATATCCATCTCAAAACCAATTGGCAATGAGTGGAGAGGCCCAACATTATATTAAGTGATCACCCATTCCATCCCCAAGCAATGTGAGACTATATTTCTTACCACCAGTTAAATGTGCTCATAACTGACTGTTCATTTCCTAAAACATTTTTTTCAGGATGGGCTCATAGACTACAATGAGTTTGTCGCGATGATGCAAATGGGAAATGCAGGTGTTGGTGGAAAGAAGGGCCTAGAGAATAGTTTCAGCATTGGGTTTAGAGAGGCATTGAAACTTTAGACAGCATTTGCTTTGGTGGGGCTTTTGCTGCTTTGTTATTTTTCCATGAACTGTTTTCCTTTTCTATGTCTTTTTCTTCCGAACGTATATTTATCGGAGTTTGGATAGTATAGTATCGGGCACGAGGCCTTACAAAAAAGGCAGGAGCATTTGCTCCTTCAGTGTACTTTGAATCCATTTCAGATTTCCATTTTGAATTGGCTTTTACACTGAATCCAGCTCTCATCATCTTGAATACTTTTTTGTAGAGGAAAATTGACTAATTTGTTGTTACTTTCCACTTATTTTTCTGCATTTTTTCCTTTGTTGTGACATGGAAATGTTAGAAAACATTGCCATGTTTGGAATGAAGGCAAAGAAAAGTGAAGAAATTTTGGGAAATTAGTTTTCCGCGAATCCAAATTCCATCGATATATTTGTCCTCAAGGAGCAGAGGAGGAACCTCAAATGTTATTAATCCGTAATCCATTTATGGATGAACACAAACTCAAATGGAAGGGGTGTGCAGTTACAAATTCCAGAGCTAGTGAAAAGTATTGAGGCAGTAATTGATTTTTGGTTAATTTTTGGAATTATGGGAATCCTTTGGACAGGATTCTTTGGATTGTTGCTTGTACAAAAAAGAACAGCAAAGTGGATTCTGGATCATCAATTCTTACAATTTGTTGCCCAACGATCAAAATACAAGGACAGGACTTCTAGTACAGATTTTGCACAAATTTGTTGTTTTGGATCTCCTCCGGGTTTTACACGGATTTTTGACTGGCTGAACAGATGGCGCATTTTTCGATATCCGATTTAGCTGATTTTTTTACAAGGTACAAGTAAACATTATTTTAAAACTTCGATCATCCATGTGAGATCTAGAGGCCCAAAACAACAGACTTATACAAAATCTGTACAACAGATTTATAGAAAATATAATCCTAGAGAACTCGCAATCTGAAAAGAAAAATAAAAAATCATTTTTCAAACAGTCTTCATTAAAGTGTTTCCTCCTAAAACAACTAATTTCATTTGTTAGTGTCAATGGATAATTTGCTTCCCAGTTCGTGGATTAATCAAAAAAATTTGATTGAAACGGTGGAACTTTGGTTCAAGCACTTCTAACCGTCCGATTGAGCTGAAATTTTGTGGCCTCCCTCGGAAAAATATTTTAGAATAATGAACGGTTCGGATCACTCGTGTGGGAGCGCTCTATACGTTTTCTGTGCACTTAGCAAGGTCCCCAAAATAGTTTAGCAAGTTCGCTCTCTCCCTTGGAGAGTGTTTTACTTATACGGCTCTTCGAATCTAGTTCGGTTTTAATTTTGCAAACTCCCTTGGAAATGCCCTAAATTATACAAGCATTCAAAGAAATGAACTGTAAAACCACTGTCTATTACACTTTTTTTTATAGCAAAGAGAACAAATATAAACAATGAGAATTTGAATTAACAGTACAACCCCAAATTGTCACGAAAAGAAAAGAAACATAGAGCCAAAATAAATTAGAAAGGCAAACTTCAAAGTTCAAACTAATCCGATTGATCTGCTTTTTTGCATGGATAAGTTGAGTGCAATTTTGTTCACCCTCCTTATAAGAGGGAAAACGTTACCCTCCCTCCTATTGGTTAAAATGGTGGAAGTCTCAACCCTGCAATACATTTTTTGGTAAGAATGACATCACTTTTTGGTGAAATGACATCGCTTTTTATGGGCTGACATCACATTTCGGTGGAACCTACACTGTTTCAACTAATAGAAGGGAGGGTAATGTTCACTCTCTTTTAAGGAGAGTGAACAAAATTACACTCCGATAAAGCTAGGATGAAAACTTCAAAATAATCCGATCATCTGCCTTTTTTGCATGGAAGAGCTAGAATCCTAGGGGAATCTAGGTGGGTGCCGTGCAGTGCACTACGGGCCGTCCGATGCCCTAGGACTTAGGCTTCCAGTTGTATCCTAGGTCACATAATTCGCAATATTTTTCGCATGGAAGAGAATGCTTAGGCTTCCAGTTGTATCCTATTCTCAGTTGTGCACTTGTACCCCAAATGAAAAGAATGCTTCTCACTAGCAATAAGAATACTCCTCCCTAGTTCAAAATAACCTCAACTTCAGGGAGCAAGCTTCAAACAGAGGAAACGCAACCAAAAAGACTTGACAGAATCTTATCAAAACCCACTTCTATTCTCAAATTTTAGTGGCAAGAGAGGAAGAGAATTAAACCCTTTTCGTGCTCCAAATACCAGGAACAAACCTCTCACTACCAAGTCAATACAACATAAAAAGATCATGACCTATTAATCCCGGCCGATAGGTTAACCTGCAACCAAAAACTACCCTAGTTGGTCATGGGCCGATTCTCGAAAACAGCTCTTCTGCTAGCAGATGGAAGACTGCGTACATCAACCCTTTCCCAGTCCCCGCATATGCTTGTGCTCTAGTTACACCCTAGCTCGAGATAAAGTAAATATTTCCCTACTTGTACGATTTTGATCATCCATAAGAACTGATGATGAACCAGTATTCATCAACAACCACAAGCGAACAAAAACGTAAGAGCCTTTGCCCAGAAAAAGTTCATTCCATTCGTCCGACGAAGCCTACCCAGGAGATTGTTCCGACAATTTGTCAAACGTATAGTTCAAAAGGTACTCTATTCAAGATGAACAACATCACCCAAAGTTTAATGCAATGCATAGAGAAACGAGATAGGTATGGAGTGTATCAACAACTAGAGGAACAATACAGATGCCGTGACTAGAGAAACAGCATATCAAGCAATCTAAAATCCCAACGAGTGGATAAACAACACAAATCGGCGAATTATCTGTCGTATCTTCCCCAAAGCGCAATGAGACCCAGCCCTACTGCAAAAGAATGGCACCCCAAAGCGCAATGAGACCCAGCCTTACTGCAAAAGAATGGCCGGTCTTAAGAACTGCCATCGTAGATATCAGGGTAGAGAATAGAACAGACTGCAGAGGAAACAGAAAACAATCCTACCTGTCACTGACATTAACACATAGAATGGCACCTTTCCACAAACCAACCAAACAAGTGAGCTCTGCGGTACTGAGAAAACAAAAGCAGCATCAGAAAATCAATCCCACTAACACTACCTAACAAGCTCACTAAGAAAATAATGGCTGTCAAATGAAAATTTGATCAGCGGGGCCATGACCCCCATGGTGCTTCATCTCCTGCTTAAAGTATCCCTACAAAACAAACTCTGAATTTCAGAATTACTACCATAGCAGACATCGATATTAAGCATAACAAGTTTTCATAGCACAGCATGAAACAAACAGATACAGATGATGTCTCTTGATAAGAAGATTTAGAGAAAACAAAGTAGATAAATGAGGAGTCAGTCGGAACAGTTCCGCTTAGTAAAAAGGAACTAGTTCACTTCAGTTTACCCTTAAGAGAAGATCTCCAACATGCCACATCTGTAGTAAATGTCAAACCATCAGCTTAAAGACAATGATGGTACAGTATTAAGATAATCTCAAAAATAAATCTCCAACAAAACATTTAGCAAGGTTGCATCAAAGTGTCCCACGACTCATATGAAGAATAACCCAGGGTACCAAGAGAGATCCAGTATGAAACCTTTAAAGATCTGTCAAGGGCAAACCATTCATCTCTTCCGACCACCACGTTCTCTTAAAGAAAGAGCAAGTGTTTCTCCTCCTGCAACATTGTAATAGGCAAGCGACAAATTGTCCTTAAGAAAACCAGCTTTGCCACTCAGCTTCTGCTTGTTAGAAGGAAGCTGGATCTCTCCTGCAATTTTCTCTTTCAGACTGCCAACAGTTTCAGATAGGGATTGCACTGTAATCTCCAATATTTGCCCCTTGAGATTTCCTTCATCCACATTCGGCACAGAAACAGTGACACGAACAGGTCCCTGCAGCAAAAGCAAAAAGTGCAATGATCAGGAGTGTAAACCCATCATATTCAAAGCACCACTATTAGCAGATAAAGAATAGTTCAGATGACAATATATTAGATAGAAAATAAAAAGAGCAACCAGTGATGATCAATAAAGACAAATGCAGGGATGCTAAATACCGGATGTTGAGCCAGAAACTGGTCTTCAGGAACAAGGACGGAATCATCGAGCCTCTGCCTTTTTGGCTCTGGTTCTTCAGGAAGCGGCGGAGGAGCTTCCTCGGGCGGTGGTGGAGGCATTCCTTGAGGTAAAGGTGGTGGCGGAACCATATGCATGCCAGGTTGCGGCACCGGAAGAGGAACATAAGGCCGAGGAGCTGACATAGGTGTAAATTGAGATACAGGTGGGGGTGGCACGGGAATACCGGGCGGATTAACAGAAATTGATGGCGGCATTGGCGGTGGCCGATTTACCAAAAATTGCTGTTGCCCAGGAATTAATTGCATAGGAGGCGGCGGTGGTGGCCGAACTGATGGCATCATGTTAACAGGTGGTGGCCTAGGTAGAGGTGGTTGCACGAGCATCCCCCCACTATTAGCAGTTGAATATTGGACTACTGTATTTGGAGGTACACGAGGGAGATTCAAGGCTAATCCAGTTGGCAGAGGAAGTGGCCTAATTGATGGCAAGCCAGGTCTAAGAGGGGGTGGTGCTGCGGGACCCGGAAGATTCCTCAACTCATTGTTTGCAGGGTCATTTTGGTCCTCTCCATTGGGATTCTGTGACATGGCTTGAGTAGCAGTGCGCCCAATACTCCCAGTATGACCATCCCATATGACTTGCTTCGGTTGCTCATCCTTTTTCTTCTCAATCTCCGCCTTGACCGCATTAGAAACTTCTTCTTCTGTGGTACCGAAAATATCAGGACGCGTTCGCGCGAGTCCCATAATGTTTTTAGAAATTTCGTCGTCTTGAGCAAGGGTAGTCTCCCGAATCTTAGCAAACATCCTCTCTTTCTGCTCCTTGTACTTAGGGTCAATAAGGGAAATCCTCATATGCTCCGACATCTCACTAATGGGTATTAGCTCTCCAGTGATTGGCGACACAACATATTTCGTCGGATCTCTTTCTGAGGCAATCCTTTCCTCAGGCCTCTTCCAGTTCTTCACAATTCTCATCGGTTGTTCCTGTTCTTCCAAAGGAGGCGTTTTCATCTCATTCTTCTTCTCTTCACCGTTTTCTTCAATACTAGCCGCCCTCATTCCTTCTTCAACAAGCTTCACCTCTTCTTCGTCCATCTCCATTTCCACCACCTTTCCTGGCTCAACAATATCTTCTTCTGCCATAGCTGAAACTTTGCTCCTCCTTATAACCTCCTCAATCGTCATTGGGGCAGGCAACTCCTCATCTTCATCGTCCGCAAAATCAATGGTCTCAACCACAACGAAATCGTGCCAATCGATCATGGCCATTTGCAAACGTTCCTGCTCAATCTCATCTTCAGCTTTCTGCCTTGCTTGCTCTTGCGACCGTTCCCACTCCAACCGGTGCAAGCAACGTTCAAGCACAGTAGTCATATCAGTAACACTCTTCTTCAACTTTTCAGTCAAGCCCTTTGGGGGCATCAACACTTTTGAGTATGCATCAGCGAGAGAGGTAAAAAACATGAACATACTGTGGGTTGGCTTCAGAAAATGGAATTGTGGGTTGTTCATCTCTCTGCTAGTGAGTCCGGTTAAGAAAGACTTCCCGTTTCGAGCCACAAATTGGGCAGTCAGTTTAATAATATCTAATTCCTCTCCTGTAATCCCCTCTGGAAGCCTAACAGTGTACTGCTCGGCCTCTGGAGGCTCAAGAATTTTACGCACGGGTCTAAACTGAGCTGAGTGGTCAGGTTTCATGATTGTCTCATCACCCTCGGTAACAGGAGCAGAAGGGGTGGACTCTGGCAAAGCTGGGTCAGCAGGATCGGAAGAAGGCTGGTTTTGATTTTGAGCACGAAATTCAGATAGACGATGCTGGTAATAAGCATGGTAAGGATCAGAGGCATTCAAGAAATTAAACTTAGCATTGCCAGCATTGCTTGCAATGATCCTTTTCTCAAACTCGGGTCCGTTCTTTGCAACAAACTGTGATGTTTTATCAACAATGTTCCTAATGTCTGGAGGAGGATGTATAATCCCAATTGTTCTGGTATGCGTCGCAACTGAAGTGGGAGGAACAGAATTGGCCTTGTTCTGATCCTCGGTCTCAATTTTCATCTCATCATCGGACTGCTCTGAAACTTGGGATGCGGGAAGAGGGCCAAGGTTGCCATCAGATGGTGGCGCCGGAAGAGGTAATATTGGCAGCGTTCCTAGCATTTTCTCTCTCTGTCTTTAAGTAGCAAAGACAATGAATCAAAACTAACAATCTCAGCCCACTCAACTCAGCTTATTAGGACTTTATCCCAGAAGAATTTCACACCCTGCATAACAGCATAAAAGTTTCAGTCAAAACACACTTCGAATCGATAAAGAAAAACACAACCAACTAATTAATGAAGCGAGTTCTAGATTTTTCTTTCCAGTAAAGAAGCCCTATAAAAAGAGGACATGAATATAACCAACATCTTTCTTTAAAAGCCTTTTTTCTTACTAACAGACAGCATTAGGGTTTCAACAAAACGTACCTTGGAGAACTAACAAACCTAAAAAGATTTATAATTCAGTTCAGAAACTGGAAAAAGAAGAAAAGAGAGAGAACAAAAAAATACCTCAAAGTGAGAAATTAGGGTTTTCTGCTGTGTGATAGCAATAGTAAATAAATTAATCAGGAAATGCTATTGTAGAGAACATAAGCAATAATTTCACGCCGTAAGATTTGCTATACGCAGTAGATCCAATAGCAAAAAAAATCATCCGTCCAATAGCCGATGCGGGTTTAAGAATCTAAATTGACCATTGAAAAACAGCAAACAAAGGAAGAGAGAGAGAGAGAGAGAGAGAGAGAGAGAGAGAGAGAGAGAAGGGTACCTGTTCGAATCACGATTTGGGGTGTTGCTGAGAGCATAGAAAACCCTAGTCTGCGTAGAAATGGGATACATATTGTGCGAGAATTTACATTCCTATTTTAACAGGAGTATATTGCAACAATTACATACAAAACCCTTAGAACTTGATCTGTGTAACAAATTACTCCCCTTACTTGTACTTTTCTTTTATTTCAAACACTGATTTCTAATTTAAGAAGAATGTCACCCTCTGTATTTTATACTCAGCTTCTCTAACAGGCCTCTGCAAATAAACCTTTGAAATTTTATATTTTTATTTTTCACACCATGTTTAATATACATAAATGTAAATCTCACATTATCAAAATCTCATGTATTTAAGTAGGCAAATGATAATGTCAAAACTGTTTTTCATTGAGCCAAAACTCAAGTGCGTAAAATGATTGAACTCGTGTGTAAAGTAGAAGGGCATAATTGGTTATCACATGTCCTTTGCACTAGCATCTTTTTTGGTGCTGCTCACATCAAAGGCTCCAGGAGAAAGAAATTTCTGAGGTGAAGCTTGGATTTATGGCAATATACTCTCTCTCTCTCTCTCTCTCTCTCTCTCTCTCTCTCTCTCTCTCAGATTACATTTATGTGAACTTATACACACTAATTTCACAAGTTTACGGTATACATAAGTGTTTTTTTTTTTTTTTTGCTTGTGTGTGTTTGGTATGTTACACATGTGATCATTTCATGGTCAAAAGAAATTGGAAATTTATTTAGGGTCTTCATGATTTTTATCCACAACATAATATTGGCACAAACTATTAACCGTTGCACTCAAACTTTATCACTTTTTAATCAGGTTTATGAATTTTTTATTTTCTTATCATACTTGATATAGGAGTATTATTTTATCACAGTATTGTGGTTGAAAAGTAAACAAACAGGTTTGCGAAAGGAAGGGAGAGAGTCGCAAATGGAATTTTTTGGTGGTGTATAGTGGAAAAAAAGTTAGTTGGGTTTGATTTCCTTTACTTAAAAGGTGGTGATAATGTCAAAACTATAATGCATATTCATCATTCCCTTGACTTGGTTATGGTGATTTCCCAAACTGGGCTCAGAGCAAAGCTTTGTTGGATAATAAATAAAGTTTAAGGATTGGCAAAATAAAAAATTAAAATAACTTTCAAAAATTTAATTGTTACTTTTTGGATTGGTGTGTAGCTGGGAAGCTTTGATCAGCAAAAGGTACCACATCAGCTGCCACTGTGGTACTCCTATTGGCACCCAAAATTTGGGATTTTTCGGGTAGGTACTCTACTTTGCCAAACTAATTGGTGAAGTACTCTTATTTTCAAACTATTTGTAAAACTACTTTACAGCGCTATTTGAATTGCGCTACCCTCGTGAACGTCAATGAAAATTGTGCTAAGTGTGTCACGTTGGCACACCGCCCCGCAATATGCCACACAAGCAGAAAGTGTAATTTGGAATTGATCTTTCTCACTAAAACCTCGATTTGAAATTGCTCTTTTCTCAAGTAGGAGCTCGATCTGGAATTGCTCTTTCATATAGAGTTTTTTGGCAAGATGTGATTAGGTTAGAGAGTAAATTACACTAACCTCCCATGAGGTTTTTTACGAATACGCTGATCTCTTCTCTGGTTTTAGAAAATATATTAAGTGTGGACGCTGCCACGGGGCTCTCGACTTCGCCGATTTGAAAATTCGAGATTGATTTTTGGAGTCACCACCCGGGTTTGCGGAAAATTACCCGAGAAATCATTTTTTGAAAAGTTGTGACTTCCGTGCCATATTTAGAAAAAGGCTTTGGTCATTTTAAAATGATTCTTGGGTTCGGAGCCAGGTTACGAGAGGGGAAGGGTTTTATAGCACCCCTCTCGCTCGATATAAAATCGGTCTCTACTTTAACATTCGTGGGATTTTGCAAAATATTTTATCATGAAATTTTATTCACATAATAAGCAAATAAGATGCATAAATGATGGTGCAAAATGCAACAGAATAATTTTAAACAATAAAATGCAACAAAACAATTTAAAATGAAAATTAATTAAATTAATTTATGGAGAACCAGGGCGCCCCAAATAATAGTGAACTAGGGCGCCCCAGTTCAAATTTATTACTAAAATTTATTTTCTCCCCATTTTTTATTCTGATGATATTTTTTTGGAAAATTTGTTTCAACAATTTTAAAATGTTTTTTTTATTTAGTAAAAATTATGATTTTGAACAGAGAGATTATTGTTCTTTCAAAAGGAAAAATATTTAAAGGTAGAGATTTGAATTAGGGGGAAAATAAATTAGAGTAATCGTAGAAATTATTCGAATAACAGAAAACAACAAATTTGACCCTGTTTTTATTTGAAATTTAATTCAACCATTTAAAACGAAAAAAAGTGACAAAAATAAGGAACTGGGGCGCCCCAATTGGGCACAACTAGGGCGCCGTAGTTGTTTGATTTTTAGAAAATTTTGTAAATTTCTATAAAACAGATTTTATTCCCCCCTTTATATTACATTTCCAGTATATATTATTGGGATGTAAGGTGGAGGAAATTTCCCTCAGGATTCAATTATATTTTACCTTGAAATTGCTCTTTGAAATGCACCCTTTGGACTTGTTTGCAAATGTTGAACAAGTTGTGGATGTTTACTGATGGAATAACTTAATTTAGGTACTGGAAAAATTTGATTTCATGGTGACTTAGAGTTCTGGAATTATTTTGGGAATTGTAACGAATTTTTGGACAATTTTTGATGGATTTTTGGTAGGATGTTGATATAAAATTTGTAGGGTGGTAAGGGAGAGAGATGGTAGCAGCAGTAATAAGAAGAAAAGATGAGAGATTTATCAAGAAAGTAATGACTTGAGAACACTCTTTGATTTAGTGGATTTTTTTAGGATGTTTTTGGTAGAATTTTTGATGAAAATCAGAGGGGTGGCAAAGAAATATGGTAGCAGCAACAGAAAGATACGGAGCAATAGCTAGGAAAAGGTGTAGAAGTGAGTCAGTAGGAGTTTTACGTGCGTGAGCCTATTTATAGGCTTGGAAAGGGCAATAGGGGCTCATTGGTTAGGATAGACAAACCTCTTGGTCATTCGTTGAACTGTACGAGCAGAGTAAACACCATGATGTTATTCTCCTACAGATTGAATCATGATTTTGTGGAACTGGGGCGCCCTAGTTGAGTGAAAATTGGGGCGCGCCCTAGTTAGAGGGGAACTGGGGCGCCCTAGTTAGATTGCACTACAGACAAAACTTCGCAGAACTGCCCTGGGTGCTACCAAACTCCGTTTTGAGTGTGGTTTGGAGCGTTGGAAAGCTTGTTGAGTCTACTTTCTAACTCAATTGGTTTGGACCCAAAATAATTTGTACATCAAAATCTATGACCATTTTACCCTCAAAAGGTCGGGAAAACGAGTCATTTTACTAAAGTGAACACATCTCCCTCATTTTGAAACGAATTGGGACATATTATATATCAAAAAAGAGGGTTTTGAATGTAATAGAAGATGGTGTAGGCTTGAGTTTGTTTTGAAGAGGTTTTGGTTTGGGTTAAGGAAAAATCTTCCGGATGCATCTCAAGATTAATTTCATGGTAATTATTGATTCATCCTCATCATCGGGAAGGCCGACGGGCCACAACTTAAGGGTATTTTGAGGGTCCAAATTGGGGTGTCTACATTAAGCTCCCTTACTTTTGAGACTAATAAGTGGCCACCGCAGTGGCGACTCCAAGATTTTTTAGGAAGGTGTTCAACAATTACTTTAACTTTATTCCATCTATTAATGAATAGAATATATATATATATACAAAAAAAAAAAATTGTACCCCCTATGTCCCAAAATGATAGTCCCAACCAAAAGACCTACAATTTTCGAATCAAAAAATAAATATTGACATTTCATAATTTTTCAACATTTTCCTCTCCGAATTAAAGAACTAATTGAAATCTTTAATTAAGTGCGTAGAAACTTGAAAACTCATGTACGAAAGTATTTTATTTTTCATACGAAAATTGCACGTCTGTTCAGTGGAGATTATCATTTTGCGGCACTTTTAGGAAAGATTGAGGCGAATAGGTTGGCACAAATCTTGTAGGACATATTCTCTTCTTTTAAGAGATGTGAGTCAAGAATATCATTCAGAAGGAAGCTAGAGCATGATATCAATAGGTCATTCTTTTTGTCTCAATTTTTTTTTAATAATTTTTTCATACATTGTACCTTGTTTGGACTACTGTATTATGTGTCCAATTATGAACTACTTAAATTGGTGGGTGTTCATAACACAAGGCTGAGTGTTGAAATGGATTGATTTGTGGGCTAATACTTTGAGTGGGTGTTAAAATAATTTAGATTGGGTGTTCATTCATATGTAGACTTGGTGTTCAAACGATGAACTAACCTATAGTAGTATAACTTTTTCATGTATTCTATGGGGAGAAAAAAAAAATTGGGGTGGTCATGTGACCATCTTCCCCTCTGTGTAGGGCCACCAGTGGGCCACCGTTGTTAAATTCACACTTGCCGAAATAGAGAGTGAGGTTCACCTACCAATAAAGTATTTGCTTTATGGGGAGTGAGTTTCAAACAACAAAAAGCATGTGGATTGACTTCTATAAGTATGACCCACTATATTTTTTATTATTGAGATAAATGTTGTTAACTTTGGTTATAGAAGGCTCAAATTTGGTTTGTTTAAAAAGTTGTTAAGTTCGGTTATTTCATTGTGAGCTATTTTGTATGTCAATATTGCTACAACTTTGTAAACCTTTTCTTTTTGGTTATGCTGTTGAGGATTACCTAACATATTCATATTAATACCTCGCGTGTCATCCAGACATTGACATCGGGATGTTTTTGTAAACATCACATTGGGAACCAATGACTCACCAGTTCAAGCCATGGAGAATAATGCACGCACCAAGCTTAACATCTCCGTAAATTTGTTTTGATGCATGAATATACACAAGGGCTATGAATCATGCAACAGTTTTTTTTTTTGAAGTAGTATCAAGTGTGTTTTGGCCTAAAAAGTTAGCTGGCTTATTTTTTCGTCTTTATTTGATTTTTTTTCGCATTTTTTAGTTTTGCAGCAACTTTTTCAGTATTATTAGTTCGTTTCGGCGAGAGGAATCAAAAAAGTAAAAAATTATGATCGAAGCTTAATTTTTTTTGAATAGAGACCAAAAATTTGAGAGTTCTAATTATAATCTTTTACCTTTTTGAATTCCTCTCATCTAGACAAACCAATAATACACAAAAAAATCGATGCAAAACTAACAACAAATGACAAGTACATATAATAATTTTTGATATAATAATCAATGTTCAATCCAGCAATTATTTGCGCAGACATAGTATACCGCAGGCCTTACAATATGACAAGTACATATTATTACAACAAATGTACAAATTATTACAATAAATGCACAGTGGAGCTCACAATGGTGGTAGTGGATAACCCACAGTTTCATCACTTATGGGTCCTTCTATTGATAGCCCACTGGATTGACTATAAGACAAGAAGAAGACAAAAAAACACACATTCCAATGTATTTTTTCCACTTTTCTATATACTTTTACACATTCGTTCACATTTTCACACATTTCCATACACATTTTAAACCTTAACGATAGCACAGTATGCTAATTTTAGAATTTTCCTTCACTTGTTGTAGAAAGAATTTAAACTCGTATTCCACCTTAACAACTGCAACACTAACCCCCCATTGTCATTTCCCTATTAGCTGCTCTTGCTTAATTAATATCCTTACAAAAATGTTGGAATCCATAAACTATTTTTCCAAAAATATCAAGGAAAGAGAAATGAATGGTTCAGATTCAAAGCGATGTGAATCTCAATCATTATCTTGGACATTTTCGTGGAAACTTTTCATATACTCTACTCACCCTCATCTTGATAATCTTCTCTTGACCAAATGCGAAATTGTGATAACTCTAATCCTTAAAAATGGACTAAATAACCTTAGGGGTCAATTGAATGCAGGAAAAGGGAGCCGGATAATTTATCCATCCGAATAAGGACTTGATGTGAAAGTTTTGGCTTGGTTTGGGTGCACAAAATGCACCCGAATAAGCTTTCCCCCCTTCTGATTTAATCCAACCGAAGGGAGGCATGGGCGGATAAAATTTACATGGGTTTCGAGATGAACAATTGTGTGTAAGAGTAAATTACACTAATCTCCCATAGAATAAACTGTAAGACAAATTTGTCTCAATTATATGTCTATCAATCTCTATGATCATAATTTTTTATACCATTATTAATGTGCTTAATATCCCTGGAAAAATGAACCATTTTAGATCCCAAATGAAGATTTTAGAGGGCCAACAATTGAGGTTACTACTGGGGTGTAGTGACTCACTACAGGGACCCCAAATCCGCCTTATGATACACATCCAAATAAGAATGTGTATTTTAGCCTTTCCCTAAATAATCCAATTTTAACTCAAGTAAAAAATAGCATTGCAATTTGAATGGACAGAAAAAGTAACGCACCCGTTGAGTGGTGGCCAGCGTCGAATAGCCGAACAAGAAGGAGCTTAATAAGTCAAATTCAAAATGCATTGGAACCCTTTTTTTTAGGAAACAACCACTGAGAGCTAGTACTTAGCTAAAATTCAAGGTGCGGTCGTCCCCAGAAAACTTCCGAATTTTAGGGGGTTGATACCCTTTGTGTCTAATAAAGAAGGCCCACATCTTTAAGTATCGCTTTAGGCTTCCGAAAAGTCATGGTTGACATTTGACAACATGCAACTACACATCCATGTAAATGGTGGAGAAGAAGGAGCTTAACTTGGTCAAACTCAAATTGCATTGGAACCTTTTTTCTGGGAAAGAACCTCAACACAACTACGGATGCATATAAATGGTGGAGAATCTGGGCGATTGCCTATATTTTGTTTTCACCTGAAAAGGAAGAGGAGAATCCCCAAACCAAGCCATATAAGTAAGCCATATTTTGATCTTTGAAGAAGTACTACTGCGCCAAAAACTTTTACCACATTTTATCTCTACAAGAGAAAATCAGAATGCATTAGGCTAAACACTTGGGATGTTGATGATCAGCTTTTGAAGGGTTACTTCTATAGGGACTCGGGATGAGAAGATCAATGAGATTGTAGCAGGTTTGAACACTTTCAAGTTTTCAACTCCTAATGTTCATTCAAAATATATAAAACCTGCATACAGTATGCGTGTCTTGGCATAAACTTTAAAGTTTTAGTCAGCCTATGATTTTTGAACTCCAGTAAAAAAAACATTTTAATTTGAATCAAGACTGGCCCTGGAGTGAAGCTAGCCGGAGATGCGGCCGTTTTAGGCCCGTAGTTTAAGTAAAAATAGGGGGCATTTAAAAACTAGTCATTCTATTGTCAGCCCAGTGCGCTGACGTAGACACCCCAATTTGAACCCGCGAAATTCCTTTCGCATTCTCAATGATGAGACTAAGACAACAGTGCAAAGGCTTAAACAATGTCTCTTAAACCTTCAAAACCAATACCAAAACCCAATAAATACCCTAAAATCTTTCAAGCCACCCGACGCTCAAATGAATTAACCCTTGAGCGGTCAAGTGGAGTTGACCTAAGCACTCATGTCGAACCTGAACGATCAAGTCGCCTGCACACACCAACTTTTTGCAGAGCATCTTTTAGCCGGTGATGATGGGATTCTTTGCTTGCCAACGCTCCCCCAGCCCCTGAAACACTCAACCCCCTAGACCTATCACTTCTACACTTGACCAAATCATCAACCTAAGACCTAAACCCCACTCAAAATCATCTACTCAAACCCCCCACCCCTTCCATTTTCGGATCCTCTACTATCCTCTAGCACCTCTGCACTCTCAAACATCCCCACCCTTGTTCAATGTTGATCATACATCCCCTACTCACTCCCTCACTCTAAAATCCGAAAATCCATTACCAAGAGCCTAAGGTTTTGAGGCTTTAGCAAAGAAACACCATCAAAACCTTTTTCCATCGTCACAACATCACCATATCTCCGTTCACACCTTTTGAGATTTTCATTTTACAGTCCCTAACACTCACCAATCAACTTATCTTACCAAAAACCTCAACCTAAAAGGTAGAAATACCTTTCATAGCGTACTATTTTTGCAACCTAAGAGACACCAGTAGTCCCAAATCAACCCGTCTATGCTCATAAACGGATTCAAGCGCTCAAGTCACAGCATTCTATATTCTTCTGTTGTTTGCTCTGAACAAATCTTGACTGATTATATTATTTTCAGTTGCTTATTTTTTGTCAAAAACTAGTCTATTCATGGTTTGATTAGTCTTCATAATAAGTTAAAATTACATTTTTGGGGGTCATTGATATTGGAACTTAGAGTGTTTGTGTTGTAACATGATAACCAGTGGAAAATAGTATTGTTTTTGAAGAAACAAAAACAAAACAGAAACAGCAAGGGAAGATGACCCTAGCGCTCAAGTAGTTGACTTGAGTAGGGGTGTACAATAAAACCGATAAACCGGTCTGATCCAAACCGAATCATTCTATTTGGTCAGGTTATGCGATTTATAGTTCTGGTTATGGTTCTGAAAACATAGGAACCGGTAATTATGGATCGGTTACTGGTTCTCAATTTAAGAACCACAGTTAGAACCAAACCGAACCGTATAATGATATAATACGTATCTTGATTTGGTAAATTAATATTTTTTCCTAATAAGGTATTCTTTTATTTATATAATAGAAATATATTTTATTAGAAGTCTTTAAATTTTTTTCCCTAACTATTGTATTTTATTAAGAAGTCTCTAAGCTACTTTTTTTTTTTTCGATTTTAGGATTGATGGTAGATTTTGAAGTGCTAAGTGCACAATATTTGGTTTTGAATTTTAGTAAAATTCTTATAATTATTTTATGAGTTGTTTGGTGTCCTAAATTCTAAATAATTTTTTTTGAGTTCATATGCTGTAAAAAGTGTTCCAACTCTAAGTAGGTAGAACCGGAACCCGGTCAAAACTGGTCCGGTCATACGCTTTGATTTTGGACAGATTCTACACGTATATTGGTTAGATTTTGGTTCCTATTTTTCTAGAACCGTTCAAAATGGTTCGGTTCCTGATTTTCTAGAAAACCGGTCCAATCTGAACCGTGTGCACCCCTAGACTTGAGCACTCAGGTGGTCCTTCTGAGTGCTCAGATCAAAGACCACACAGACTATAGTTTTGATAAAATCAGTCCTCATTTGTCGTATATTTCATGCTTTACTTATTTTCATTAGTTGTCTTAGCTTACGTAGATTGTTATCTCATAAAGTGTTGTATATATCATTTTATCAAAGCCCACACCGTACGTGTTACCATTTCAAATTCCCATTTAACTGTTCCCCTGTCCCTTTATGTGAACAAAGTTGAGTCATAAACATCTTAAAAATCCACAAACACTAAGTAAAGATCGATCTTCCGGTCGGGTGAGAGGGTGCCATAAAACTCTGCCCCTCTCGTAACCTAGCTCCTGAACCTATGATATATGGTGACGATGGAATAGTAAATAAAACCTTTTCTCCAAAAATGAGACATGTGAGTCATTCAAGTTTAGTTCCTTGGGAACAATCCGTTAAAACTCAGATGGCAACTCCAAATTGCATTCCTCAGAGGGGTGTCCACAATAAGCAAATAAGAAGACAAACACACACACACACACATCCATTGTACTTTTTTACACCTTTTAAAATATTTTTATACATTTCAATACACTTTTTATACCTTAATGACAGTCCACTAGGCTAATTTTAGAATTTTCCTTGTAAGAATACTATTGTCAACAATAAAAAATTCATTTATTTCAAACATTTCCTATTGAAGTTTTTTCAAGTAAAAATAAATTATTTTGGTTTGTTTATTATTGTCAAAAAAAATTATTTGTGAATTTGATATTAATTTTAAAGTAAAATTAAAACAGATGAAAGAAAATTACAAAAAAATATCAAAACATTAATGGTGCGCAAAATATTTAAACCTTGGAGTTTAGTAATATTTACAACTAAAAAAAACCCGAATATAACACAAGTGGTGCAATAGTTGTATAGATGTATGTACACTAGATAGAAAAATGAGGCATTTACCTACGCAAAAGAGGACCTTCTGGTAATTGAAAGAGGGCACTCTGTGTCTAAAGGATGTGCACGCGCCATAGGTGACACAACTCCAAGTGTGTTTCTAAATAATTATAGGGTTGGGAAACATGCCCACCATTGGAGAGCTTTAAAGGCTAATTTGGAAGTTGATTACCGAATTAGAATTTAAATCCAACGGATACAAGAAAGTGATGCTTGGGTTAAATTGCATAATTGGCGGCACAATGTTCCTAGTAGGTTTCGCGTTATAGGGAAAGTCTATCTCTAACAAAGATCACTTGATGGATGTTTTGTTCTTCCTACTGGGCATTTCCTTAATAATTAAAGTGTCAAGCAATCTCATGGACCCAAAGGAAGACAACGAGGTTCCACTCTTGCCTACATTTAATCGCCCAGATGAAATTATTGTTGTGAGATTTCAGGCGAATCAACAAGCTCATCGTGAGCTTGTTCTAGAAAACCAATACTTAAGGAGTTGGGCAAACTGTTGAAGCGGACAGGAGACCGAGAAAAGGATTGGTCTCCTGTTCGCCTTAGCAGTTTACCCAACTCCTTAGGTACTGGTTTTCAAAACGAGCTCACGACGAGCTTGTTGATTGGCCTGAAATCTCACAATAATAATTTCATTTGAACGATAAAAAAGGGGCAAGATCCTGTAAGTCCATGAGATTTCCCAACCCTGTAATTATTATGGTAATGCCGAAGAACAAAACGTCCATGAAGTGATTTTTGTTAGGGACAGACTTTCCTTGTGCTGCGAGACCAATCATGTAATTTAACCCAAACATCACTTTCTTGTATCCATTGGATTTAATTCCAGTCCGGTAGCTTCCAAATCTCTCCAATGTTTTTATTTAGAAGGAGGTGTCATGCATGCCTTGTTGGTGGTGTCATCCTGAGACTTTGCCCCTTGACTCGAATTCGATCTTGGTCTCACTTAAGATTGCACAAAAGATTTCCAATAACCTCGGGTAGATCATGACTCAATAGGTTAAATTCCAACCTTTGAAATTAGAGCCAATCTCCTTTTGTGACCATCAAAGACAAGGCTATAAGGTTGTTAGAATCCAGATACTAATGTTCTCAAGGTTAGACTAGACCACGGGGAGCCGTTTGAGCATGACAAACACCGGAGGTATCTCAAATTCTATGGATTTAAAGTCTCCTAGACTGGGGACTACGGCTTTTGGATGTTACCCCGATCCTCAGTATTTCTTTTGATGGTGTATCCTTTGTTAAGATTGCAAGACTTGGGAAATTCAACTAACCAGGTTCTCGATGATTCCTTTTTAATTGTGTAACTTTGATTTCAAGAACTGTCCCTTGCTTGGGCCAATTGTTCTTAATTTCTGTTAGGTCATTGCGAAGGAATTGTTAGCAGTTTTGATCTTCCCAAGTCCCATTATCCAAAGGACTTTCGAATTTGGAACAACGTGCATCCATTAGAATGCATGACTTTTCATCAGGCAGGGCAATCTCTTACAAACCGTGGGAAGGAAACGGCTTAAAGTCATCCTAGCGATCATTTTACACGACTGCGATGCATGCAACATGGTTATTTTACCTAGATATATACATATACACAATAATGTTATTTTATCATAACAACAAAATCATGGGCACCATGTTAAGTCCCATTACAAAACTCTCTCTTTTTCCTTCTTGCTTTTGTCGATTGAGAGAGAGAGAGAAGGCATGGCATCATCATATCATATACCAATACATATATTTCTTATGCACAAAATAACCCATGTGCAAGCTATTATCTCATTCTTCCACTCACCTCATGACTTGACTTGTCAACCTAACCCTCTCCCAATTTCCCATAGCTGCAAAATCAATCATCTCGTTTTCCCTTCATTACACTTCTTCCAAACTCATGATAATAAGACATGGTCACCTCCATTATTACCCAATGGAATGCATCCCTCTATCGTACACTTAACCACTTCCTCCTCTACTTATTGATTAAATATAATAAGTCGTTTAAGGTATAGGGTACGAGGCGTGAGTTTTCACCATGGTCCGAGTTCTTAAACCAGCAACTAATATTACCGTGTTTTTAAATCCTTGTTCATTTTTTTTTATCATGGTGAGCCGTAATATGTTGTGGATATAATTTCACCATGACTATTTATATTTTTACCGTCACATAAATTGTGCATTGTAACATATTTACCATGTTTAACTTGAATTTTTAAAACCTTAATCCCTATACCCTAAAATACTACATCCTGGAATCGTAGAACCCTCTACCCTCAAACCTTAAACCCTAAACACTAAACCCTCTACAACTAAAACCCAAAACCCTAAACAATAAAACCCTATATCCTAAACAATAAAACCTTAAACCCTAAAACGCTAAACCCTAAAATAGTAAACCTAAAACACTTTAATCATAAAATCCTAAACTCTAATCCCTAAACCTTGAACCCTAAAACCCTTAACCCTTAACCCTCAAGCCCGAAACCATAAAATCCCAAAATCGTAAACCCTAAAACCTTGAACGACTTATAATTGTGGACATGTATTTTTACATGATTTACATAAGTCGGGGGTCAATTATGTCTTTACATAAGTCGCCTGTTTATTCATATTTATGTAAATTTGTTTCTGTCATTCATTATTATCTGCTATTTACGTGAACAAAGTTAAGCAATAAAAAAATTTCAAAATAAAAATCCAGGTGGCGACTCTGAATCAATTTTATAACAAAACAGGGGTGGCATGTCCACGCTATACTAATTGTAACAGGTTGTGAACAAGTATTTTACCATGATTCAATGTAACAAGTATTAATTTTGAAACAATTTTTACCGTGATAATTGGTAGAGGTGTGAATGCCTGACCATAGATTCTAGTCATGGATTCGAGAGTCAAAAGTACAGTGAGGGGAAGGTGTTAGGCGCCCCTCTCCACCCGGTCTTGCAATCGGCCTTTACTTCGTTCAACAAGAGCTACACTATCCATTTGTCTTGTTTTGAATATATACTTGTTTATTGGCAGTTTAGATAGTTATGGGTGACGAAAGCGGTAAATACATGCACATGGATAGAAAGAAACAAAGCAGAACTGCTGTTGAACCTTTTGGCAGCTGACATATTGACATATGTCGGTCGACACTCTAAACGTCAACCGCTGTTTTGAACCTTTCGACTAATTATGTGATACAACAACATACAGCGACCGACATTCGTTATGTCGGCCGTATGAAGTGATAAAAATGAGATAAAAAAAAGCTAACCACGAGGGCTATGGATGATAGTTTGGCCTTGGATCCCTCAATACTCCTCCGTAGTTTGTACAAAGAGTGATTTGCTTGCTACTTTGAACGGATCGAGGAGCATGGAGTTTATTACGGGTTTCGTACTGAAACTGGATGAGAACTCTGCGTTGCGACTGATTTTCTTGTGTATCAGGGCTTCGGGAGCGTTTTTGAAACTCGGGGTATATTGGTTGAAAGCTAGTGTGCTTTGAAGTATTTTGGCGGCGTATCACTCTGGTAGAGTGTTTTCGGTGTAAATCGTTTGAAATACACTTATTGGATCCTTATTAGTATAGTGCAATTCCAAACAGCACTTTCTTTCCCAATATTATAAAGTGCAATCTGAAAATGCACTTTCTAGTATGGCCTTTTTCCTTTTACAGACTGCATTTGGCCAATAAATTATTGAAATAGCGTTTCCTAATCACACTCCCAAAAATAAAAAAAAGAGTATATATGAAAGAACAATTCCAAATTGAGTTTTCAGTGAAAGAGCAATTCAAAATCGCGCTTTCTGCTTATAGGTCCCATGTGAGAGGACCTAAAAGCCCTTAGGTTAGTACGATATTTCGTTCACAGGCCATCCAAAGTGGAAGAGAAAAGGAAGATGAAGCATCGACCATCTCAATCATCCAAAAGTGTGTTGGACGAGCAGAACAAAAAAGGTAGGGGTAATTCAAAACCAATGTCTATCACATTCATCCTGGGCAAAAATTGAGTGTGTTAACCACACACACAAAAAAGCACAAATAGAAAAAAAAAAAAAAAAAAACCTCTATATGAAAGAGCAATTCTAAATCGAGCTTTCAGTGAGACAGATCAATTCCAAATCGAGCTTTCTACTTGAGAAAGAACAATTCCAAATTACACTTTCTGCTTGCGTGGCATATTGTGGGGCGGTGTGTCAACGCGGACACTTAGCGCAATTTCCATCGATGTTCACGAGGGTGGCAGTGTGTCAACGCGGGAGACTTAGCGCAATTTCCATTGATATTCTCGAGGGTGGCAACAATTTGAAATTGCACTATAAAATAGTTTTACAAATAGTTTGAAGACTAGAGCACTTCGCCAATTAGTTTGGAAAAGTAGAGTAGATAACCGAGAAATCCTAGCGGCCACCGCCCCTCCCCCTCCCCCACCGCAACTCTTCCACCTCCTTCCTCACTCCTCTCCTCCTATCCTCTCCTCTTTTACTTGCCCCATGGTTTCCGGCAGTCCCCCACGGTGTACGAGCTCCTCTCCTCCTTCTATGGGCAACCGAAACCCGATTTTTGGACAAGGGGGAGCCGGATCTGGGTCTCTAGATCCGGACTCCTGACATCGGCGACGGCGGCGTGACAACTCCAGCAATCTTTCTTTTTGTTTTTTTGGTACCTTTGTTTTTTTTTGTATTTTTCTTTTATTTTTTTCGTTTTGTAGTAGGTTGTAACTAGGATTTGTTTAGTCGTTAATGGAAATTTTCTCTCTTTCTCCAAAAAAAAAAAAAAAACCGAAAAATCCCAAAATTTACTTTTGAAGAAGATAAGCCTTTCCTCCAAATACGGAGACAAGAAAGAAGACCCCATTGGAAAGACGAGAAGAAAGAAGACGACCCCCTACAGGAACCAAAAAAAGAGGAGAAAAACATGGAAACCTGTTCAATTCCAGGGGCACTGCCCTTCCTATCCTCATCTCCCTCTCCCCCACCCAAACCCATTTCCAAATTCCCATTCTCCACCCCAAAACCATACCAAAACCAAACCCACTGGGCCCACTTCCCACCCCTCTCAGCTGCTCTAAACAGCCCAAGAGGCTTTGGACCCTCCCGCAAAAAAACCAAGACGCCGAAGAAGAACCAGAAGAAGAAGAAGAAAGGCTATGACAGTGATGATGAGCAACAAGAGGAGGAAGAAGAAGAAGAAGCAGAAGGAGGAGATGCAGAGGAAGGGGTAATTCCGGAAATAGTGACCAACAGGATGATAAGCAGGATGGGATTCTCGGTCGGTATTCCTCTGTTCATAGGGCTCTTGTTTTTCCCTTTCTTTTATTACTTGAAAGTTGGGTTGAAGATTGATGTGCCCAACTGGGTGCCCTTCATTGTGTCGTTTGTGTTCTTTGGGACAGCCCTTTTGGGGGTTAGTTATGGGATTGTGTCCTCTAGTTGGGATCCTTTGAGGGAAGGGTCAACCTTGGGTTGGACTGAGGCTCGGAAGAACTGGCCTGTTTTCTGGCAGTCTTTCAGGGGTAGATCTGGAAACAAGTACTAGCACTTTTTTTTCTATGGTCTCTCTGTATTTTGCCAAGTTCATTGGCTTTCTTTCTTGTAAGAAGTTTACAGTTGCTTTTTCCAGAGAATTTTTTTTTACAGTAGCTTGTAATGTTTTGCAAAGTTACAAAAAACTATGGTTAGAGCAGCCCACAACTTAGTTCCGCGTATAAAAAAAATCAAACAGGTATCATTCACTTTAATTGCAACTAATCCTTCAAGTTTTATTAGCCTAACATAACGCAAGCCATACCACTGAGCACGCGATTTTGTGCATCGCACGACGCCTAACACTAGTGTTCTACATAAATGAATTGCTGCTATTGCGGATCCAAAAAAAAGAAAAACGAAAGAATTGCTCATTGGCTCATTGCTTCCATTTACACTGAAAAAAACATGTAAGGTAGTTTTCAACTGCTCTGTTCTAACGTATTTTGATTATTGAAAGTTTCCTTTTCAAAGCTTCTCTCTTGTTTTCTTTGTTGAACTAACAGCCGTGGCCCGTGGATCACGAGTTTGACTTTTTATGATTGATACTGTAAATTGGTTGAGATTTGAAATAGTTCACGAAAACCTCAATCATGGTTGATTGGCAACTGTAAATTTTGTAATTTAACGTGAAAGTACTTCGTTTAGTTTGGAACAGGAACTAACTGCTTGATTCCCAACAAAGGGAGTCTCCAAATTTTTTATTATTAGAGGGAGAAGTAGAGAAGACAGAGAAGAACTTATTGGGTAATAAGTTCCAATTCGTCCGAATTTGATTCTGCAGGCTTGGTTAAGGAATTTATACGCAATCCAGAACTTATTAGGATATACCCATAACATGGTTTGGTTGTTTGAAGAGAGAGAGAGAGAGAGAGAGAGAGAGAGCGTGATCGTTTCTTTCATAGGGCATGTTCTTCTAGGGACCTTGTTTCTTCTGGTTGGGATGTGGCACATTTGGAGTTCCGTGGTCCGATATGTACCGGACCCCACATCGTTTCGTGTTAGGGTTTGAAGTCCTGTGCCGAGTTTTGATGGTAGGATCAAGCACTTGGAGCTTTACGTTATAGTGGTTGGCGGTTTCAGTGATCTGCGTATAGAGCTCTTGGTTGCTACCCACTTGAGGTTCTTTGTTAATGGTGTATTGGACCCCTGTCACATGAACAATTTTGAGCATTCCGGAATGCTTCCCATGTTCTTCATCTTTGGTGTCATCGCGCTGCTCTCGCAGAAAACCAGGTCAGTCTTTCTCTTCTTCACTATTCTAGCCATTTCACAGTGTAATTTCAAGTGAGATGTGTTTCTTCTTTTGTGAAATTGTGGCAATTGGAACGTTTGGATTATAGAAGTTCCATGGTCTCTGCAGTTTTGTACTCTTTTTTTTCGTTGGAGTTTTGTACTCCTTATTAGCAACTGAACTCAAATGCAAGCTTGTTCGGTAAATGTGGAAGTTTTGTTAGAAATTTGGACTGTGGAGCTGTTAATGATTGACCCTCAAAGTGCAGAGGCCATTTTTCCCTATTTGTTTTGCATTCTTAATCCTGCTCCTACTTTACTGTTCAAAATGCTCGAAAAGTGTTCAATGCCTTTCATTTAATATTTATTTGCAGCAATATTCAATGTCTTTGTGGTTTTTGTAAATCAATATAGTCTATTAGTCTTATGTTTAAGTCGTGGGCTGATTTTTACACAGTAAAGCAGTCGCTCTCAGATTGCGAAATTGTATCAAATAGATTTTGTAGTTTGGAGAGTCACGAAGCAAAGAAACTTCAGAAGCAATTAGACTGATCAGAAACCTTAATGTAGAAGATATGACTCCAGACCATTTGGATGCTAACATTTTTATTGGACTGACCATAAAATGATGGCCACGACTGAAACAGTTCCAGTGTTGTAAGTTGTTTTCCTGTTTAGCTTCTTTGGTGTCCTGGTTGTGCGATGCATATCCTTTTAATTCAGGTTGGCACCATCTCCATGTTAAATTTGACAAAACCAATTCCCTAATATGCTAAAAGTATAATATTGTCACGGTAATTTAATTGTATTGATTGTAGTATCCGCTTCAATATGCTATAATAATTTAGTTAAACGGGGGAGACAAAGGGGTCTTTGATTTGCAGTGGTCAAAGAGAAGCATAGTGTTACGAGTCAATTGTTATTGTAGAAGGTAATTGACGAGCAAGCTGAACATTTTCTGTTCTTGTCTTTTTGAACTAGCACTTTACCCCCTAGGGCCTCCAGGGATACTACCACCTCATCCTATTCCTCCTTTTGGCCCTATGCATTCTATCGTCCGTTGGTGGAGCCCTCTTCCCGACAAGCTTCCCAGTCGATTTGTGCAATGGCATTGGAATAACGCTGCAAGGGGGATGATATAATCCACTATGGTTCTATCAGACTGCGTTCATTCTCTATGGCCCAATGATGCCTTCAGGTTGCCAACTGAAGGGGGATAGTATTTCATGTCTCTCATCGGGTAATGAAGTCAGAAGGGAGTTGCTCGCGAATTTCCAGTTATTCATGACGGTGCTTGGTGTCCTTGTTGCGGTTGTTCTGTCTATGTTTTTTATTCTGCTTCAAGATTTAGGCATTCTGGTGTTACAAGTTTGCATCCAGGCATCCAGCTGACAGTTGACTACATTGGGTTAAGGTATATTTTATGTCTTTACTTTACGTTCCACTCTATTTAGAGCGCTCTCGTCCTATTTCTTTCAGAAATGGATCTGAATTTTTTTTTCTGAAAATAATAAACTTCTAATTTTGGTGCCCTTGGAAACTATTTGCAACTTGTAGTATAGTGTCACCTTAGAATTCCAGTGTATACTATGGATCAACATGGGTTTAATAGGCCCGATTGGCCCGATTATCGGGTAACAAAGCAACTCATTTTACTTGTCAAAAATAATAGTGGTGAAATCGTGGTGGTTAGTTTGTTAACCTAAACATTAATTCTTGGGATATTTTCTAAATAAGAATTAGATATTTATTCATTTGAGGAAACTTTCACTCTTAATGGGACATATCCTCATTGTTTGATGGAAGATATTCGGATGCATACTAACCAGAATGTAAGGTGGACTGGGAAATAACTATTCTGTGAAATGTGAAACTTTGATGCTAATTTTTAGATAATTACTAAAGTATTTTTTTGGCCATCTGAGCTTTGTTTCTTGTATGGTATGTCTTCTACTTTTCTCTGTTCCTTGAACCTTTCTTAACTTCCCTGTCATCTTCATCAAACAATCTTTGTCGTGGGTGTTCTTCCCGTTTTGGTAGTAGTTTTTTGTTGTTGAACTTTCTTGCATTCTCGAATGTCCAATTTTATTGGTGCTCATATGATTGTATTCATCTTGTACTGATAGGAAAGAAAAAATAGAGAAAAGTTGTGCTCTTTTCCTTTATAATTTCTCTCTTATAACTCCCTAAAATGTGCCGGCAATTTTGAATGCTTGAAAGACAAATGAATTGTTTTCATACAAATGTGAGAATATGGTTATATTGAATGGTATCTGTTTAGCGAGTACTTATATATTCTTTAAACTGGAAAGTTGTCAGCATATGTAGTTTAGCGATAAATAACAGAATCACTAGTTTATTTAATAGTCATATCAAATTGTAGGGTTGACGATCGCCTTCACCTGTCCCCTCAGTCCATCCTTAGTTATGAAGTTCTCTAAGGTATTTCTGGCCTCTGATTCGATTTATCATGTTTTAGTCTAGTCCCTTTCTTAAGCTCCAGTGAATTGATTTGTGATTGTAATCATTTAGTGAAAGACAATTATGTATAATTTAGAAAGTACAACGTATTTATTGATCTAGAATTGTCATAAGTCAAAGAAATTATGTCAAACTTGATTTAGGTTGTGTTTTCTCTAAACGAAATTTAGGCTTCCATGTTTGTATGCTGAATTGGGATAGGAAGTTAAGAAATATATCCCATTTTTTCATCGTATTTCAATCGATTGTGGCACCCAAAAAACCTTTAAAAAGTGCGAGAAATGAAGTATTTCTGGTCTTGGTTCTCTGACCACATTGGTAGCAAAATTGCCTATCCAGATCACCCTTCTGTTTCTAGTTCTTGTAGGATATCCTTGGAACCATTGGTTTTGAGCTAAATTGTGATCAAGGATGGGTCATGGTTGTCATGAGAATGTACATCAATTGTTAAGGAAGAACGAGTCAAGTTTTATTCCCAATTCGGAAGGCACACAAAAAAGTTCTACTTGAATTTAAAAGAAACCTTAATTACATTACAAAGAAGTTTAAATTCCTGTGTCCCCCTCTTGATATGAGATGCGTCGTCACCTCTTGATTCACGGAGTTGACTTTTGCAGTCAGGAACTTCTGCCACTGCATCATCCACCTGAGCAAATTTGCGACTTTCGATCGCGATCTCCGTAAAAATGCGGACTTTTATCTTTTGCAATTTGCGAATCGTATTGATAGTCCTGGATTATTTGCCCTGAGACTAATTTAGTGTTGAATCTCACACAATTCCCTGTTTGATTCACGCAGGATTAACATCGGGATATCCCACGTTTCCGCTAATCCATGTTTGGTTCCCTAAACTACATTTCAGGATTAATTTTAGGATTATCTCTTTCTCTCTCCCTCCATCTCTCAAACCAATTCCACCACATTACTGAACTAGGCAAAAGCATCTGGAAAACAACCACGAAGAAGAAGAAGACAGCTACTGTGCAAACCCATTGTAGATACCCAATTTTATTGATCAACACGAACTTGACAAATCTTGATCTGGGTTTCTGACCAAATGGGTTCCTCTCAATCCTGCTCGAAGAATGAAGTGGATTTTGGTCTCTCTTTGGAGAAAGACCAGTTTCAAGGGAACTCAATTACAGACCCATCAAATATACACCCAATTCGAGCTCACAATTTCACCCCATACAAGCACAAGAAATACAGAAGTATGGATGCGGAAGATTGGAAGATGAGATTGAGAATAGAGATGGGTGCCGATTGGACTTTTTTCTTCTTTTGAGTAATGGGGTTTCTTCAGGATTGGCGATGAAGTCGTCTGTTGGAGAGGGAGGAAGACTAGAGAGAGAGAGTTGAAATGAAAAAAAGGAGTGCAGATGTTTAATAGGGTTAAGTGGCAATTTTGCAATTTGGTGGAAAGAGCTTCTGTGTGTTTTTTATCCAGCACTAAACAGTGCCCCCACGGGATAAAATAATACCCCATATAGGGACTAAATTAGTCCCGGGATTAGTAATCCCATATGCTTTGTGGGAACCAAATGCAGGATTAAACACATGTTATCATATCTCAGTCTTTTAATCCCTGAATCAAACGAGGCCCAAATGAAGACACCAATGAGGGTTCATGGACTTGGAGCAATTCAATAAGCTTGGAATGTTTTTTCTCAGCAAAAAAGAGGGGCAAATGAACACAAAAAGCAATGCAAGAGACATTTTTTTTTTTTAACTGATGCAAGAGACATTAGCATGGAATATTTAGCAAATAAGTACTCCGGGATTGGGGACTCCAACAAAACCCATCTATTTTACCTATCCTCTGTTAAACTATTATTTTCCTCTTTTTAAAATATTACAATAGCTACACCGGGATCGGGGGCTCTCAACACTCCAACAATACCCATCTATTCTACCATTCAGCTGTTAAACTATTATTTTTCTCTTTTTAAAATCTTACAATATATGTACACACACACTATAGTGAGAAGGCAGCAGCACCACCACCACCATCACGCTGGAACTCCATAGCGGCCGCCACCTCCTCTGTCAAAACCCATCTTTTCCCTCCGGACCGCCGCCAATCGGAACGAAACCACTAGAAACGAAACCCATAAGTAGGAGGAAACATGGATGCTTCATAGTGATGAACCACTAGAAACGAGAAAGAGCAAATCCATGATCGAAAATTTTGAAATGACGCCTTATGTTAGAGTTGATGAGTAACAGTGGTGGGTTTGGGGTTGCACCGATAATTTTTCACCGGAATTTGTTTGGGTTTCACAAATTGAAAAAGAAAGGAGAGAGGAGAGATGAAGAAAAATATGAAAAGAGATTGATAGTGCACAATACTTAGGTAAATATAGCCGAGCACTGTAGCAAATTTGAAAGAAAATATAGTAAAATTTAAGGTAGTGGAGAAGTTGTTGAAACCGTGTTTTTGAGTTCCACGTAGCCATTTTACCTAAGATTCTCTTATATCTATTCTGCTGAAGTTGCTCTTAGATTTTGAAAGGTTTTAATGGTAAGATTGTAGAGAAAATCATCAATGTTTTTATTGAAATTTTCCACATGTTACAAACTGGAGTATTATATTCAAGCTTTTGTAACAGCAACTACATATTTATTTGTTCAAAGTATAAAAGCGGCCTATTTCACTGTATGGGTTGTCTATATTAAATCATATTGGAAATCCAGAAAATTGCCCACAATTTGAAATCAGTATTTCAGATTGAATGAATTTGAGCTACTGATTTCAAATTCTGATTAATTTTCCAATTATATTTTCTCGGTTTGTTTTTTATTTTTTATTTTATTTTCCCTCTCTCCCCTTCCTTCCCAGCTTCCAAACAGAGCCTTCTAGGCAGTGCCTCTGATAAGCGAAACAAACGAAGGAAAAAACTCCTATTTTGCTCTCGCCGTACCACTTCACTTTCTCCTTCCCACCCGCCCTCCCTCCATTTCGAAACCTCACTCTTCCCCATGACGACGGGCGAAGGCACCTCCTGCGGCACCGGCGGAGGAGTCGGCGGGAAATTTCGAAAGAAACAATCACGGCGGCCCCAACCAAAGCCGTACGACCGCCCGCCGCCGACCTCTTTTTCAAACCCTAAAAACAATGGCTGGCTCCCCAAACTCGTCGACCCTGCCTCCAAACTCATCCTCTCTACAGCTCGCTCCTTCTTCTACTCCTTGGCTCGTAAGCGCCTCCCCCCTGCGCTGCCACCAGGTTCAATTTTCACATACAAACATATATTTTGTCTTGTTTTCACCTGAAAATTACTCTATTGGATGTGTCCTCATTTTTGTTTGATTGGAGAGTGGGGTGGTGAAGAACTTAGTCACATAGTGCGCGAGCGGCATATTTCAAATGGGAGCTTCTATTTGCAACCCTTTTTTGGCTTCATACAGCCCTTTTACTACATACAACCCTGCTGACGTGGCAAATTTTTATTTTTGCTTCATGTAACCCGGCACATTTCCCAAATTACCCCTTGTTATTTTTCTCCAAAATTTCAACACTCAAAACTCTCAAAACCCTTTCTCTTCCCTCCTCCCTCCGTCTGACCTCAACCATCGCCCTCTCCGTCGAACCAGTCGAAGAAATCGCCGCTATTTTACTCATCTGGTTTTGGCACATTTCGGATATTTAGTCCCGAAACTAAATACATAATTCGGATACAAACTACTGAATTATGACCAATATTGCGGATATTAACTACCATCACCAATTTCGGATATACACTCCCGGTTTTATAGGTAAATTTCGGGTATTAACTACTGAAATGTATTGCGATTTTCGGGACTGTGGTACCGTTTCGAATGAACAGCGACTGAGAAATCGAAAAAGCAATGGGTTACTCTTGGGTCGTTTTTTGCTCGAAAATCTTCACCTCCATGTTTTCCTTTAACTCCTCCGTTGTTTTTTGCTTGAAAATCTTCACCTCCATGTTTTTTGCTCGAAAATCTTCACCTCCATGTTTTCCGTTGAGCTCTTCTCCCAAATCAAGTGAGGGAGAATATCCCTCCATTGATTCAACAAGGTTCTCCATTGAGAGAGAGGAGAGATAAGGGGCAGGAGAGGACAATGGGGGTTAATGGCTGGAGGAGGAGGAGGAGGAGGAGGAGGAGGAGGAGGAGGAGGGATTTTTTTGACGTGGGAGGGAGAAGAGTGAGAACGATGGAACTGATGAAGGAAGAAGAAGATGCACTGGGTTGGTAATAGCAATTGAAAAAAGGTGGGGTGGGTTGCATGAAGTAATTTGAGGGGCTAAACGGTCTTTTCGCGAGGGAAGTTTTGGTATTTATTTTGCATGGGTTGTATTGAGGGAAAAAGGGTTGCAAATAGAAGCTCCCATTTCAAATAACTAAAATTCGCAAGTGCGAGCACAGAATAAGGATTGAGTGTGCGACCGCTGGGACCTATTGAAGGATTATGTGACCAAGGTGAAAGGCATTATTATTTTTGTATCCATCATCAAGTGGGACTTTAGGTTTAGCGAACGTTGTCTCTGCTTGCTTTTGGTTTTTGTTAGTGTTATGAATGTTTTCTTTGAATTTGGACTGATGCCTGTATTGGTTGGAGTTATGACTTACGAGGATTTTCTTTGTTGGGTGCTGTGTTTTCGAGTTTAGGATATAGGGTTTCGTCCATTCGGACTTCGGAGATTGTGTTGTAAAAGAGTGTCAAAGACTTTATTTTTATTGAGTTCCGTGGTGAAGAGCTTAAAGACATTATTTTTGTGCTGTTAATCAATTAGGAAGGTAGTGTTGAGTATTTGTTTATGTTTGTCATGGAATGATAAAGTAGCAAGTTGGCAAAAGATCAAAATTTGATTGGATTGCAATCTTGGACTTTTGAGTTGCAAACTTTGACTTTGGAGTTGGCAAGAGAAAGATTTTCCACGTTTTGGAAATCTTTGCTTGGAAGAAGATTGGGACTACTTATTGCCCTTCTTGTGTTGTATCTGTAAAATGGCCATGGGTTTAGGCAGATTAGAACAAGAGTGTAGAGATGGAGAAGTAAAGAGATGCAGGAGCACCTTTAGTGCTGAGGGGATACACTGTGAGGGTAAAAGAAAAATACTAATGTGCGGGTAACCCATGATATTTGGGGCTCATGGACACTGGGTGAGCGGGGAAGTAGTGTGTATAACTTCAGGGCTCGGGTATTGGTGCCTAGTTGGGTATTTTTGTGTCTCACTATTATTGTAATCTCTCTAGTGTTCATATAATGTAGTATCTCTCTCCCATGGAATAGACCAGTTTTGGGCCAAACCATGTAAATCTCTCGTGTCACTCTTGTTTTTTCCTCTGTGATAATGCTTGTTTAGTATTAGATCTCAATATGTGTATTGTGGGTATCACCAAACTTCCTCTAAATCCCAACAAATAGGTTTAGTGAATGTTGTCTCTGCATGCTTTTGGTTTTTGCGAGTGTTGCAAATTTTTTGTTTGACTTTGGGCTAATGCCCCCAGAGTTGGCTGGAGTTACAAGGGTTTTCTTTGGTGGGTGCTGTGTCTTCGATTTTAGGTAATAGGGTTTCGTCCATCCAGAGTTTGTGATGGAAGCAGTGTCAAAGACCTTATTTTTGCTTCAGTTCATGTTCTGATAATGGCAGTATAGCTCTTACTATGAAAAAAAATAAGAAAACAGCGGTATGATGACATAGATTAACTATTCAAACCATGAAAACGAAAGTAAGCCTTGTCCTGTCTCAAGCAGTAGGGTTTTGCTTCACAACCACTTGGGAATATCAGCTATGTGTATCATTTTCCACCATTGCAATTTGCATGGTTTGGAATTTTGCATTCTGTTTTTTTAGAACTCTACCCATGGTACTGTGGGTTGGCAGGGTCTTGCCAACCTGTGGCATTGCCATTAATATTATAACTATTCTCCTTACCATGACGTAAAAAACAGGTATTTTTTTCTTTAAATGGTAACGAAATTTGTTATTCTTACCACGAGTAAAATCTGTTTCTCCTATGTGGAGATTGGTTTGGGTTTAGTGGCAACTCCATGAATTTGTGAGCATAGGATCATTCATAAGCTTAATTAAATATTGCTCGTAATTTTAGATTATATGTTTAGGATGATAAGTTGAGTTTTTTCTCCAAGTTCCGGATCCAAAGGAAGGTTGATAAAATCACTACAATGTTTCTTATCGAATTATTTTGAACAGAACTACTAGAAGCCGAGTCTTGCGTTGTTGTTAGTTTTCCTATAAAAATTTGTCCCTATTATCTGAAACGATAAAAAAACTTGTTGAAAATTCAGTTTGATCCCATTTGGTTTGGGTCATGTGCGATTTCACCCCTCGCATTTAATGGTCAACACATAACTACCCTATGGTTGTTGTACCAATGTGCAAAGTGATGGATGTTTGCGGAACTTGTAAATTGACTTGTTAAAGCATCCAATTCAAAACCAATTGGCAATGAGTGGAGAGGCCGCCCAGGCTGATATACTAGCTTTGGAGGTTATAATTAACCAATGTGGGACAAGCTCCAATACTCCCCCGCACGTGCGACCTCTGACTTGCACGTGTTGAGGTAAACGAACGATTCAACAAGTGAGAGAGAGAGAGCACGTGCGACCTCTGACTTGCACGTGTTGAGGTAAACAAACGATTCAACAAGTGAGAGAGAGAGAGAGAGAGAGAGAGAGAGAGAGAGAGAGAGAGAGAGTAGAGAGAGAGAGAGAGTAGGCGGTTGGATTTCCCAAGGGAGGAAGAGAGGAGGCTGTTGAAGATGTTCTAATTACACGGGGGAAATTGAGGGAATGGTCATCGTGCCAATAACTGGCGATGAGAACATGGTTTGATTTTCAATTGGAATTTCTGATTGGAGTTCGTCAGTCTGGGTTTGATTTACTTTGGAAAAGGAGATAAATCCGGTTGTGTCAGGAGTCCGACTATACATATACATATCTACAACATTGCATATACATATTGATATCCGCCTGTTTCAAATCCTTCTCATTTTAATATTCAATTTTGTCATGAACACACTTCGTTGTAGATGGATATTATGTTTGTGTCTGCAAATGATTAAATGTTGTATAGGATAGAGAAAGCAGATTGGCATTTATAGCTCTTAGATTTTCAAACAGGGTACCGAGTTTTTTTAGTGTAATTGTAACGACTTTGTTTCCAGAACCCACTTGTTTCTTGTCGCTGCTATTTGGGTTCGCTTGACGAGTTAGGGCTTTTATAGGATGTGTCTATTGTGGTTATAATGCTTACAGTTTGCTAAGTTGGTTATGATGGATGTCCTGGTCATATTTTTAGGTGCTTCTATTTTTCGTTTAAACGTTTTGTTTGGTGTTATCCTCATGGTTTGACTGATGGGCATTGTTCCTTGATGTCATGTAGGCTGATTATAATTCTAATTCGAACAAAGTAATATTCCATGACTTCAACGTGAGCCCATCACGGTGCCGATAAAAAAAAAAGTGAGCTCTCATAGTATAAGTTCTCTTACCATTTTTTGAATGGATGTCTGCAGAAAGAAGAAGACAATTGCTACAATCATTTATGCAACCTTTTCGTTAATGATTTTGACTAGTATGCTCAAATAAAATGTCTATTTTAGTAAGTTTTTTCTGGGTTGATGTTGAACGATTTGCTTTAGCTTCTTTTTCTAAGACCAGTTGATTGTGTTGTTTTCTTGGGGAAGATGTTCTGCCATTTAAATTTCAAAGTGTAAAGAGTTCATGTGAGAACTGAAGGATCATGATTCCCAGTGATTGCTGACACAAAGCTGGATTAGCCATTTCTTTATATTTTGGAAATTTTTGTTGGTATTTTGTATTACCATTTTCCCATTGGTTTTATAACCATCTGGAAGAAAATATTGGCTCGTCACTGTTTGGATAATAACTTGGTGCTTTTTTTTTTTTGGAGTATGTTTTGGGCTTGTACGTGCTGTAATTGTGGGAAAGCCAGTTTAGGGGAAGTGAAGCGAATGAAACCTCTAAAATTGCCTCTCTTTCCTAATTTGGAAGGTGTTGCAAATTTTCACATGGATCTTGGACTTGCTTATCTTTTTTCCTCATGTTATCCTCCATTTTACAAGTTCAACTCTGCAATTGCATAGGTGGAACCGTGAAAGTCATGAAGCAATTCATCAACTAAGTTTTATATGCCAGTTACACTTTTGTGAAAGCACATAATTCGTTTTTACCCACATTCTGGTTGTCGTAGACTTGTAATCATTGATGTCACCAACATATATAAAGTGGGAATCTTGCACGTCTTATCTTGCAATAGCTTTTGGAAAGTATGCTGTTTAGTCATAGGACAAAACATTATTTGAGATGCATCTTCCTTACCAATTCCATTTTCTTTAGAGATTGAAACGATATTGTTGCTTTTTTATTTCCTAGGCTGACTGTGATTTGTTCATGAATCGGGATTGATGTTGGAATCATACTCTCTATGGGTTGCTATCATTCTTGTAGTTTGTGGTTGGTATGAGTTTCTGGGTAGTAGGTAGTAGTAGTATACAACTTCTTAGGATTCTCAATTGCAGCTATTTCACTTTTGCTCCATTTTAGTTCAAGACTCCCTAGGTTTTTCTCTGCAATACTCGACTGCTTCTATGAAATGAGTAGTGTTGTGTCCTCCTTTCTTTCTTTCTTTTTTTTCCAATTTTATCTCACACACTTTATGATGTGACCAGAAGCAAACAGAGAGTCAAGGGATCAGCTTCAGGACGCAGTTCCCAATGTAAGTCAATATGATTACTTTTTGGTTCTAGTTGGAACTATCATTCGCGTTAGGATAATAACAGAATTTTATTTGTACTATTGTCGTTATTATGGTGGACTATATTACCCCTATGGCCGTGTCCTGCTTTGCTGATATCTGTATCTGGGATATATTATGGTGGACCATCTTTACCCCTATGGTTGTGGCCCGCTATGCTGATATCTGTATCTGGGATATATTTTTCTGCATAGAATTCTCCCGGAGTACCAACCAATAGCTGTGACGGTAGTGGCATTTCCAAACTTGAGCAAATATTAAAGCAAAAGTCATTTAGCAGGTATGTTTTGGCTTGATACTATTTTGTTAGCATCTTTTTTGGGCTGGATATTTTTTTATTTCTTAGTAATTTTGATTTTGCTATGTGATGATTTAAAATAGTGGCATTAATAAAATCATCTCAATCATTCTAAAAGACCTGCTGAGGGAAACTAGGAAATCAGTCAATTGTGGGCTCTTTTTTTAAGATTCTTTTGTAAAAATTATGCATTATAAAATTCGGGATTCCCAATGCATGTCTTATTTTGGTTTCGTTTTGCTGAGGGAAACTAGGAAATTGGATTTTAAATTACAATTATTAAATTGCCACCAGTAGGTTAGATTGCTGGGTCTGCCATTGCTGATGTAACTGGGCACCGTATGTCAAACATGATGGTGTGTCCTATTAATTTTATTGTTTTTCAAGCAGACACATTAGAACAAAGAAGGGGTCAATATGTTAGTTTAAAATGACATTTTTTAGGGAATAAGTTTAATATTTGTATATATAAATATTTGATCATGATAAAACCATATCTAGGTTATTGCACTTTAAGAGAAAGACGTTCGGATCTCAAATTTTAAATTTAAATTTTGTGTGATGGTTTTTGGATACAATATTCACATAGGTAAAAAGAAAATGGGTTTAAAACTACACATTTATTTGTCGTGCACCCCACCATGTCCGTGGCCCCATTTTTTTTTTTTGGAGTTGCCGAATTCCTTGTCCATGTCTGTGCATGTTGTGCTGAAAATCAAGTTAATTTTGTTGTTCGTTTTGTTCTTGAACATGTGTTTGTGCATGCATCGATTCCCTCTTGCATGTTGTGTGTGAGATGATTCTTCACTGATAGATTTTTGTGTTTTGGTACCTGCAGTTTTCTAATAACGTGGAAGTTTAGAATTTCTATGCCTTGGAAAATGAAAGCCATAAACAGAGTTGTAATTGCTGTTATCCATCTACTGATTTACCTGAGCATGGACATTTCCTTGACTGTAAATCTTTCTTTTATTGGGGGGGGTAATAAAAAGGTTATGTTCGTGTGGGCTTGAGCACGTTTTCTTGCTTGCATACTCCTGTTGCAGGCATTTCCATTCCATGCACACTTTCTGGCATGTGCCCTTGATTGTTTGAGTTTGGCCGTTTGGGGTCTGGTGTTTGCATTCGCATGTGGTATAAGTTTTTGGGTACTCTTGTTTAGTTTCTCCAGAAAAGCTGTTGTTCCTGGAATTTTGTCCCTTTTTTTTTTGAAAGGCTGGAATTTTGTCCTTGGTGATCTTTCTTCAAATCTAGTCCGGTTTGTTGCTTCTCCACTTGTTAGATGCTCCTAGTCCAGATACACTTGTAAATTTTGAAAACGAATTTGATGAGAAGTCCACCAAAGACTGAAAAGTAATTTTATTTGAAAATGATTGTATTCTAGCATCTTTAATGTACAATCTTTTTCCAGATTCAGTCCATGTTTTAGAAGTGCAAGTATTGTCACGCCCTCAAAATTTAAAGGAAAATACATTAAATAATTCCACGTGGACAGTCAACAAGTCCATAGTCCAAGTTCAATACCTAAAGTCAACGTCAACGAAATACAATAATCTACGGGTACGCATATCCCAAATTGAGATTAACAAGTGTTGTAGTGATTACAAATCCAAAGTCAAAAGATTTACTATGAATAAGTTACAAAATCATCTCTTCAAAATTCATAAGTTCAAGATGATGAGGTAACTCCTCTTAAAGCTTTCAAAAGATGCATGCAATCACCCCACGCAAATCCATGTCATGCTCCGTGCTGGGTACCTAAAATTATTAGGGTGAGCTCACTAGCCTAGTAGAGAAAAGTCTACCAAAACTAAACGCAATGAAATGTAGATACGAGATGAGAAATGAGAGTGAAAGCTACATAATGATACCAAAAAGTTTACGGGAGCCCAATGAAATAAACACGGGTATGTAAATCCCTAGATTCCCTTGTTATCACCCAAGTGTATCCAAAATGTACCCGACACGTGCCATATCTCTCATATGTGTCCAACTTGTTCGATTTGCCATGTCGTCAATTTATTAAAGTTAGATATTTAGAAATTTCTAGTGACACGTCCATAGGACGGCCCTAGTATCATTTCGGGCTATCTTTCGACCCCGTATAATCTTCCTCTTGGCCAAGTCATATTCCTAGCAACACGCCCATAAGACGGCCCTAGTATCATTCCGGGCTATCTTTCGACCCTGTATCCATTATTTCAAATTCTCATTTCAATCCATGTTCATTAGTTTCACAATGGTGTCATTGTATCACTCACACCTCGGATCATCATTCAAGTTCACACATTTCATCAATATCAACTAAGTCACACGTGTCAAGTGTAACCGTGCATGCATCGCATTAGAAATCAAACAAAGTCACTAACCATGCAAGGATAGGCTAAGAACAAGCCATTCAACAAGTTTTGAGGTTTAAGGGAAGGATATGCCAAGTACTTACCCAGACAAGCGACCAAAATCAAGGAAAACAAAGTTTTGGGAGTTGGGGCATTTACAGGCCGCTCCACTTTTGTGGAGGCTTGCTCAGCCCGCTCCAAACCTTTGGAAAAAAGCTCTACGCACTCCAAACCTTTGTGGAGGCCTGCTCACCGTTTTCAGTGGACTATTCACTCACTCTCTCTCTCTCTCTCTCTACCCACCCCACCTAAATCCCAAGGTACCCTGAAAAAAGTGTCTAAACCTAAACCCTAGGGTACCCTATGAAAGTGCCTAAAATCCTAGGGTACCATATGAAAGTGCCTAAACCACTAAAAACCCTATAATAGGAAAGTGCACCCTAAACCTAAATCTTAGGATACCCTATTAAAGTGCCTAAACCTAAACCCTAGGGTACCCTATGAAAGTGCCTAAAATCCTAGGGTACCCTGTGAAAGTGCCTAAACCACTAAAAACCCTATAATAGGAAAGTGCACCCTAAGTGCCTAAGCCCCAAAAAAGAGTGATTGACCTTAATGGAGTTGGTGGTAATTAAAAAGAATGATTGGAGTTAGTGGTAATAAATATTTGTTTTTTGTACCGACCCGTAATAAAACCTTGGGAGTTAAGGGGGTTTGGATTGATCCAACTCTAGGAGTGGATCGATCCAATTGGCTTAAGAAATGATCAGACTGATTTGGATCGATCCAACTTTAAGAGTGGATTGATCCACTATGGCTTAAAAATGAATCAGAGGGTTTTGGATCGATCCAACTCAAAAGTGGATCGATGGATCGATCCATCATGGTCCAACACTGGACAAAAGACTTTTGGATCAATCCAACTCAAAAGTGGATCGATCCAGAGGCAATTATGAGCAGATTTTTGATAGATTATCAAGGGTTTTCCAATAGGCTCAAACCAAACATGTTTATGATCAAATATCAACACAACAAGCTACAAGAGAGTATTGCAAAGGCTAACTTACGTAGGAAATCAACAACAAACATATATCAACCTCTAATCAAATCAATGGATTGAGAAAAATGAATTTTCAATGAGTTTTCAAGATACTAAGAAGGATTTGATCAAATGTGGGTACAATCCACACACCAAACACTTCAAAACACTTAGTAATGGTAGAAATCTCCGTACCTCAAGGTATGGAAGCTTTAGATCAAAAGATGAGCAAAACCCTAGCTTTTTCCCAATGCTCCAACCGAATCTCCACCTTCCGGAGTGAAACGAACAACACCCAAGCTTCCAAAAATGTGTAGGAGTCTAGTTTGAGCAATGATCTTGAAGTAACTTGAGATTTTGGAGTGTAATTTGGAGAGAGGTTGAAAAAAGAAAATGGAGAGAGAGAGAGAGAGAGAGAACCGGCTGAGTAAAGAGGGGAGGGGACTTGATTCTCTCATCTCATACACCACACACACACATATAATTCATAAGAATTACACCCCAAGTCCCTATAGTGGCTTGTGTCATGCAATTAGGTCCCAACTCACTCATATCACCAATTAATCCAACATTTCAAACAATTCCTCCCATTTCCCAACTTTATTTCTAGAAAAATATTTAAAAACACGGGTCTTTACAAGTATCCTATGGTCAAGAGAAACCAAAAGTACAAAATGTTCAGAAGCAGAAGAAATTTTCCTAAAGATTATCAGAACAAGAGTTGTATTTTTTACTCATCCCAAATGAGGATTGCTCGTGAGACGTGATGCAAACTGTCTTGCTCATGTGAAATGCCTCATCACTTCTATGTATTCCTTTTGCCTCCGAGCATACTTATTGGGCTGATACTATATTTGTTTATCTTGCCACCCTATCCCCTCAACATTTGGCTGGGGTAGGAACAAAAGGTTGCTAATTTTTACTTTTTTAGGTTCTCACTGTAGTGGGGACCTGTTTCTTACCACCAACTTTCTTCTTGGAAATTGTGTTGTTCTATTTTATCAGGTAAATTAATGTCCTGACAGTTAATTAACTGTTCAACATTCATTTATATGTGAACCACTTTGATAGAATGGTTTAGTTGTTAGGTTGCTTCCTTTAGCAGGAGTGTAAATGTCTTATGTATATGTGGACTCATGCTTTATTACTGTTTAAATATTGTGGTGCAGATCTGAGGTTGAGCATTTGACAGAACTACTGCATTCAAAAACTATTGATCGGCCTAACAGGGATGGCCACAGAATGGGGGAAATAGATGTTCCACAACCATTATCTGCGTATGGAATACAACAGAATGTTTCAAGTAGCCCAATGCAGCACAACGTGATAGAGACCCACTTGGAGAATCGGTTTCATGGGCATGTTTCAACTCCCTTGATCAGTTCACATGTAAGCTAACATGCTGTAATTTTTTTTAATTCCTTTTAACAGTTATGTGAATGTTTCCTTTTTTCCTATTACAACATATTTTTCAATTACTAAAGTTATCTGGTTGCACTATGGCACTCGACTTCACTTTTATAAGATAAAGCTGTCTTCAGGTTAGTGAAGAAGATGTTGCTTCACCTGCTGAGATCGCAAAAGCATACATGGGTAGCAGGTCTTCAAAAGTATCACCATCAATGTTAGGCTTGCGCAGCCAGACATTGAGGGAAGATGCAAATCTGTTGGATAACGTATCATTTCCTCCAAAGAAGCCTTTTTGTGTTGGAATTCCTGAAAGTGGTTTTATGAACCCAAGATCCCAAGGCAGATCAGCCATAGATAACATGGCTCGTACGCCATATCTGAACGTTAATCCAACTGCTAGCCAAAAGGTTTATTTGCTGGCCAACATGTTACTGCGTAAGAAATTCTTTTATTTCCTAGGTGTAAAACTTGACTATATCTTGCTCAATTTTCAGGGTGCCGGTTCCGTGTTTGACAATTATGGTGGACCATCTGCATCAACATCATCTTTGTATGCATGGGAGCATGATGCACAACATGGGTCTAAGCAATTGGTATTTGTCCAGGATATTATCAAACTGCCATTTCTTTCCCGAAATTGTGTTTGATATATTTCTCATTTGTTTATGATACTTCTTTCAGGCCCCAAAACGCAGGAGTTCTGCACTAGAAGATGATATTGGTTCTACTACTCCCATACGCAGACTCCGGCAGAAAATTAGTCTTCCAACTCCACAAAATTTGAGCTTGCCGGCATATAGAAGTACTCTTTCTAGTCGTGGAAAACCATTTCCTTTAGAAGAACCCAAGTATAGAACCTTGCATGCATTTGGTGAAAATGAGGGTAACAGCACCCCTGGTACAAGTTATACCCCTGTTCCTTCTAATTCCAGTGAGATGGCTACAAGAATACTACAGCAGCTTGAAAAGTTGGTTCCAAAGGAAAAATTATCAGAAGGAAAGGTTGTTACTGGAAGGGACAAATCACCCAGTAAGTTGACAAGAAGTATGCTACGAGGACAGGCTCTTAGAAGCCTAGAGAATGTAGATTCATCAAAGATTCTGCAGAATGCCCTGGATAGTTATAAGTTGGAGGAATTACGTGACACCTCTCAACTTGATGCTCGTGAAACGACCTCTCAAAAGCAAGACGAAGTTGAAGAAAATGGACCAAAAATGTCTATTGTTTCTCAAGAGGCAGAAGCTCCTGCTGTGACCAGGGGAACTACGGTTTCAGTTAAAGATAATGTTGCTGGTGTTCATACTGCAGATTCAGTCGTCACAGCTCCTCTTACTCAACCTACTCAAAAGAAATGGGCTTTTCATATGAGTGCGCATGAGGTTGGTGGTGTTTCTTCTTTTGGTTTATGCAGTCTGAAGTTTATTTTTTTGGTGACGAGGAAGCAAAGCCACTGCTAGGGGAGTTCAACACAAGACCTCCGGGTCTACAGTTGATCACAGTGACAACCTTAAACTGCCAGGCTACTCTACAAGTCGTAGTCAGTCAATGCGCTAACTTCCCTCCTCCGCTTTTTCTGATGTTTTGTTTAATCGCTTTTGAACCACTACCACAGTTGATTATTTATATACAGCAGGCATGCAATTAGACCTTCGGTTGATATTTCTAGTACTCATAACCCTTTGACTGTAACTGGCGGTTAATGCTGATAGGTTTTTGGTGCCTGAGAAGAATTTCAATATTTGGTGACAATGACTCCAATTCTAAGTTATGATGATGCTTATCAGAGTTACAGTTGTATAGTTAGCCTCTTCGGACCTGTCATTCCTTCCAGATATATTGTGCGCGTGAAATAAACGTGCATTTTTCTTATTTCTTTGCTTATTTAATTTGTATCACTTTTTTTGTACGCAACAAGTAATTCTTATTGTTTTCTCATGAAGGATTTTCTGGATCTGGATGATGAGATTCATCCTATTGAAGCTACTACATCTACACCATTGTCTCAGGAGGAAGAAGAAAAAGAGAAATTTATGGTGGAGAGCAAGGTTACTTATACGGAAGCATTGATGGTCAGCTTAACTTCACCATTGTCTGAAATCAAGACACCCGATGGTCCTCTAATAACAAATTCAGCCGATTTAAGAACTTCTGATGCGTCTGTGGCTGGTGAGAAAAACACCAGCTTTACTTTTCTTACTGCGCCTGCTTCCAGCTCAACTTTTCAGCCAGTTGTGGCCGCACTTCAATCAACCTTAGCATTTGATTCGATTATTCCACTTAAGGAACCAAATTCCACTCCGGCTTCTTTTAGTGCTGACTCTAAAATTGTCGATAAGGTTCCGTCACTGTCATTTCCTTCCTCATCTGCTGTCAGTGAATCTATAGGCCTGAAATTTAATGCTCCATTGGAATCAAAGGCAGAAAATTCAGACAGGTTAGTATCTTCTTGTTCATAGCTCGTCGGTGCTGACTATTATCTGTGTTTAACAGCTTTTTCATCTTTCTAATTGTAATACCCAATCCTTGACTCCCTTGCTCAACTGGTATGGCATTGAGGTTAAGTGCAGTCTTAGAGGCCTGTCAATGTAAAATGCCTTTAAATGAACAACAATTTCATAGAACCTTTGATTTTTGGACATCTTAAGGTGTGGATATCATTTAGTCACTGCAGGGGGTGGGAGTGGGGGTGGAAAGCAACAATGGTCCTGTGTGAGCTTGGCACAGTAGGATGTTGTGTTTGTGTGCATATTTGCTTTTACTATGTGACTACATCTCTTGTACATAGTGTTGTAAATGTCATATCTTTACCGCTGTTTCAAAGTACCACATTTGTGCAGAATATTATGATGCACATATTGGACATGGCTTTTTGAGGTGTTAGTGTGGTGTTTGAGGATGTATGATGGGGGACCCTTGCCGAGACAAGAAATTGTTGATGCTTCGAATCATAAGAAACACGTAGTAGACATTTTTGAGATATAGAAGGGTTAACTGGAGTACATTTTTAAAAAATTTAATTCAACAGACTTTGTTAATCTTCTTAAAATCTGTTGGTTTATCTGGTTACATTGAAGTCTAGTAATTTACATGCTTTCATTTACTTTAACTCAGGTGCATTATCCCAGGTTGTATTGATGAGAAATAGGTTTATATCTCCAGTTTCAAGAATAGACAGGAGGAAATCTTAAATTTCGGTACGCACGTGTCAAGTTCAATAGGTAGGGTAGAGTTCAATAGGTATTGCATTCTACCCTAGATGTGAGGAACGCCATCTGTGAAATTCCCATTGGAATGAACCCATAGTCTGCAGTTTGACATGGAAGAAAATATGCATTTTATTTTGGGAAATTACACTAAACCCCTCATACTATTACCGACTTCTGAGTTGCACCCCTTATGTATGAACTCAGACACTTAACCCCCTCAATGTAATTGACATTAGACACTTACAACCTCCCATTAGAATTCTGTTAGGGTTTTCGATGGAAAATTCATCCAAAACCCTCAATTATTAGCTTCCCCAATTAAAACATGAGTAGCCTTCCAAAGGAAAAAAAAAAATTAGGACATGACTACTCTTAATTATTCATTCAAATATCCCTATTTTTCCCTCTTTTTTTAAACAGCCAATCATACCCTCTTACAAATGAGAAATGCTATGGGTACACCACTCATGCACACCAAGTTGATGTGGCGGATGAGGAGAAACCCACTGTGGGGCCCACCCAAAAAAATGGGTTTCTCCTCATCCGCCACATCAACTTGGTATGCATGAGGGGTGTTCCCATAATTTTTTCCCTTATGTATACACTTTTTTGTTTTATTTTTTATTTTTGAAGGAAATACCATAAAATCTCTACCTATGAGGCAAACTGGTAGGGACCACCAGCCCACTGCCATCAATTTCTTTTGCACCTACCGATCCACCACAATTTCCATTAGTACCTTCTATAACCACCGGCAATCTCCATTCAAAGTTTCAAACCCATCAAACTCGAAACCCTCTCTGTTAAAATCCTCACTCAAAGATCTACTTCAATAATTTATGATCACCGCCACCACAACCGGAACCTGTGCCCCCAAATCGCCACAGGCCCACAAACAAACACCCCCGGACAAGCCCACACTGCAAGGTTGCTACAATTTACACCGGCGACGTGGCACCACTGCATAAATTTAATGGAAATAGGTAGCGGCATTTAAAGAGGCGATGTGGATGGGAGGCGGCACCACTCCAAGTTTCTCCGCTGTTCTTCGAATCAATTTTGCCACCGTTGACCACTTCCACTGCTCTCAGCACATCAAGGCTGGGTTTAAACTTGATTTCTTGTACTTACTCTCCCTTACAGACCTAGGTTTGGGCTTTCTAGGTGGTAGATTGCGGATGGGGTACGGTGGGTTTATTGTTGATTTCTTTATCCGTGGTTGGATTGGAGTGTCATTGAGGTAGCTTGGTTAGGTGGCGGCTGTAGGTGAACGTAGTTGTGGGTAGATGGTAAGGACAGTAGGGGTAAGAAGGTGCCTTGGATGTTGGTGGTCATGCTACCAGAAGTTGGAAAGTTGGTTGTCTGCCAATTTGGAGTTTCATGGAAGAAGATGATGTGGGTATTTGAAGGATAAAATGGTAAATATAGGCTTTCCATTAATGCCGTTTGCTCCAAATTGGATCCGCAAACTTGAAGGGGGTTAAGTGCTCGAGTTTAAACATTAAGGAGGCAACTCATTTGCGACCAATAGTTTAAGGGGGTTTAATGTAATTTACCCTTTTATTTTTAGACATGATATATGAAAATACTTTTGAGATTATCTGCTCTAAAGTGATGCACTCTTGTTCAAGCTTGTGAATTCCGTACCGTACCGGCCAGTACATACCGTTTTGGTTGAAAACCGGTATACAAAGGGTTTGATTTCGTTCTGGTTAGTTTCTTGGCCTTTATCAGCTAGATCCGGTGAGTTCTGGCAGTTCGGCAAGTACCGCGAGATGTACCGGACTGATAAAATTGCAGAAATCAGGGGAAAAGGTGAGAAGAAGACGATCAAAGCGGGATTCTAGAAGTAGCGTGGGTGTGTAGTAGAAGACAGTGCATTAACTTTTTAGATACTATTATATTATACTAGGGTACAGCACGCCACATCCTACTTGGGTATATTTCGTACTATTTGATTTAATTTTATTCGTTTGTTGTCATGTTTCTTTTTATTTTCTCTTATAATGTTATGCAAGTATATTTTACATCTATCTATTCTAAATAAATGAAGGCCAAGTTTTCAAGTAGATATGTACATTATATATATTTTTTAAAATATAACGAGGAATCCGAAATGGTACTCAGTAAAATACCGATAACGGTACATACTGTACCAATGATCGAAACAGCATTGTGTCCGGTACGGTATTCAGAACCTTGCTCCCGTTGCTTTTACGTACCTCCTCCTTGTTGTTGAACACAATATGACCGTTGAAGTTTTAAACTGTACATTGCTCCTTCAAACTGAGATTAAATTTCTGAGTAACTTCATGGTCAAAAGAAACACAGATTCTTCCAGAGGCAAGACCACTGAACTTGGTGCACATTGTCTATATAGAATAGCCATGGGGATATGTGATACACAGCATGGTTTGAAAACTGTTGAATTAGGTGTCAGTGTTGTCAACTGCTACCTGAGATGTCGTCACAGTTATTCATTCTTGTCTTTAAGTAAAGTAAGTAAGATATTGTTTCATTCGACTTTGTAGTTCTGCTTCCTTATATTTCCCTTTTTTCCATTTGAACTGAATGAGAATGGTTTCTGAAGCATGTCTATTTGTGTACTTGCAGTTTAGCAAATATTGCCTCTGGTACGGCTATCGTCGAACCAAAAGTTCCAGAGTCAGACAAAGGTGATTATAAGGACGTACAAAAATCTGTAGAGATGACCGTACAATCAGAAAATTTAAGTTCTGCTACTGTATCTGCAAGCAGCATTTTCTCCTTTACCGCCACTGCCAACATTTCAGGTCTTAATAATGGTTCATTTGCTTCAAGTCCTCCTATATTTTCCTCCCCTGCTCCAGTTCCAGTTTCCGTTGATTTCATAAATCAAAAAATTGGAAAAGGTTTAACCAACACTGCCCCTTCTGATGATTCCATCCCTACCTCTGCTTCCAACGGAAGTGTCTCTACCTCCAGTGCATCTTCATTTCCGGTAGCCCCCTCCTCTGGAACTTCATCAAATCCAGTTTCAACGATATCGACCACTTCCAGTTTAGAAGCTACAGATTTGAAGGCCAAACCTGATAACGAATCAACACTTGGCAATGGAAACCTAAGTAACACACCTCTAGGTGGCACATCATTTGGAATGGCAAGCACAGAAAGTAACATTTTCGGATTCAGTGCTGCTGCTACTGATAAGGAATCAACACTTGGCAATGGAAACCTAAGTAACACACCTCTTGGTGGCACATCATTTGGAATGGCAAGCACAGAAAATAACATTTTCGGATTCAGTGCTGCTGCTACTTCATCTGTCAATAATCTGTCTCAAAGTTCTCCTTTTGGCACCACTAGTGGATCTTTAGCCATCACACGGGCGTCTCCCACTGAAACTGGGGTTGCAACAGTTACACAGAGCATGCCTATTCAGTTTGGGTCATCTTTCACCTCTAGCAGTTCTATATTTGGTTCCTCAAACTCAAGCAGTCCACTATTTAGTTCTTCAACTTCTCCCAAGTTGTTCGATTCAACCTTTAGCTTCGGTTTGAGTTCTTCTTCGGCTTCCTCTTCACAGACCAACACCATTAGCTCCAGTGGTGCTGCCACTTCAAGCTTTTTGAGTTCCAGCTGGCAGCCGACCACCACCCCATCTGTTTCTCCATCAACCGTTTTTGCCTTTGGAGCACCCTCCGTTTCTGTTGCTTCTACCAGTAATTCCCCTTTGGTGTTTGGTAGTGGAATTCCAACATTCACAGCTCTCTCAGCTAATGGGGATCACATGAGCATTGAAGATAGTATGTCTGAGGACCCTGTACAGGGATCAGTGCCGGCAGTTCCGGTGTTTGGTCAACCATCCATGTCAGCTCCGTCATCTGGTTTTATGTTTGGTTCAACAGTATCGTCCGGGGGAATTCCATCGTTTCAATTTGGTAATCCACCGAATCAGAGCACTCCACAATTGACTTCTCCATTTCAGCCCTCTGGCAGTCTGGAGTTTGCTGCTAATAATAGCTTCTCATTGGGTTCTGGTGGCGGCGGTGACAAGTCTGGTCGGAAAATAGTTAAAGTCAAACACAAAACCCGAAGAAGGCCGTAAAACACTAATACATGAAAAGTGATTGGTTCATTCGCAACCCTCATGGCTAATGGGTTAATGAGAATTGAGAAGAGATGCAGTTTCCACATTGTTGGAGATATATGTCAGGAGTTTGCTGTTATTGTCTGTGTTCTTGAGTTTCGATGTGTTGGAAATGTAGATCAATCCCCTTGAGTCCTTTGGATGTCTTTAGCGAAACATAAGAGCACTTGTACCGTGCTTTAGGAGCTGTAGTTGTAGTGTTTCTGGTTTGGAAATTCTGTACCTACCTTGTTTTGTACTCTGTTACATGTACAATATGAGGGAAGTTCCTGAGGTAAGTATCTCTGCCTTCATTGTTTCTTCCAAGTGGAACAGTCGTAGTGCTAGGCATCTTCCCGCCTTTCCCTTGTTGGCCTCCTCCCAATGCGAAAGGCAAATGAGAGAGGCTGCACACGGGAGCCACCACCACCTGCCAACAAGATCAAAGTCGTCAAATCCGCCGATCGTTGCAGCTGCCTCTGCTGTCGCCAGATTGCCATTTTGGCTCTTGGATTTTCTTCTTTATTTCCTGTGTAAATGGATGTATCTTTGTTATAGAGTGGTGTGGCAAGAGTGAAATTGAGGCGAGTGAAACTAAGGGGAGAGAGAGTTCCTTTGTAAACTCCATTTTTCCCGGTGATAGTGGAAACTTGTTATTCTCTCAATGGATGTGCAAGATTAAGGGAAAACATCTTTGTATGTGTGAACCCCGATCCCCAGATCTTTTTTTTTTTTTTTTGAACGGCAAGATCCCCAAGATCTCATGCACATGTTTCAGACGTTTGAGAAATGCGAAGAGATTACAATAAGTCCAGGCTCGTGCACATGTTTCAAACGTTTGAGAAATGCATAGAGATTAAGTTTTTCTTTATGTATGTGTGGACACTGAACCCCCAACATCTCGTGCACATGTTTCAAACGTTTGAGAAATGCAAAGAGATTTCGATAAGTCATATCCGTTTCAGCAACAGTTGCATATCTCCCATTGCTCACGTAGGATCAATGATGGTCTATCCATCGCCTATCAAAAGAACTTGTGACCAATGGAACTGGGATGCAAACATATGACACATTTTACCAGTAACGTGGTCTCACTGTATGCGTGTTTCTCTCAAATGGGTGAAATAAGTTTACTATTGGAACCGTAGCACAATTCAAGTGAAAATGTTATCGACGAAAATGGGAAAACTACAAGGAGAAAATTTCCCATCAGCGAAGGGAAAGGTAAGTGTATTTAGAGAAAGCACATTGAGACTACATGGAAAATGGGAAAACTACAAGGAGAAAATTTCCCATAGGCGAAGGGAAAGGTAAGTGTATCTAAAGAAAGCACATTGAAAATTCATAAATAGTCAAGGAAAGGAGAATTCTCCATTAAACATGCAAACAAAATCCAGTGATATGGATTTCACCAGGTGCTTTAGTGATTATTGCGGGAACTGGTATTGTTGTAAACACGCCCCTCGGGTATTGGAACCCTTGCCTCAGGTACTTGATTTCTACCACCCCCAACAAATGGGGATCTCTCTCTAGAAGACTCAAATTGACCAGTGGCATAAGCCCGGTGTGCTTCCGCGGCTGCAGCCCCACCATAGCCACGAGGATCAATTGGGCTTGCATTGATTGAGCCATAGCCACGAGGATCGATTGGCCTTGCATTGTTTGGGCCATAGCCTAGGGGATCAACTGGACCATGCGGATCAATTGAGCTTGCATTGGCAGAGCCATAGCCACGGGGATCAATTGGGCTCGCGTTTTTCATGCCATAGCCACGAGGATCAATCGGACTTGTGTTTTTCATGCCATAGCCACGAGGATCAATTGGACTTGCATTGGCTGGATAGTGATTTGAAGCAGCTTGCTTATACTGATGTATGCGAGCCTGTGCCTCCTTGAGAAGAAACTCTTCTCTTCTTTTGGCTTGTTGGGCTCGAAGTGATGATAGCTTCTCCTGGTACTGGACATTTATCTCTATTATTCTCTGAAATAACACAAGAAAATGTTTCAACACAACAATAGGAATAAAAAAAAACTCAGCTCATTACCCCATCTTCCCACCCCTTTTTTTCCCCTCTCATAGTCTCGTGTATCTAGGTCACGGGGAAGAAATGAAAGGCCAAGCACATAACTGCCGCTTCAACTAATCAACATGTCTCACTATTTTCAATGTCGAATGTGTTCCTACTTCCAAGCGAAGTCCTACATCATCTTGCTCAAAAGATAATGTACATAAGCGCGAGGGCACACTCGTCTCAATAGCAATTGGGGTATAGTATCATGGATGGGTACGGTGCATTTTCTCCCACAAGAGTGACCTTACTACGCATGAAGGAGAGGGCGAAGCGAAGTCCAACAGGGCCTACACAAAAGTGATGTGCATTATAAAAGTGTGAGGGCATCCTCAACTTGACAACTTTTGGAATTAAATTCTATCAAGACCATACAGTAACCAAAATTGTTGGGAATTATGTCCTGTTTCTGAATTTGAACTACAGGCAGCACCTGTTGACTCGAGAAAATCAACTTCTTCCAAAACACAGACTCAATACAGCGAAGTTTCTAACTTTCTATTAAGAGATTAGGAAAAGAAGGCCAAGTTAAAAAATTTACACAACCTTTTTTGTCCTTATCCATGTAAAATTCTAAAACTATCCTTCATAAATTTTCTTTTCCACACGCAGAAAGAAATCTTGAAATTTCACATTAATAAAAGCAAAAAAGGGAGTGTATATGAATCAAAAGGCGAGTGTTAAAATCAATTTCCTCAAATTAGTTGAATATTCACTATTTCAATACTGCATAGACTAACCTCCCTGTGCCTAGCATTTTCTGCATCCTCAGCATCACTCTGTTCCTTTGCCAATTTCATGATTTCGTCAAGGAACCTTTGCTCCAGACCTTCAAAACTCAGCGTTGAAGGTTTGTCCTCATAACCAATTTCCATGTCTTGCTCGTGGGCCAAAAGCCTGTGTTCCTTATTTGTTTGCTTCTCTAAATCCATTTTTGGATCAGGCATCTGTCCTCCATAAGGAGATTGTGCTGGATTACCTCCTTGACCTGTTTCATGGCAATAATACCAAAAGAAGACAATATCAATGGTCAGCCAAACCTGTTGTGTGGAACTAAATCATGCACTTTCTGGTCATTTATAAGGCCGACTATGCAAACAAAGAGCCTCACGTGAGTTTACTCTCTAAGAATATGATCCGAAAATACAACCGAGGCATAAGCTCGAGTAGGAAAGTTTTTTATGCTTTTGACAGGAGACGCAATTTGATGTTCAAACACTGCTTACCTTCTCTTGCGATGACCCTTATTCATCCGAAGTCCCAGCATCTCATTTCAACTAAAAACATTTTTCTAAACATGTTGACTCATTTGGCGCATGGCATCATTCCGTACCACATAGCCGGCCTCAGTCATATGATAAGTTCTCTCCTTATAGATAAGAGATTGTGTATTCATAAGGTGCAATATTTACCATAAGCATATGGCATCGAGTGAAGCCGTTACATGGTTCAGTACCATTCAAGTAAGAATTCCCATCTGGGAAAAACACCAATGTTGAAGTAATTTTTGTTAAGTTCCCAATCATCCCAAAAGCTTAAGCAGTTAAGAAATTGGCCAACAATGTATATCAAGGTATTTAACACCCTCCTTCACGTGAAACCCCAATATGTATAGCGAACAGAATACAAAGGAGAGAAGCAGAATGCAAATGGGTGACAAACGCAAACAGAGAGACTTGAAACCTCAAAACTTCTCGTAACCAAAGCTCTGGTACCATGTTAAGTTACCAATTATCCCAAAAGCTTAAGCTGTTAGGAAATGGGCCAATGCTGTATAGCAACCTATTTAACAGTTTTTTTGTATAGCATTTGAGATTGAAGACGAGTCTCCTTCAGACTGTGTGGAAACTTTTGGCATTGCCGATGATTGTGCTAAAATGCATGAGATTTGTTATTTGGGAGAGAAGAGAAGGGTTAAGGTTGTTAATTAACCCTAACACAAACAACTATTATTTATATTATGATTTAACTTATATTACAAGACTTAACTAAGTAAACTAACCAATGTGGGACAAGACAAAGACTAACACTATTCCAACACTCCCCCTCAACAAGGAGAATAGATATCACAAGTCCCAGCTTGTTGCACAACTCCCCTAACCGTGGCTTGAACAATAACTTATTAAACATGTCAGCCGATTGAGCGTCCGTAGACAAAAAAGAGTAGCTATCAAACCACCAACTAATTTCTCACGCACCAGAAATAATAGTGAACTTCAATATGCTTAGTCCTCAAGAAATACTGGATCAGATGAATTGCTCCTTGATTACCACGGTACAGATTCATGGGCAGTTGCACACTAAATCCTATTTCCTCAAGAAAAGATCACACCCATGGCTCTGTATTCTGTCTCTGCACTAGACTGTGCAACCACTGTTTGCTTCTTACTCTTCCAATTGACAATATTTCACCAAGGAAAACACAATATCCTGTAATGGATCTCCTCCTAGTTCTCCTGCCCAATTGGAATCAGTGAAAGCCTCAACCCGTAAGTGACCACTAGCTCAATAAAACGAACCATGTTCGGGATGAGCCTTTAGAATCTTCACAATTCTTAGAACAGCCTCCCAATGTGGAAGACGAGAAGCCAACATAAACTGACTCACAATACTAAAGGCAAACAAGATATCAGAACGCGTAATAGTAAAGTAGTTCAATTTACCAACCAAGTGACGATGTTGGTCAGGGCAGACAGGAACTCCCCTAATCAACATAAAGTTTGACATTCGGATCTATAGGAGTCTCAACAGGTCTTGACCCCAATAAACTAGTCTCCTCTAGAATATCCAGCAAATATTTTCTTTGATACAAACTAATGCCATCTTTAGACCGTGCCACCTCAATACCCAAAAAATATTCCAATCTCCCCAAGTCTTTGGTATGAAATTGACTCTATAGAAATGCCTTCAACCCATCAATAGATTTTTGGTTTGCCCGCAATAATAATATCATTCACAAAAAATCAATAATACTTTGCCATGGGCAGATGTAAGAGAGAATATAGAATGATCAAACTGGCAACGATGCATGCCATATCATAGAACATCATCACTAAAATTCCCAAACCAAGCTCTCTAAGGGACTGTTTAAGGCTATACAGAGCTTTTCGAAGACGACACACCTGATAATGCTCCCGTTGAGCAACAAACCTAAGTGGTTGTTCCATTTAGACTTCCTCCTGGAGATCCCCATGAAGGCGATCATTTTTTGTATCCAACTGAAAAAAGGGCCAACCAAGATGGGCCACAAGGGAGATAAGAAGACGGACAGAACCAAGCTTGGCAATTGGAGAAAAGGTCTCAGCATAATCAACACCATTTGTCTGAGTGTATCCTTTAGCAACAAGGCAAGCTTTGTAATGCTCAACAGATCCATTATGATGGTATTTGACCGTAAAGACCCATCGACAACTAACAATAGACTTTCACAGCGGAAGAGGTACCAACTCCCAAGTGTCATTCTCATGAAGAGCAAACTTCTCAGCCTCCATTGCTATCCGCCACTCAGACAAAGAGAGAGCCTCTTGTTCCGTGTTAAGAAACAATATAGAATAAACTGGCATGGCAAAAGCACTAAGAGAACGAGAAGGTGATCATACGAGACACAGTGAAAGATGGGATGATAAGTGCAACAATGAGTACCTGTACCGAGAGCAATAGGAAGGTCAAAGGCCGGAACTTCAGATGTAGGAGGCGTGGTGGCAAGCACTTGTGGAGCTGATGATACTTGCAATGGACAAAAATACACCTGCAAGAGTTTCATAAGAGGGATAAAGGGTGCAGTGACAAGAAACACAAACTCAAACTCAAACTCAGCCTCAGGTAGGTCAACGGAAGGAAGTGTACCCGAAAAGAATGGTAATGACTCATTAAACGTGACATAAGCACAAACAAAATGACGGCATATAGATAGGGAGCAACACTTCGACACTTTCTTTGTCCGCGAGTAACCAAGACATACACACCAAATTGATCTATTATCGAGTTTGTCTCGACCAAGATCTGCAGAATGAATATAACAGGTACACCCGAACACCCAAGTGGGTAAGCGGTGGAGAGGACATCTAGGAAATAAAACCACATTTGGTATCTGACCGCCAAAGACAGTAGATGGTATACGGTTTATTAAGTACATGCTGTAAAGGCACAATCACTCCAGTATGACTTAGGGACCTAGATTTGAAATAACAATGCACGCATAACATCTTATGTATGTCGGATTTTGCGTTTGGTAACCCCATTTTGTTGTGGAGTCTGAGCGCAACAAGACGAGTGAATAATACCATGATCAGTGAAGAACTGAGAAAAAACATTATGAAAATATTCACGTGTATTATCTAATTGAAATATACGAATGCAGGCATTTTTATTTCCATATAAAAAGACTTGAAATCAGAAGACAACTCTAATCTCGCTTTCATAACATAAAGGTATATAACATGAGAGAAATCATTGAAAAAATAACATAATATGGAAAACCAAAAACATTGGGAACACACATGGGGCCTCCAATATCTAAATAACACGCGACGATGTTTACTAAACACACAACTTTCGTTGGGTAAAATATCAACACGCCTACATGAAGGCACTAGTCATTTCAGATTCTAGAGAAATGAGTGACCAAGACAAAAATGATGTTGGTATGGTGATTCTAATGACTGAAGAGCAACAGACTGAGGATAAACATCATCAACAAAGTAATATAGGCCGCCACATTCAATACCGCCACCAATCTTCCTCCCCGTCTTATCCTGAAACACATAACCATGAGGAAAAATGTGATGGAGCAATTTAAGGACTTTGTAAGTTTAGTAACAGACATAAGGTTAAATGGAAAACAAGGTAACATGTAATACATAGTCTAAAGTAAGAGAGGAAGTGACACGAACAGAACCCAAGCCAGGAATCTCAGTGGTTGAACCATCTGCTAAGGTAACGCGAGATGGTTAACTAACAGACGGACTACCAGAAAAGATAGTAGGAGTACCAGTCATATGATCAGAGGCAATGGAGGGACATGTTTGAGCGAGCATAGCAGTGGAGGAAGCACCCGCAGATGAAGGTTAAATCAACACAAGGTGTTGGTCCTCCGCAGAAATAGTCACCATACCGTCAACAGAGTGAGTAAACAGCCCAACATCCTCAGAAACAATAACCTGATTAGCCCGAGGAAAACCATGAAGATCATATCAATACTCCACTGTATGACTTGTTCCTCCACAATTGGTGCATAATCTAGAACCACGGCGTCGATCATGGCCACCTCCCCATGACATACAACCCCTATGACTAAATCCACAACCACCATGACCACCAAAACCATGGCCGCCACAACCCGAACCACGCTCAAAACCACCATGACGACATCCCCCTGATTCTCGACCACCACGGGTAAAGCCACGAGAAAATCCACTACCACTAGAGACCACGATGGCCAGAGATGAACGGTCTAAGGGTAACTAAGAAACAGAACTAGCATCACAAACGGAAGCCTAATGGAGATGATGGAAAACCTCACTGAGAAACAGCAAATCCTGCTCTCCCAAGAGCTGAGACCGACCGGAATCATAGGATGCAGGTCAACTGAATAGAAACCGAGCGACCTACATGTTTTCATAACTTGAATATCAATGGAAAGCGGCTCGCAAATATTTAGCTCCTCATAAGTGCCATGGAACTTTGCATAGTACTCCTCCAAAGACCGATCACCAAGTGACAAAAAGAACTATCCCATGTAGATCATATGTGCGACGGATATTATTAACACCGAAATACATCTCCACAGCCTGACGCCACAACTGGCAGTAGGTAAGAAAATCAAAGCGCTACTAATATGAGATTCCATACTATTCCATAACTTAACACGAATCCAAGCATTTTCAGCTATCCATGCTGTATATGTCTAATCAGTCTCATGGGGAGGGTCATCTGTCGAGTAATGAAATTTTGTTTCACCCAGATAATATACCTCAACAACCTTTCATGCAAATAAATGAAAGAACCAACACATAACCAACTACAAAAATCAACCACAACCGATTAATCAACGGAATAACCGAGATAAACAACTACACCCAACCACACCACAAACTTCAATACTCAACAATATGAACAACGGAACCAACCACCAATAACTCACAGTATCTAACAAACCACAACTGGGTTGGACATAGTAATCGAACACCAACTCCCTCGCTTAATCAGACCCAACAACAAATAACCACGAAAACAACATATAACCAACATAAATCAAACAGTGTCCAAACCGGATAAAGTGAATAGAACAAAACTCAAAAGAAAAATCAACTTACATCAAATCTGAACAGAAATCGAACAATATTCGATAAAAGATCACCGAATAGCAATACGACCGATGGTTTTGAACAAGAAGTGAACAACAATCGAAAAGAATCAGAGAACCAACCGAGGATTTTGAACAGAAGCATAAACGAACAGATTCAGAGACTATCAGACATGAATCGAGTTGCTGATGGTCGATTTTGGGCTCTTGAGAGTCAACGGTGTGAAAATCGAGATTAAGGTTGCGATTTAGGGTTGTGAATGGTCGATTAAGGGTTTAGATGGATCGATTTAGGATTTTGATGGGTTGGGTCAGTGATTTAGGGTTTCAGTGGCAGAGGTGGGTTACGGTGGCTGCTGGGGTTTGGGATTGTGGTGGTTTAGGATTAGGGTTACGTGCATCTAGGGTGGATGAGGGTCCCGCTCTATACCATGTTATTTGGGAGAGAAGAAAAGTGTTAATGGTGTTAATTAACCCTAACACAAGCAACTTTAATATATGTTATGATTTAACTCATTACAAGACTTGACTAACCAATGTGGGACAAGATAAAGACTAAAACTAATTCTAACAGAATTCATTTTCTAAATACAGAGCTTGAGAGAGTGTGTAAGAGGTTGAGGACCACGGCGAAGAGGGAGATCTAGATAAGTATGGGCAGTGGCAGACAAGTGGTTTTTGAAACGTCCAAAAGTGGGGAGGCAAGTTTATTGAAGTTGCAATTGTTGAAGGAAAAGAAAAGAGAAGTGTCTTTGTTCCTAGAAGAGGTGCAAGGAAGTGCTATTTGGATAGGGATTTGGAATAGGTGGGTGGCGGCCAGCCATGTCCTTGTCTCCAGTAGTTTTGTGCTCCAAATCAAATGTTGAATAACTAAAATAATCACACAGAGTATTCTTGACAATAACCAACAAGGGCTCTAATTACTGATGTGGAAACAAGGGGGGGAAACCTACACAGGCCCTTTTGGAGTTTTCTTTTTGCATGTGGTCTGAATGACCAAGATAAGATGAATACCATATCATGAAGATCAAACGTCATATCTTGGAAAAAGAGGAGTCATTCAAGAACCCTCTAGATATTTCCCCATAAATATTTCCCCAATGACAACTTAAATTGAGTGCAAAAACAAGAAAGAGGAAATTTAGAAGATGATGATCAACTTCGAGGTCGATTTCTTAAGGAAAAACGATGGCTTATGTGAGAAGTACATAGGATTCTTTAGAACTCTGTCGATACTAATATGTATAACCAACTTTCCTGTTCTTTTTCCTCAATTTTCATCCTAGATCCATGTAACTGACAATTAGGCATTGTTCTAGGCTTCCTATAAATCAAGCTATTCTGCCAGAAGATAGATTCAGTCTGAAGTCTCTACAATATTTACCAAAAGCCTTAAAACCAGTCTAGTTCCATCTTTCCCTCTCACGATATAATAGAATTTCTAACTTGCCCAATTCTTCATTACAATTGAATAGTTCTAAAAAATTCTGACCAAGCTAACAATGTAAACTCTAAATTGGAAGGTCAACTTTTAGCTAGCTTATAATCACGCTGGAACTTTTTCTTTCCAAGAATTCAGGGCTTCTTAACTAGACATCATAGTGGAAACCTATGTAGAATCTTCGTCCAACGCACATACTTCTTCCAATCCTTCTTTTCCACCTTTCATCCTCTCTTCTCAACTCTTTACTGAAATATATTTCTCGATTTCTGTTAGCAACTTCGTTAGGCTATTCTCTATCAGTTAACAATCTACGTAACTTGGAAAAAGCATCAAATTTACAATGTCATATTAGATCAAAGTCTTGTCCTTCAAATGGCAACAGTGTACAATGTTCTAGTGATTAGAGATACAACTTGCACAGTAAGGAAGAATTCTTGCCTTCATTGTTTTGAGATGAAACTGGATTTGATACTCTGGGTGCATTTTTATCCCATTGCCACTGACCCTCTGCTTTTACTGGAAAATTTGCCTGCTCTTGCTCAGCAGCAAAAGAATCTGGCCTTCCCGAAAAGTTATTCATTCCACCATTTTGTTGCATTCTCTGCATGGCTATCTGATGCATCTGAGCCAAAGCATATGGATCGATAGTTGGACCCGCAAAAGGTGCTTGCCTTTCCATCTTCTCCATTGAATTCAAACAAAATTTTAGACCAGCGTAACAGCCAAAACAACAAAATACCACTGAAGTTAAACGGCAAGGACACCCCGATATGTTAAACAACAGGATTCCATAATCAAATACTAAAAGGCAAATCAACCACATACATAATAATGAAATCAAGTAAATTATAGGGCGAGAAACATCACAATTTGTACCTTCTCATGCCAGGTAAGTCAGCAAGAGTTAGACAGCCCAGTAGAGATAAGAAACACTTGGAACATGTTCCACGGCATGACGGAATACAAAAAATGGAGGACAATATCATGAAGTTAAAAATTAAAAGTAGCTAAACAGTAAACACACTAATGCAAAGCAAGAAATAACAATTTGATTCAAAACATTTTAATAAAAAAAAAATTACATGACATGAATAGTTCAAATAAGTACCATTAATCCTCATATCCACTCCAGAAAATAGAAATGATAGCAATGTTAAATAAATGATTGAGAAACTCTCTTTTACTTTCAAAGTCAGTCAATTCATCAACTACCGCTGTGGTGCTGCCATATTGGACCATGAACTCGCGGGGGAAAGAAGACAAAGAAGAAAGATAGGAACATGAAGTAAATAAGATAAATTTATTCTTTGTTTTCCCAATCATGTACCTTCCCTTGGGTAAATCCCATGATCCAAACAGATCCTAGGGGAGTCTAAATTGGCAAGCACGTATACGCATCTTCAGGCATCTCCAACCCTTGACAAAATCTTTCATAAAATTCGAACTTAATGAAGAAGTGTACTCCAACCCTTTCACCAATAGAAAATCAAGAGAGAGCCAAACTTTCCACCAAATTAGACACTTTTTCCGATGAGGTTTGATGAAATTCGAAGAACAGAAATGCATGTTTTGATTGATTTTCTACAAAAGATGGTTAGTAAAGGTTTAGATGGATATCTTCCACAAAAAAAATGGTTGAAACAGTTTTGGGGGACATTGGAATTCTCAAAAAAAAAAAAAAAAAAAAAATGATTGAACAATAAGAGAGAGACTTGGACATGGCCTTAGAATTTGGGACTTTTACTTGAAAACACAAGAATTCCCTCTTCCTAAACACTCAAGGATAATCCACTAACATGCAGCAAACTGAACAAGAATTTCCAGATACATACACTTCATGCAAACAAATCTAAGCTATGTCAGCCCAAACCCTAATCGTTTTAGAGAATTGAAGTTAAAAAAACCCTAACACAGCAACCAAGAAGCACCATGTGAGGGGTACTATACCTAGACTCAGTGGACAAAGGGAAGGAAGTGCCACTGATTGGAGGATCTTGACCGTTGGTTTCAATGGATGTATGGGTGCCGATCGTTGATGCTACGTTTTCACTCCACTCGCCGTCGAGGATCAGTGAAGAACCTTTCGTGCCAGTTTCTTCATGCCCCCTCTCTCTCTCTCTCGCCTTCCTGTTTTTGTGCGTGCGTGGATTAAATTACACTCATCTTTCCGGATATTTGTACTCATTACAATGTTCCCCCCAATTAGTTTTTAAAAAATATTAGTAGGAATCATCCGACCAGAACCCAATCCACAGCCCCTTGTGTATACGTGGAGCCCACCTTGTGATACTCCAGATTTGGGGTAGATGGTGTTTACTCTCATATTATTGTTTAAATGAGTAATCTTGGGTATATAACAAACCATATAAGAGACTATTAGTACCTTGGGTTTAAGCATTTTGGGTCATGTAGTGTGACTTGTGGATCAAATCAGGGTACTGGGCCAGTGGTCTACATGGGGCGTTACACATCTCATAATTTTCTATGGACCCCACGTATATGTGAGGAGTTATAAATTGGGTTGTGATTAAATGATTGTGTATATAGCATCTCTGAAGTTTTTTTCTTCCCAAAAAGCGGAGTGTCTAACTTGTACATTATAATATCGAACAAAAGTAACCGATGAAGTACTACTACATTGTGCACAATAAAGATACCTAAAGGGAGAGACTGGCCTCCACACGGAAAGAGAAAGGTCTCCATGCAGTGATATTGTCTTGATATAGTCTCGTAATTGCGAAAATTTTATATCCAACTCAAAATTATAGTAATTGATAACGAGTAGAAAAGCCTCAAATATTATTAAGTAATTTCTCATTTCATACCCAAGTAATATGGGACAACTACTCTAACACCTCCCACGTGCAACCGCATTTAAGTTTGTCATGTATGACTATTTTTTTTGGTCATATCATTGTGCAACTTTTTTTTGGGTCTGTCATCATTAGGTGTAGACTTTATTTTCATTTTTGCTACAAATTTTAGGATGAAAATGAACCCGTTTTGATACCATGTGGAAACTTTATATCCAACTCAAATTCAATTGGCTATGAGCACATGAGGGGGGTGTTAGAGTACTTGTCCCATGTTGTTTGGGTATGGAATGAGAGATCACTTGATAACATTTGAGACATCTCTACTCATTGCCAATTTATATAAAGTTTAGGTTTATACATGTCATCAGAGCGGGCTCATTTCGTCCTAAATTTTGTAGCAAAAATTAAATTAAGTTCACACACCATGATGACAGGCCCAGAAAAGACTGCACCATGATAGAACCTAAAAAGTGACTACACGTGACAGCATAAATGCGGCTGCATATGATAGGGATGTTAGAATAGTTGTCCTACATTGCTTGGGTATGGAATGAGAGATTATTTAATCGTGCATCTGAAACCCTTCCACTCATTGTCAATTAACTTTGAGTTTGATATAAAACTTTCACAATAAACCTTCATGCAAGACGGATCACAAAATGTGAAAAAATTAAACACACATAGAGAACAATTTTGCTATCAGCACTGAACGAGATCCCTACGTCCATCCCTATCAAATGCGTAAAATGAAGGGTCCCACTTGCTTCACTTCCCACTTCGACAAAAGCAAGACCAAAAAATGAAATTTCAAAATTCAAAACACATATACATACTCTCTCTCCTCTTTTCTTCTGAAAAACACGAAAATCTCTTCTCTTTTCCCTTTCGACGTGGCCTACCCCACTGCCACGAACGCACCACCACCACCACCACCACCACAATATCCTCTCTTCTCTCTCCTCCATCTGAAACCACCAAAGTGCAACCCCTATCCCACCCCTACCACCACTGACGAGCAAGAGATTAGGGTTTTTCAGAAGAAGAGAGGAAAGAGAGAGAGAGTATGTATATGTGTTTTGAATTTTGAAATTTGAAATTTATGGTCTTGCTTTTGTCAAAGTGGGAAGTGAAGCAAGTGGGTCCCTTCATTTTACATGTCGGATCGGGATGGACTTCGGGATCTCATTCAGTGGTGGTAGCAAAATTGCATAGAGAAAAAGATACATCTCAACCTCCACTTTTCTATGTCCGTCTTGAGGGAAGTTGTAGTCCCCATGTTATATATATTTTAGGTTGGAATACCACATTAATGCTAATGTCACTTTGCTCCTTATAGTTATGTGAAAATTTCACTTTACTCCTAATTGTTAGAAAAAAATGTAGACTCATTCCGCCTCATAACATTGATCCCTCTTTGAGATTCCAGCTTTTTATTGAGGTGCAATTATTCAATGTACAAACTTTTAGTCATAATTTTTTTAAGTTTTGCGTAGTGCCCTTTTATCTAGGGGTGCACAAGAAAACCAAAATAGCCGCTAAACTGATCTGATCTGGACCGAACCGTTCTATTTGGTTAGATTATGCGGTTCATTGGTCTAGTTGTGGTTCTGAAAAAATAAGAACTAGTAATTATGGTTCGATTACTGGTTCTCAATTTAAGAACCTCAGTTAGAATCGAACCGGACCGTATAAAATTAATATATTTATAAGTGTACATAATTATGTATCTTGATTTGGTAAGTTAATATTTTTTTCCTTAGTAAGGTGTTCTTTTATGTCTATTTACGAGTATAAATCAATTTTGTAAATAAGTCTTTAATAAATTACTATAGCTATTTAACCATATTAATACCCAATTTTCAATTTGAATTCCTTACTAAGAATAGTGCTGAATTTATTTTCTTGTTTTTTAGACTATTTCATTCTTTGTTTAAGCTAGTTTATTAATTGGTTGCTTTCATCAATTTTATGAGTTATTTTATTGATAGTAGATTGTCAAGTACTTTGTGTATCATGTGAGCCATATTTGGTTTCAAATCTTATAAAATTCTACAATTATTTAATGTGTTGTTTGGTGCTCCAAATTGTAAATAATCTTTTGAGTTCCATGTGTTCCGAAAAAGTGTTCCAACGCTAATCGGATAAAATTGGAACCGAACCAAAACTGGTCCGATCTTGCGGTTTGGATCTGGACAGGTTATACACATATATTGGTTAGGTTTTAGTTCATAATTTTCTAGAACCGGTCGGAATGGTCCGATTACTGAATTTCTAGAGAATCGGTCCAATCCGGATCGTGTGCACCCCTACTTTTATCATTTTTTGAGCTAAACAAATGTGGATACAAATTTAAAGCAAAAGGAACACAAAAAGTGAACAAAATGCATTGAATTTAAGATTAAGAAGATCACATCACTTTTTGTTCTTACAAAGCCTGTGAATTGCACTAAAGTTGCTTTCATTACTTACAAAAATGAGATAAGCTTATACAATGATGAAATAAGCTTCCAAAATAGCCAATAACGTGGGTGAAATATTAGAAAGTAAAAGTTTTGTACAACGATGAAATAATTACACCTTGATGGAAAAAAAAAAATCCCAAGGAGGGACCATGTTATGGGACGGAGAAGAGTAGTCCTCCCTTCGTTAAATTGGTAAGTAATTATCTCTCAAACATCAATCTTGTTTTGGGAATTGATAATCGCACTCCAAAAATTGATGCAGACACTCCAAGCTACAATGATTTTCCAAAACCACCCTTTTGCAAGTTTCAATTTTACTTCAGGCGCTCCTAAAGTTTTTTACTCTCAATTTTACTTCAAGCGCTCCTAATTTTTTTTACTCTTCTCCTCTGCCTCCTCTGTTAACGGAAGAAGAAAAAATGGACGCCCACCCAAACCCTAACCTATGATAAAAACTCTATTGTGAATTTGGTGCTGTAGATCGAGGATTCAAGCTCGGAAGGTAGTTTTTTAGTTCTTTTCTTATGATTTTGTCGGGATTAAGTTATGGTAGGGTGGGTTTTGTATATTTTAAGAAGGGCGTGGTTCTGCTAAAAATTTTCGCTTAAAAAATTTCACCATCATTCCTTCACAAATCCAGATGAGAGTGGAACCAAACAGGGGAAAAAACATTGATGCCCTTCAATACATCACCACCATTACCACTACAGGCATAAAATGTTTCAGATCTGAAAGCTGGTTCAAGCTCGTGATTATTTTTTATTTCTTTTTTGAGTAGATTCTCCACGTCGAAACTTACCTTGGTATTATGATATAAGGTTTCCTTGTTCTAGTTGTAAATTTTTTATGTATATTTTTGAAGTTTTTCTAACACAACTCTTTCTAACCCAACTTCTCTCATAAGCCCTTTTTTTTCCAGTCGCCGCTGCTCAGGGGGAGGCCGGGCGCCTCACGCCAGTCTCTTGAACACCGGCTCCCCTCCCTTCCCCCTGTGTTTTTTGATTTTCTAAGCGTTTTGATTAATCTGTCTCCCCAATCCATCCTGCCACTGTGCCGATCGTTGATTTCACCTGCTTCGATCTAACATGCAACAGTAGATTTGCATAGTTATGGACTATGATTGCTTCTGTCTTTACCATTTGGACTGATCATGTTAATTTCTTGAAAACAATTACCATTTGGACTGCTAATGTTAATTGCTTCCGATTTTTTTCGTTTGGTTTTGGTTCAATATTCTGTTTGGAGTGCCTTAGTAAATGAGGAGATAAATTGGGGGTGGAGTGTCTCTAGTAATTTTTATATTTTCAAAAGGATAGTTTTGTAACTTCATTATATTTTGGAGTGTCTGCATAAAAAAAGGGAGCCCCAAAATCAGCTCCCTCTTGTTTTATATAAGTTGATTAGTTCTACAAGACATTTTAAAATTACATAAAATATTATAAATTATAAGATATAATCATTTGAAAAGTGTCATAAACTCTCAAAATAGACCAACAAATCTAGAGAGAGGGGTAATACATTTCTTCTAACAACATAGGAGTAAAGTGAAATTTTCACGAAACTATAAGGAGCAAAGTGACATTAGCATGAGGAGCGAAGTGACAGAGTACTCTTCTAGAGGGCGGTTTTACCACAACCAGAGGGCCCAACCACAGTGTTATTGGACTGAGAAACACCACCACCGGCCACCGCCGCCAGCTCCTCTCGACGACACAAAAACCTTCTAAAACTGCAGCAAAAGCTCTTGCAAACCAACCGCAAAATGTGGAGGAAAGCCTTGGAAGGCGCTATGCAACCGTGGCGCGTGATAGTATCCCGGCGGTCTTCTTCGTCAGCGAGCGTATCCTCCGCCGTCAACTCTATCTTGCTCCGCTCCCTCAAGGAACACTACCTCGAAGTCTCCAAAATGACTGCTCCCCCTGTATACGCCGCCGCTCTCTCTCTCTCTCTCTCTCTCTCTCTCTCTCTCTCTCTCTCTCTCTCATGTTTGCATACTAATACACATGAATATGTAATTCCGTTTATACTGGCATGCTGCTTGATTTATCAAGGTATTTAGTTTACCAAACGACTTCTCTCACAGAGTCACAGTCACAGTTTATGGGTTTATATGTTTAGGGTTTTATCTAGAATTGAGAATTACGTTGCCTTGATGCACTTTATTTTTAGGGTTTTTTAGTGGGTTTGTCTAGTCCTTTAATGTTTTTAGAGGAGTATATGGGTTTTTGTTATTGTTGTATACATTTCATGCTTATGATGTTTTTGGCAATCGATTTTTAAGCATGTCAGTTTTAGGGTTTTGATGGGTTTTAACTATTAAAGTCATTGTACAAATGTACATACAACTTGTGTTTTGGGTTTTGGTGATTTTATCTAAGTTAAATTACGATTTTGTGATCCATAGAAAGTGAGCCCTCCTTCGCCCTTTGAAATCATGAAAGGAGCACTTGAAAGCAGTGGTCCTGTTCTGAAACGGTCCTACGGTGATGAGGAGATAAGTCTTCAAGTAATGCGGCTGGCTAACATTATTCCCGGTGGTGGAGATGGTGACGGTGACGGTGATGATGGGATTAACCAGTTGTTCCTTCATGTGGATATCTCGAAGCCTGAACAGAAGGATTCTTTGCATTTTCTGTGCGGGTTGTACCCTGATGCATTGGGGATCCATTCTGTTTCGATGAGGCCAAAGGTCGGCACTTCTGGTTTTCTCGTAGCTCGCACCAAATACAATGGCCCTGCTTTCCAGTAAGTCATGTCCTGCCGGATTGTGAGGTTTTTATTTTTTTCATTGCTTGATTAACTAATGGGCACCAAATGATGGCTCTTAATTTTTAACTATAGCCGAAATTGTTCATATCATAGTTGTGTAAGATTATATGAGTGTATGTAGAATTATTATTGCAATCCAATTTTAAACAATGTCTAATCTGCAAAACAACAAGGAAACTAAGATGAATTTAGTGGGGTTGAGTTGGTTAATGTATACAACTGAAAAGAAAGCATCATAGATTAACTAGTATTATGTGGGCCATTCTACGAAGAAGTTACAAGGATGTGGAAGCAGCTAATTAGCTTAGGCAATAATGAAAGGAGTCAAAAGGGGGAGGAAAAAAAAAAAAGGAATAGCAGATTTCTGTAAAATTTGTAAAGTACTACAAAGATTTTCTTGAGACCTCCCCAACTTTCTAACGATGCACGCAGACCACTTAATTAACCCTTAGCAATTTTCAACTCAATGAGTCTATGTAACCTATTTTGTTTGTAAAGATTTCATTAGAAGCAGTACCATGAGCCGTTGCTACTGTATTTAAGTAAAAAATTGTGCGGATAATTGTAAAGATCCTCCAGGAGTAGAGACAAAGTTGATTTCTCTTTTTCGCCCTTTCAAACTGTGGCTGTGCTTTATAATGCTTGTATGAGTAAATTCAATACTTGGGAAAAGTCAGATTATGTTGCTTTCATTTGATAGCATATGTTCCCTTTTAAGGGTTCGAGGTATTAAATTCTTGTGCAAATTTGGTTGTGTTGGCAATTGCATTGCTTTAAGGTTGTTCGAGTTTCTTGGGCTCGACTTCTTATTCCTTAGTTCTTTATATAACCTGGAGTAGCTTCCAATCATCTATCATGAAGTTTTGTATCTCAATATTAGTTGCAAGAACCTCCTATCAGGGTGGCAAATTCTCCTCAAAATCCCGCTTCCACCCCTCCCGCACTCCCAAGTCGGACCCTCTTAAGAACTGTGCTCCCATTGAGAAAGTAACTCGCTCCCAACTAGGATAGAACCACTTAGGCATATAAATTGCAAAAGAGACATAAAATAACGATACCAAGCATTAGGAAATATGTAGTGATGATAAGATACGACTAAAATATTGACACAAATTTGCTCAAGTACTTGGTAGAAATATAATAGTACTTACATTTGCTAAAACAATATTTGTAGTTAGACACGATTTATGAATTCCAATCTGGTATTGTATTTCCTTTTCTTTTTTCTTTTTGTGTGTAAATTATTCCTAATGTTCTCGCAATGCTCCCAAATGAGGAGCTTCTATTATCCTCCGCTCCCTTGTGTCCGACTCAGATCCTGCCCACTCCCCTGCTTCGTGCAACTAATATCTCGATATTGAGGATGCAATGAAGTTTTGTTTTGTGCTGGCTATTAGCTACGAATTTGTGGATATTGTTTGTGTGCAAGGTGGGTGTTATCCCTGAATGATGTAGCGAGAAGTATTAATCTTGTTCAGGCAGCAATAATAGTTGATAATCATATCTGCGTTTCATTATCTATTGTTTGTTCTGGGTGTGGAGTTCAAGAACTCACTGATTGCATCGATGTTTTAGCAGAAGGATGCTAAAACATCACTCTCTGTTCCTAATTAGTTTTCACATATTTAGTAAGCATTTTTGCTAAAGATATGAGTCTAAATGAACAAGTAGCCCCTGACAGAGTTCAACGGAACAAAAGGATTCATGTAGCTGACCCCAATTGATTGGGACACAAGGCTCGCTTTGGTTTGGTTTGGCTAATTTGAGACCTTTTTGCTCAAGCATCATTCCCTGTTGCTAGTTAGTTTCCTTGTTACCAAGCATTTCTACCTCTTACTTTATAAAACCACCACTTCATCTCAAGTCAACTAAATGTGTCTGTTATTGATGCCAAGGAGAAAAACCACTTTATCTGAAACCTTGATGCAGCTATGTCGTGGTTAGATATTCATTCACGTCCTTATCCAAGAGAAAAAATGTATGCCTCGACATTCCTGAGATGAGGCAGCCGGAGCATGGATTAGTAGGGTAAAGATTTCAGCCCGATTTTGGTTAAGGTCCACATTTAGTTAGGCAAAGTCTTATTGCAGCTATAACTGACCAAATCATTTTGAAAATGTGTATTGAGGAAGCTCTTTGAAAAGAAAACTATAGATTGTCATGCTATGCTATGTTTAACCCTTGAATATCCTTGGTAACAGTTCTTAACTACGTTATATGCTTCCAATTTTGCCTCAGGGAGATCAAAGTTGCAAGAAGCTGTGTTGGTATCCTTAGTTTCGCTTTAGCTAGGATGTACCTTGTTAACATATAAGGAGGGAAGAAAATTAAGAGGGATGATTAACTATCAGGGGGATTAAAAAGGAAGCCGTGTTGAAAAAGAAAAATAGTAGCAATAACAGTTCTAAGTTGTTCCTTTTGGCTTTCGGTGCTGTTATATAGATGGTTTTGTCCACACGTAGGGATAGGGCTAAACCGATGCATGATTAAAGCAATGAATAGACATTTCCTCTGATGGTCATAGTTCTAAAGGAAGCCAATTGGAGAAGATGGATGGATGCAGTTGACTCAAGTATCAAGTATGTGTTAGCAAGACTTGCTAAGTTGAGTTTGGCAGGGGAAAAGTTGTTTGTGAAATCAATTGTCATATGGCCAATTAAAGAATTAAATTATCTTGGGCTACATTTTCTTAGCCTTTTAATAAGTAAGAAAATACCAAGTATATATTTTCTGGATGGACAAAGGTAGAGGCTAAGTTTCCTGTAGAATTGAGCCTAGAAAAAGGAATGAAGGAAACAAAAGTACTAATGTTCCTCATGGAGATGAAGGTAATCTGAATTTGGTTATTCCTTTTGAAGTGGTACTGTCTCCATCTACTAAAGTTTCTATGTGCTACCTCGGCTAGGGGGAGGAGGGAGTATCTTGGCCTCGTTGGGTGCATCTCTACTTGTGGGATAAAATTCTTGCACTTAAATTGCATAAAGTTGGTTGGCTCAGCAATCTTAGACTTTCTAAGTGCTTTGGTTGGGTTATGGAAAGATCTTTCTTAATGTTAATGAATGTTGTGACTTTGGGTAACTGAGCTGGAGTTCTTGGAGTTATACGTAAGCCGGATTTGGGAAAGCATGCCTTTTTTGGAATAAACAAAAAGAAAAAGCAAAGATCACATAAATAAGAATATCTTGCCTCGAGAGTGGAGAGGATGGGTTTGGGGAAAAATTGCTAGTTGGGATGTTCTTTTTCCTTTCTTTGTATTAATAAGGATGCTTTTGGGTTTTTAGGTTGAAAGATCGGGCGTGCTTCTAAGTTGAACTGTGCATCTTTTGTTTTCTGATGACACCTAAAACTTTTGTGCAGCCGAGGAAGCTTGTTTAAGATTTTTTTGCTGCATTCTTTCTATATTTTGAAGCCTTCTCAGCTCTTGAACCAAACGAGGCAAGAGTGACACTACTTATGGGGCATTTCTCGATGTTTAGAATCTGGCTCTTTGATTGGGCTTCATAGCATGGACACTTCAATCAGAGAACTAGTGAACTGACCAAAGCCATGACTATTTACGATGAATTAGTGAACTGACCAAAAAGATGATTGGGTGTGGAAAAGGATAAAAAGTGGGAAAACTCGTTCTTATTAGCACTTTAGACAGTTTTATATGCACATATATTATGTCCTTCCTTGTTACTCTAACCTCGGCGGTGAAGAGCTAGTGGAAAGAAGATTGGGCATTGAAAAGGATTACAGTGGGAAAACTCGCTCTTATTAGCCTTTTAGATAGTTTTTATCCACATTTTATGCCCCTCAAGCTCGGTGCGAAGAGATCAGAGAAACTTGAATGGTAATATTGGTATTGAGGTCTTAGGGATGAGTTTACGTCTCATTTGAAGGGCGGCTGATGGAGAGACTTTACACCCAGTAGTTACTCTCGTGTAAATGCCAGCAGAGATAATGGCGTGGACACCAGGGTCCAAGCCCGATTGTCGCAAGTCTACGACCGCCGGCGTAGGAAGATAGCCCAACCAGTGTCTTTATGGTTGGATAACGATATTTGTGGGCCCAACTTGATTTTATTAGATTTGTTTATTCAGTATTTCTCTAGATAGATTGTTACTCCCTCCGTTCCTAAATAAGAGCCTCACTTTCTCTCTCGCCATTTTTCAAATAAAAAAATGAAGTACTTTCGTGTCATTTTTCAAATTTTTTTCGCACCGAATTAAAGTACTCGTCAAGTACTTTAATTTGGTGCGAAAAAATTCGAAAAATGATTTACGGAAGTAGTTCATTTTTTGATTTGAAAAATGGCACGACTTTTCATAGTGGAACATTATTTTGGAACGGAGGGAGTATTTTAGAGTTTTATCTTGTTAGGACTTTAGCTTTCATTTCACTATTGGTAGGTGATGTTTATCTTAGTTATCTCTTTGTGGGAGCCTATTTATAAGGGCTCTCATATGTTATTTGGATCACCGATTGAATGTAAAAATATTATTTATTGAGTTTGCATTGAGATTCCAATTCACCCTTGCACAGGGATACGGGATACCTAGGGTTTGTTGCTTGTTCTACATCACATATACTACTGTTGCCTTTGGCAGAGGTTACTTCGTTGTTATATTATTCATGAATAATGTGGACCTCTAATGGCATCAAGGGTTTGTATGGGTTTGGATGATGGAAAAGGATAAGGAAGAGACGGTCTGACTTTGTTTCTCCGGTCGAATCTATTACTGTTAATCGTAGAACAGTGAAATTTTGGCATGATGTGTAACATAGGGATATCCCTTGTTGGTGACGTTCCTATATCTGTTCACTCATTTGATAAATGGTATTGCCTCGGTGTCAATCGTTTCTGAATAACTGATACAGCAGTTGTGTAGGAGCTGGTTTTGTCCTGGCTATTCAAGATTAGGACCTGGAGACTGAGTTTATAAAGCTCCTTTGAGTAGAGCAGTTGTAGGTTCAGGAGGGGATAGGGTGGTATGTGAGGCTATTGGCAGGGAATTTTCTGTTCCAGTATTTTGTTTCTCCTTGGATAAGTATTCGGTTGGTTGGAGTTTGCACAAAGATGATGTTTGTTTTTGTTTTGTGGACTACAAGGAACAAAATTTTGTTTTGTTTCTATCAAAATGGCTGAAACGTTCTGTTTCCTAGATGGTTTTAACTTCCCAGATGGCTGAAATGAACGCGATTGAAATCTTGAATCCCAATGTTTCTACCAACCAATACAAAAATGCGCATCGAAACCTCTCAAATTCTATGAATCATACTGAAACATCAAGTTGTTTCCACACATTAGGAGTATCTGACAATGACAGTTTCCTACATTTCCATTCTTTTGGCAGTTCCAAAATTTTGAATTTTGGATAATTTGGAGAAGAAGGGTGAAATGCTCCTTAGTCCCTTGGTGGTAGGCAAAAGAGGCAAGTGCTCATCTTCTAGTACTTCTGATGGGGCGAAGGAATTATTGTGAAGTTTTCTCCATATTCGTAATTGGTGCAATTAAGCTTTTGTTACCATTTTCTATGAGAGCTGGAATGATGGCTGATCTCGAAAGGGTGAAGGAATCATAAAAAAATATGCCTCTGGACAATTTTGAGGGATCAAAACTGGCATAGTTTGAGGGACGAGAGATCTCGATACTGATAACATTTTTCATAGTTTTTGGCTTGAAGAGAAGTTTTGAGTCTTCTTTAGCTTTCGTTTCATTTTGTTTCTTCCAGGTGTGTATCTATCAAGGCAAACAAACGCAAAAGTTGAGAATGGGTGTTCGCCTGAGGAGGGTAGGGAGAAGGAGCTGTGTTTGTCTTAACTTCTGAGGCTATTTAATGTTTCCGAAGGACTTTTGTGCGGGGCAGGGCCTGTTTGGCATTGAACTATTGCATCCATTGCATACCGCAGATTTCATTCCAGTTTCCGAATGACTTTGTTATGACCTATGCAATAGTGCCTTGATAAAATATAGAGACGTACTCTTGGTCTTCTTAAGATTCTTAAACATTTACTTGGACACGCTGTTCCAGTTTACTATATAACAGTATTCCACGTAAACTCTTAAGTTGTAATACTAATATTTACGTAGTTAAATATAATATGATTCGTTTGAAGTGGAAAATCATTATGACAAACTCCTGTTTTACCATTTAACTCGCACCCTTGCTCATTATCACGGCATTATAACTACATTTTGTATTTTTTGCTAATTTCCATGATTCGGGTTTCTCTCTCTTTTGTCTATCCACAATTTTGAGTCTCAAATGTCCTCTGTGGACGACTTATCGTTGTGCATAGAATGACACTAGAGGACAAACGTACAAGGAAGCGTAGGCATTGGGAATACAGAATTGAAACATCTGATTACTTGGATGCTCTAAATTTGTTCCTCTGTTGTTTTTGGATAAGATATGCATTAACTGTCCAAATGAAGTAACACAATTGTTCATTCATATACAGAGATCTTGATGAAAAGATGAGAGATGCTCTGCATAGTTACATCGAAGAGCGAGGCATAAACGAGAGCCTCTTTCCCTTTCTTCAGGCTTGGCTCTACGTGAAGGATCACCGAAATCTTATGCGTTGGTTCAGAACAGTTGGCAGTTTCATTAACGAGCGCAAACAAGCTTCAGACGCTTAATGTCTTCTGAAGGTAATTCTTTGAATCGATTATTCGTAACTCACAGTGGATAATGTTGCTCCCAGAGAAGTTCTGTATCTGCTTCTACAATGTTCGTAGTGGTTCTGCTCTGATGATTTTGACTTTGCAAGGTTATGCTATTTTTCCTTCTTTATATGAGTTTTATCTTACACCTGTTTAGTTTTTCTAGTTTGAGTTTTCATAATCGAATTTTGGCGTGATTCTTTTGTTGCGCATACTTTGAATTCTAGTTCGATATACTCCCGTGATTTTCTAGGTCTTTGTAAAACAACTCAAGTCCCAGAAAATTTTGGACTTGTGAAAACGGTTTTCCCACAGAAGTGGGAATTTTTTTTGTGTCAGAATTTTCTAATATTCGGAGAATATCTTTCATAAAATATAGGGTGGTTTGATTTCTGGTTATATACACGTCAACGGCATATTTCAATTGAAATTACATGGTTCGCTGTTTTGTCTTATCAGTGTACGCTTAATGGGTGATTTCCTGTTTTTTGTGAAAAGTGCTAAAATCGTTAAACAAGAATTTCGAGACAGGTCATTCTCCTCACATACATCAACTATTTTTAGCCCGTTGAGCACTTTTTGCAAAAAGGGGAAACTGCCCCTAACTAGTTGAGAAAACATTTTGTTTTCATTAATCTACTTGTTAAAAAGGCCCACATTGATCGGAGGAGACGAGCAACAATTTGTGAAAGTCTCGACAGGTGAAATTCATGCCCAGTTGCACCCCATTAATGGAGCAGGTTTTTCAGAGAGAGAGAGGGAGAGACCGTCATTCACTGATAAGATAAATCAATAATTTTGTTTCCTGTGGATGATTTAAAAAAGTAGGATACACGTTCTTGCCTAAACGAAAAAAAAAATAAAATAGAATTTGTATTTCCTAAGATTGATTCCTAAATCATAAAATTCAAGGATTCAATATCAGGATCCTCTCCAGTCCTTGAGATGCACTGGATAAAAGCCCATTTTTAGAGATAAATGTGTTTCGCTAATACATTTAAACATATCCGATCACCATGAATTTTGGTGTGTCTAATGTTCTCGGCGAGTTCTAAAACAATAACGGCCTTGTTTATCAAAATGAACCCGGAAAGGGCTAAAAAACTGGCTTATCAAAATGAACCTTTAAAGGGCTCGAAAACGGGCTAGAAAGACCGTCCAGTCCTTTGGATCCTGATCTGAAATGGAAAATTGGTAAAGGAGCGCATGAGCAGAAAAACCCAACGTTTAAAAACCCGCTTTTTCCTTTCCAAAGGAACCAGATCACCTGTTTCCAAATCTTCCTGTTCCTCTATTGATTTGGGCCGTTAGATCACACATAAATTTTTAAAACACAAAAATAAAATTCATCATCCAAACGGCCCAAATCCCAATAATAGAGGAACAGGGGGATTTGGGAACAGGTGATCTCATACCCTTCCGAAATTCGTTCTATTAGATTTTTAACTCAGACAGCGCAAAGTAGATCAAAAAAATCCTCACTGCAGAAAGCATTTCTCTATCCAAAGAGGAGATAGCTATAGCTCCTCATGGCAATCCCTTTTATTTTAAAGCATGCCACAAATAAGTACACAAAATACCTTAAAGAATATTAATAACAAGTAATCTTAAAAATTATTGAAACACACAAGTAACAAGATGACCAGTTTAGCAACAATAGGGGCATATGATCAACCCATTCTCATTACACTCCGGGCAATCTTCCGACAACCCGGCGTCGCCGGAAACCACCTTATGGCTTCCATTGCAACTAAAACACACCACAAACCGAAATCCGGCACACCCGTCGCACGGGCCTTCCGACCGGTCAATCGGGACGCCCTCGAAGAGCGGCCGGAACTTCCCTTGCTCATGTAAACTCAATACTACTTCAGCTCCACCAATGTACCTCCCTTTGATGAATAGCCTCGGTGGGACTATTTTACCCCCCAGAGTCGTCCATAGCTCGTCCCTGAAAACAGAGTGCATTGAGATATCCCGTTCGGAATACAAAATCCGAAAGCTCTCGAGTAAGAATTTGATGCTGTTGCAGTCCTCGAATGTCTTGCGGATCCCTCGCAGCCCTGTTGTGTAGAGAATTACCGAGTCGGTTCCTCCCGGAGGACATTTTTCTTCGAAATCTAACAGGGGATCTCTGTTTTCTTCACAATCTAACAGGGGATCTCTGTTTTCTTCGCAATATAACAGAGGATCTCTGTTTTCTTCTATACCCAATAGAGGATCTCTGTTTTCGTCGATTTTACGGGCTTTCAAAGGACGTTTTTCCTCTTCTTCTTTGATGTTTTCCCTAATTCTTGCTCTTCTTTCAGCTTCTTGGGCCTTTATCTCCGTCACTGCCTGCTCAAATGCCACGAGGAGGTTCGGATCGAAGAGGCTGCAGGAATTCAAGTCTGGTCTTCGAAAATTTTCGACATCAATTTCCGATAAAGGCGTATTCTTGGAATACCCGTTTCGCATTTCCTCAGATTCTTTAGGGGCTTCTAATTTTCTTGAAATTTCCATTGGAACTACACCTGGGTTTTTCGCCTCCGTTTCCGGCCTAATGTTTTCTTTGTCGTCGATTTCATCTTCCATTTCCATTTCTTCGGATTCAAGATCTCTCATCAGATCCGAAACATCAATAATCTCTGGTTCTTGAACTATTACAGTGCTCTGATTGACCTTATTCGCCTCTTCTTCTTTGCGAATCGTATCGGTTTCGACCTTCGAATTGGGTTTTGCGGGAAAGTAACTCTCCAAGAACCCATCTGATGCATAAACCTGAAGAACTCGTTCTGGTTTCAAGTACCCAACTGGCTTAATGGACTTCAATTTCTTCAGTAGCTTCCCCTTCATTGACTTCATTTTTGTAACTCCGTTTTAGTTCACAAAATCTGATATGGATTTAGAGAAGGAAAGGTTGATCCAAAAAAAGAGATTGAGAGAGAGAGAGAGAGAGAGAGAGCTGTCAACCTAACGGATAGAATTAGAAAGTTTATGTGGGACTTCAAAAATTTGAAATTGATTTGGTGGGAGGAGGTGCACTGTGAGAGCTGTGGAGCACAAGATGGGGGGAGTTTAGATCTGCTGGTTTTGAGTCTACGATAGGATGATTGTGGGCCGTTCATGGATTTCGTTGACCATGGCATCAACGGACATGGTGGTCTTTCAAGAACAGACAAATGAGTACGCATGAAACAGGGTGGACCAGAGAATCGGTGGATTTCTCGTAGAGTAAAGGCCGTGTGGGCAACGGTCGTAATTCGGAATCAATAAAAACAAATAGTATTTGAAAAAGAAGTTAAATGAAATTGAGAGCTCCTCATCATGGCATGTCTGGCTGTAAATTTGCAAAGATGGACCTTGCATGTGAATTGACTTCAACTTATTTTTCTTATTCATCATTTTTTCTGGTGAGAATGAGTGCAAATTTGTTCACCCTTTAGCTAATGAAGGTAAACAAAACCCTTACTCTGGTTGGTAAAAAAAAATGTGTGGTTCACCACAAAGAGATGTTATGCTTACCAAAAAGTGATGGGGTCTACCATAAAATGATGTCATGCTTACTAAAAAATGATGTGATTCTATATATCCCGCACATTTTCCACCAATCAGAGTGAGGATTTTGTTCATCCTCATTAGGTGGGGGTGCACATTGGCCCGCTAGCCCGCCCAGTCCAGCCCGTTTTTTTTAGGGCTTGGGATAAATTTTTAGGCCCGTAGGGCCGGGCTGGGCTGATATTTTAAGCCCGTTTACTAAATGGGTTGGGTTTGGGAAATTGCTTTGAGGCCCAGCCCGGCCCGATTATTTTAATACTATATAATATATATGTTACAGCTCCTAGTTGTTTAGGGTTAGAAATTAGAATACCTCGATGAAGTCGAAGAAGAGGCGCATCTCATCTCCACCTATTCGGTAAGAACAGTGCCCTAGTTTTATAAGAACTTAGAACTTTGAGTTTGAGTATGTTATTATGGTTGTGAATTGTTATTATAGTTGATTAATTTATATTTGTGATACCATGTTTAAAATAAAAAAAAATGGGCTTATTGGACGGGCTTGGGAAACTAAAATTTTAATTGGGCTGGGCTTGGGCATATTAAATGAAGCCCGATCATAAACGGGCCGGGCTTGGGAATGCACAAACCTCGTTATTATCTAGCATAAGCCTGGCCCGAACCCGGCCCAGCCCGGTGTATGTGCACCCCTAGGTGGGGGTGAACAAATTTGCACTCTTACAAGAACTATAGGTAAGAAGTGGTTGGCAGCCCGAGTGGCAAGGGTCTTGTTTGCCCTACAATACACCCAAGTTCAAATCCCCTCTCGAAGCTCCTATGGCTAAAAAGAACAAAAATGCTAGATACACAACAAAAATGTACAACAAAGTGGACAACACACTCACATGGGGTGTGGGCTCCACACACAGTTGGAGTGTGAAGTGTGTGTGGAGCCCACACCCCATGTGAGTGTGTTGTCCATTTTGTTATACATTTTTGTTGTGTATATAGCATTGCTCTAAAAAGAAAATAAACTTATTAAAAAAAATTTAGTTTTGACCATAATTTTATACTCTTTGAATTCGTCTCGTCGAGATGAATCCATAAACCACAAAAACTTGACGTAAAACTAACAAATGCAAAAAAAAATTGAATAAAGACAAAACGAAAAAAACCAAAAAACCAGTTTTTTCTTTTTAGCCAAAGGACTAAACACTTGCTGTACTAAAAAAAAAAAGAAGAACTACTTATAAGTAAGAGAATAACAATAGACGAGAACCCAAATAATAGCCCCCATACACGAAGAAATAAATTACTCTATCCATTCCAAAAAGATTGTCTGATCTCCATATATATATATATATATATATGGGCAAATTTTCTAGTCCAAACTTCCCAAGAATAAGAAAAAATTGATTTTTTTTGTGTTGCAAATTATTTTTGGAAAATCCGAGCCGTCCAATGTGTTCAGAAGGTGTTTTCAAGGGTCCACGCGGGAAATCTTCAAAAAAAAAATACTGACCTATGAAAGCGTCGGTATTTCAAATCATTACAAACCTAGGCTCGGTGAATGCCGAAAGTCTGGCATCAGCCTGAACAAAATAAAGTCAAAAGTCCTCTCAACACTCGATAACAACATTCCTACGGTAAAGGCTTTTCATGCAATGGCTGACCATCAAGAACGACTGTCGGTACATCCCTGGTAACCCGATGGATCTCCTTAAGGGGGGTTGGCCGTTGAGGTTGAAGCATCGAGATCCGTAGGCCGAGGACATGTTGGGACTTCGTTGTAAAGGGCAGAGGAGGATGGCACCCCAGCTACTTCAAATGTATATATACATTTTTTGCGAAAACTACTTGGATCAAGCCCTTCCCGGTATTTTTTTTTTGAAGATTTCCCGCGTGGACCCTTGAAAACACCTTCTGAACACATTGGACAAATCGGATCGTCAAAAAAATGTTTGGATCATGGAGGTCTGCAAACGGGAGGTCCGGATTAGAAGGGGACCCTATATATATATATATATATATATATATATATAGGGTAAACTTCTTATCCGGACTTTTTATTTCCGGACTGCAAACGGGAGGTCCGGATTAGAAGGGGACCCTATATATATATATAGGGTAAACTTCTTATCAGGACGTTTTATTTCCGGACCTCATGATCCAAACATTTTTTTGATGATCCGATCCGTCCAATGTGTTCAGAAGGTGTTTTCAAGGGTCCACGCGGGAAATTTTCAAAAAAAAAAAAAACCGGGAAGGGCTTGATCCAAGCAGTTTTCGCAAAATATCATATATATATATAGGACCCCCTTCTAATAAGGGACCCTTATTTAACTTTCCATGCGGACCTAGGGGCATTTTCGACTTTCCGGACCAAATTTCGACGATCCGATCCGCTCAATGTTTTTAAAATGTGTTTTCAAGGGCCTACGCGAAGAATCTCTGAAAAAAAAATACCCGGAAGGGCTTGATCTGAGCAGTTTCCGATAAAAACTAGTAGGCCCTTGAAAACACATTTTAAAAACATTGAGCGGATCGGATCGTTGAAATTTGGTCCGGAAAGTCGAAAAAGGGTAGGTCCGCATGGTATTTTTAAATAAGGGTTCCTTATTGGAAGTTTATTGTATATATATATACGAAAAACTTCTAGTCCACACCTCCCGATAATAAGAAAAAATTGATTTTTTTTGTGTTGCAAATTATTTTTGGAAAATCCGAGCCGTCCAATGTGTTCAAAAGGTGTTTTCAAGGGTCCACGCGGGAAATCTTCAAAAAAAATACTGGGAAGGGCTTGATCCAAGCAGTTTTCGCAAAAAATATATTTACATTTTTTGCGAAAACTGCTTGGATCAAGCCCTTCCCGGTATTTTTTTTTGAAGATTTTCAGCGTGGACCCTTGAAAACACCTTCTGAACACATTGGACGGCTCGGATCGTCAAAAAATATTTGGATCATGGAGGTCCGGAAACGGGAATCCCGTTTTAGAAGCCTACCCTATATATATATATATATATATATATATATATATAGGGAGAGCTTCTAAAACGGGATTCCCGTTTCCGGACCTCCATGATCCAAAATTTTTTTTGACGATCCGAGCCGTCCAATGTGTTCAGAAGGTGTTTTCAAGGGTCCACGCGGAAAATCTTCAAAAAAAAATACCGGGAAGGGCTTGATCCAAGCAGTTTTTCGCAAAAACTGTATTTATGAAAACATTGGACGGCTCGGATTTTCCAAAAATAATTTGCAAAACAAAAAAACCACACTTTTTCTTGTTTCCGGGAGGAGTGGACTAGAAATTTTGCCTATATATATATATATATAGCCTATATATATATATATATATATATACCGTGAGGTTCTAATCCGGGATCCTGGATTAGAGCATTTGGGGTGTTTTTTTTGTGTTGCAAATTGTTTTGGGAAAATCCGAGCCGTCCAATGTGTTCAAAAGGTGTTTTCCAAGGTCCTCGCGGGAAATCTTCAAAAAAAAATACCGGGAAGGGCTTGATCCAAGCAATTTTTCACAAAAACTGTATATTTACAGTTTTGCGAAAAACTGCTTGGATCAAGCCCTTCCCGATATTTTTTTTTGAAGATTTCCCGCATGGACCCTTGAAAACACCTTCTGAACACATTGTACGGCTCGGATCGTCAAAAAAATGCTCGGATCATGGAGGTCCGGAGGTCCGGATCCCGGATTAGAACCGCGTCCTATATATATATATATATGGGGCCGGTTCCCCTCACACATAAAAAAACACAATTTTCGACACTCCATCTCGGCCATTGAAATCAATGGTTGAGATTAGAAATAAGGGTATTACATTGAATCCCTTATAGCACACCCTCACCCTATCTCCCTCTCCCTCCCACAACGTTGACTGCACTCTCTCCCCCTCCCCTGCCCTGGTGACCCACAATCGACCTCCATCGCCGGCTGACCCAACTCCGGCCGACCACGTCTTCGGCGATTCTAGCCCCAACTCCGGCGTGCCTCTCTCTCTCTCTTCCACGCAGGAGCACACAGGAGCAGCAACCCACGTTGAAGTTCACAGTTCTTTTGCACATCAAATTAACATTTGCCACCTCCTCCACTATTTTCCGACTGATTGATTCCCCCACAAATTAATTGATCCAGATTGTCTATAAGGGATGTCAAAATTGAAGTTTATTATTATTATTTTTACTGAATGGTGATTCTCCTTATGAGGTGTTTGTTATTGCAAAGGTGTTTGTTTTTTTTGAATGGAAAAAAAAAAAAACACCTTTGCAAAGGTAACAAACACCTTTTCATATTTTTCTGATGATCCTCTCAACTGTATCCGGCTTGAAGTTTTTATTATTATTATTTTTTACTGCAAAGGTGGAATATTGTAACGCATATGAGGTGTTTGTTAAAATGACTGAACCTTTTTTTCTCTAAACTACTGGTGATGTTGTTGAGGATGCTCAAAGGTTGGAGAATGGGAGTGCATCTCATTTTGCAATTGTGTCCAGTGGCCTACTTTAAACTAGTGCATTTGATTCAGTCGTGCCTTGAGAATTTTTATTTATTTTTTGTTAGCTTTGTATTTAGCTTTCATTCTTTCTCCCAACTCTAAGGAGATCTGTTGGGCTCTGTAATATTTCGGTAACAATGGCTTTCTAATTGTAAGTCTGCAAAATGTGTGTGTGTGTGTGTGTGTGAGAGAGAGAGAGAGAGAGAGAGAGAGAGAGAGAGAGAGAGAGAGAGTGCATCGAAGTTGGGGCTGCAATCACCGGAGACGTGGTTGGCCGGAGTTGGGCCGGCCGGCGATGGAGGTGGATTGTGGGTCACCAGGGCAGGGGAAGGAGAGAGAGGGCAGTCAATGTTGTGGGAGAGAGATGGAGATAGGGTGAGGGTGAGATATAGGGGATTGAGTGTAATACCCTTACTTCTAATCTCAACCATTGGTTTTAATGGCTGAGATGGAGTGTCAAAATTTGTGTTTTTTTTATGTGTGAGGGGAACCGGCCCCTATATATATATCACGTAATGATTAAAGAAGAAAAGTAATAATCATTAAAGGAAAAGTATGAATAGTAACATGTGAATGGTGAAACGTACGTGAATAGTGCACGTGAATAGTAATACGTACGTGAATAGTGCACGTGAATAGTGCTGAAAAATTGACAAGTAAAAGAAAGCAGATGCTTACTGGAAATTTGATGACTTGAATTATAACTTCGAATCAAAGCACATGGTGGTAGATATTACAGGTGGGTGAAATGACTATGCTCAAAAGAGCTTTCAGTGGACTTGAGAGAATGAAAACTGAAACTAACTCTCGAACTAACTCTTCCTATTACAAATTAAAAGGATCCTTTTATAACCAAAGGTCCTGAGACTACAATTATTTTATAAGTGCGGGATGACTCAGTCATGTGGACTATAATTATTTTACTTTTGACTAAAGTGGTAACTTTTCTCCATCTTTCGGTTGAGACATAACTGAAATTTTTTGCTGTCTTCACTTTCGGTGGAGAGGTGACTGGGTAGTGACTAAAAAGCAGATGCTCCTTGACTAAAAGCCAAAGCCAAAACTACTTTCGGTGATTCTTCAAAATTTGGTTATGACTTCAAAGCTTTATACTTCAAAACTCCATCATGTTGTCAATGTTGTGCATTTCTTCTTCTGACAAATTGTGCCAAAAATCTTGCCCATCATCTTCTTGTGCAAAATCTTCTTGATCTGATAATTCGTGGACATCTATCCAACTATGATAGTATTCCACCAACCTTTTGTATCTGGTATGAAAAATGAATGGGACTTCTTGAATAAAATCAATAGACCTAATTTTCTGAATTGAGTCTTCACAAATTAATTTAGGAATGCTTCCAAAGAGGGGCTCATCAACATCTCCAGGTTTAATCTTTAAAGAGAATGGGGTAAGTGTTGAGGGATGTGTGCATAAATGGTGCTGTTTTCCTCCAACGAGTATGAGAATAAGAAAATTGAAGGTTGAAAAGTTTGAAAGAGATTAAAATTTGAATGTAAAAGGATACACCAATTCATTGCTGAAAAAAAAAGAAAAAAAAAAAGAAGAAGAAACAAATGCTTTCCTTGTGGAGTTGTGTTGAATGGCCGGGAAGAGAGATGATGCGGAGTTGAAAATAATGAAAAGAGGGTCCAGTGTGAAATATTTGCCAAGATTGAGTTGAATTGCCTATTCTAGGACACGTTTGTATGTTTTACCTTAACCTTTAAAACACTTTTCCTTGACCTAACGATATAACCGAAATCAGAGTCCTATTTGATCCTAGGGGCAAGGGAAAGTGGAAGGATGGATAGAGAAGGTTCCAATTCTTGGCGTTTCTTTCATGAGATCGTGTGTCCACATTATAGAGTTTTCTTTCATGTCATAGTGTGCGGTGTACTTTGTTTCTATTATGCATAACTTCCGCCCACGCACATGAGAGTATATAATATGCACTTTGTTTCGAGTGATTTTATTTGTTGAGTGCATGACACGGTGAGAATTGAAGTTGAGACTCGGTCCAGAGAGAGTAGTCAATCGTTGCTTACTTGTGACCGAGGCCCTGTATCCACAAATGCTAAGTTGCGGTGCCATGGTTTCTTTCTTAATCTTGATAGCATTTGGGACTATTATGACTTGTTATATGTTTGTGGTGACTTCATTTTCTTGGCTTGACACATTGATGAGTTGTATGACAAGTTCTCAGGTTCCATGTGAATGGATTCACGGTGTTTTGTGAGTTATAATTGCTGAAAACCCTCACGAGACTTCACTCTCCTACTGGGGCTGCCCGGGGGTTTAAAAGACATATCCCTAGTTAGCTGCTTTACTTTAGTTATTTTTATTTTCTTTGTTAGGGACTAGCAAAGTGTAAGTTGGGGGGTGTGATAGCTGCGCAAATGTGCCTATTTACGCTCTCTAATTTATCCTAGTTACGTCCATTTATTGTATTATTTGGGGTTTGATACTCGTTTTCCTTGTTTCAGGGTTTGCGGAGCAATTAAATGATACACCGTGTTAAATGGAGAATTATTTCATGCAATTGGCCAAATTCAATTCGGAAGACCAAATTACACGAGCATGATAGGTGGAGCCCAATTGAATTGAACTGGATGTACAACCTATTAAGAAAGTGAAATTAGCTTAGGAAAATTGATTTCTTTCCTAAACAATTGGCTTACGTGGCTGGAGGAGATCAAAAGAGTTTAATAAAATGGGCCCACTAAATTACAATTGGAATGGGAAGGACGGGTGCCGCTCTATTACATAGTACTAGGTGTGTAACCCTCGTGCATCGCACGATCGGTGTAACCCGTTGATTTCTAAGTTAATCTTAATCACAAGTGTTTAGTACAAGTAATAGATTAAGAAAAGGTCCACCTATAGTTATAAGTACATAATTGAAAAAGGATGATTCACTAAACCATTCCTAAGACCAAGCAGAATGTGAACCAAATTTTATCACAAAATAATTAATTCCAGACTAAAGAGTCCACATATTAATCAAAGAGAGAATATAGCCGTAACAAAAAAACTAATTGGGTATTCCGCACAAGTAAATACCTTATATACAAATATATAAACAGAAACCCAAATTAATTAATCATGTGAATACAATTATTGCACTCTTACAATTATAGTGAATATTGTTGAAAAAAACGCTAGCAGCAGACTCGCTATCACTGTTTGTTAGGAAAGCTGCATAGGTTCCTTGCCAAGCGGAGGACACATGAGCCTGCAAAAGGGTAGCATCTATGATAATTGTTAGAGACACAAGTTTATCATGGATGCTGAAATCAGAAAAAGGCTGGCCTGCTGCCTTTTCCTAATGTAGTTATTATAGGATCTGAAGAAACTAATGACTGTTTGCATAGTTTAATTGTGATAGGGAGCTCTTTCAAATGGCTGTATTTAGGATCCCAGACCAGAACTGCAAAAAACAAATTGGTTTCTCACAACTTCAAAAGTTTTAGAGTGCATATGAGCTCATGGAATTGAATGGATAGATTCGGTATCATGTACACAAGCATGATCTTCAAACCAAATTTTGTAGTTTAGGTCTGACTTTAAAGAGCTTACAATAGAGACATGCTCGTTACAATTTGATTAATATCTTAGAATTAAGATATTCCATGTCTAGTTGCACATACTCGTACTCCCAGTAAGACCAAAACTTCTCAGGCATTCCCACAATACTTTTTGACATAAGAAGCCTAGGATGCTCATCAAACACAGTTTTATTCAACTTCTTCCAAAGCAAATTTGACAAAGTTCTACTATTCTTATCGACAGTTAGTTCGATAACATCAAAACCAGAAACCATCTCACATGAAATATGCACATGCCTACTTCTTACATGCACTGATCACTTATTGAGCAAAACCAAAAAGGACTCATGCAACAGAGTTTTTGTAAGAAAACCCTTTGGGGAAAAAACCATTCGGGAAGGAATAATACACTTATTATGTTTACCATACAACCAGCTTCAATTAGAAACTCTTTGACAATAAAAAAGAGTTTGCAAAAGAACCAAACACAACCAGGAGCCCGGTGGTCGAGTCTTTGATTTTTTTTGTTGTTGGTTGGTTGGTTGCAATCAAATGAGTACAAGATGCTATATATTTGTGAAATAGCAGGTCAATAGAATAAATCTGTTTGATTGTAATGCCTTCCAGAATCTGCATGCGTGTATCTCAGTCAATAAATTAAAAGAGCCAAAGAATAACCAAAAGAGCCATTCATGAAAATACAGTTATGCCAGCTGAATAATTTCAAGAAGAGCCATTTGTGAGGCTACCTCCAAGATTAATTACTCGCAAAGTTTAAAACTGCCCATTTTAGCCAAGCTAGATGAACATAGTTCCAACCTAGGTGATTTGTTAAGGCCTGGAGAGTACTGAGCAGGAAAAAACTGACAAATTCATAAAGGCCCAAAGAAGCAGAGAAAACCATGTTGATCGAATAAGCAATGATTGATACTGTTATACCCCTAGTATTATGACTCTAACAAGGCATAGTCTGCATCCAATCAACATGAATTTGGTAAGCATGATGGATGTGAGCGAATGTAATCTAACAATGGTCTTTGCAACTAATGGGTGTTGGATATGATTCATTTTTTGGAGTAAAAACTCATATCTCATTTCAAAATAAAGCATTATCATTTGAGCGGCACGAAGTTCCATGGAAAAAGATCAAGATTTCTACCTTGTACCCATCGAGCCTGGCCCATCCCCTCACAAAATGAAATAAATTCCTGCAAATGGAGGCATGTGTAAAATTTCAAATAACCACTTGTAAAACAACAAACTTAAATTTGTCGACAATAAGACTTGAAAACACATTGCCCAAAGTAACTTTGCAAATATGAGAGTAAAAAATCATTCTCTTCTCTATGGATATGTCCTCTTCCTTACTGGTGAACCTATACCCAAAGAGGGGATTAAAAAGCGGCCAAATCTAAGTTTAAAATTAGAGCACATAAGTTAAATGCTATGAAAGCTGGAGTGTATAATATTCATCTCAAATATCAGAGAAGGGATTTTCCCCTAGGAACATGTTTTGGTAAGATATTATTGGTACGAGGCATTCCTTTCATGATATGAAAAAATGGGCTGTGGAGCTGTACAAAATCAAAGGGCAAAAGAAAAGAAGGGGGCAGCCGCTCAGTTGGCTTGCGTCGCTCTTTTTCTTAAGTGTATTGGACATGACCTGTACATGGCCCTCTCTACCGGCCAAATTGTTGTATTTAGACACCGGAGACGCAGTCGTAGGGATTTGTAAACCAAACCTCTGTATAGTCAGCAAGTCAAACAAGCCCTATAAAATATGTGTTTCCTTGTACCTCACTACCAACTCAGAAAATCAAAACTGACAAGCGAATGATGCAATCCTTCAAGAATAAGCAAACGTATGGAGAAAACTCCAAATTTGGGTACTCGAATTTCTGGGTATTTCCGTTACAAAGTTAAAACCAGGTAGAATAAAAAACCAAAGACATTTACAGACAATATAAGGAAAGAAACCTGGTGCAAAGAGAGTGATTCCAACTAATTCGCTTAATAGGAGCCAAGCTCACTCTACTTCTGTTACCCGAACTCGATAGCCTCCTGCAAAATGTTCGTAAATCTCCTTCAATTCGCTATATACAGTAATGTCACGAGGGAATTAGACGTATATACAGTTAGAATGAAATAGTGTCACAGTTTGAATTAAGAATTTACCTACCTTCGCATCACTGTGATGTTTTCCAAATCTGTTATAGAGGTGAAAATCAGAAATTAGAAATAGAAGAAGCTGTAGAAGACAGAACAGAGAGAGAGAGAAAGAGAATGAAAGAGTGCACCTTCAAAAACCCCAAAAACAGACAGAGAGCTACTCGATTTCTAAAGGGGTATTCCGATAGGGCTTCCGAAAGGGGTTTCGTGAACCTGACAACCTAAGGATATGCGTGTTGTTGTTGTTGTTGTTCTTCTTCCCCTCTCTCTCCCCTCCCCCCTATCCCACTTTGATGGGGCCTCTCTCTCTCTCTCTCTCTCTCTCTCTCTCTCTCTCCAGAGATGTATAGAAGTTTTGAGATGGAGATGGAGATGGAGGCGTATAGAAGATGGAAACAGTGAGAGACGTCTGGCAAACGTAATTAGGTGTTGCAGACATAGCGAAACGTGTTGCAGACATACAACTCAACGTGTTGCAGACATACAACTCCAGGCCCCAACGCACGAAACAAGCGCCAAGTGCTGCCTTAATAGGTGCCCCTTGATGTAGCCCAAATTACAACAGATGCCACTGTATGCAAAGACCGATCTACCCCTACAAACTAAACAGGAGGCTGGCAATCAGAGGGACTTGATTGGAAAAATCGACCAAAATTGGCCGTCCCGCACCAAATCCTTCAACGCACTTATTCTCAAGGGTTTTAGATTAAAAAAAGAAAGCATGCAGTAAGAGATTTGGGGACGCTGGGACTCTTGCAGAATAGTTCCCACGGCTGGGAACAACGATTTCTACCATGTTTGGCTAACGCTTTGGCTAGGGTAACGAGGATATCTCACCGAGTAACATGATTGTTTAGATTTTTAGGGCTTCTATTCAATATTTAGTTGTATGACTTTAGATGATTCATAATTTTTATGAAAGTTATAATTTTTCCCATTTATCTTTTCTAATCGTTTTAGTTGCTTCGAGATAGTCTCTGAGGTAAATTATACGACGTGAGACGGGTCGTGCCGCCCGTTAAGTCCGACGAGACGATCCGTGCCATGTTGAGATATTCTACACGCAGTACGAGTCTTGATTATATTTTTGGGGATTATTGAGGGGAGAACCCTAGATTTCATCACAATCATATTACGAGGGGAGATTGAATCGAAAACCCTAGTCCCTTCTTTCCCTTTCTTTCGATACCTTTACTGTTTTCTAGTTAATTTGATTTCAACAATCAAAAATCAAACTTCTTTTCCTCTTGATCAATTAAACTAGAAATAGATTGAATATACAGTAACTTAGCTTTTTATTCCCTGTGGACGATACTCGGTCTTAACCACTTTTCTACGTAGTAGTAGTTAACTCCAAGTTTTATAAATTATATTTTCGGTACGAAAACGACATACCAAATTTTGGCGCCATTGCCGGGGAGTAAAAACACGGTTGCGTATTCTCAAATTGTTTTTAATTTAATTCTTGGGGGAGTTAATTCACCATCCCCAAAAAATAAAATCCTTAGGATCCTATCCCATGGGATTTGAATGTTTATGATATCATCTTGAGATTTAAAAAATACCGAAAAAGCCCTTTATTTTTGGTTTTTCCTTTTTGAATTTCTTCTCTATTATTAACAGTTTTAGGAAAATTTTGTAGTCCTCAACACCTTCCCACAAAACTGACGTCATTTTAAAGCTTTTATGTCCCACAAATCTCGAGCAGTTTTAAAAACTCTTCAAATTATTAGTAGTCAGTTATGGGAACCTTTTGCCATACCAAACCCCATCCTACTTTAATTACTCTTTCGGTGAGAGAATAGCCAGGACCAAAACCGTCCAAACCCTCCCGATTCCTAAATTTTCGGTGAAACCCAAACCCATCCCACACAAATCGTCATGATCCCTTCTTCTTCGGTGGAAACCCTACCCGAACAATCCCAAACTCCTGATTTTTCGGTGAAACCCCACCCACTCCCCAAATCGTCCTATCCCATCTTCTTCGGTGGAAACCAAAACCCTACCCGAACCATCCCAAATCCCTGATTTTTCGGTGAAACCCAACCCACTCCCTAAATCGTCCCATCCCATCCCATCCCACCCGTTTCGGAACTGCAGCATCCCACAACCCCATTTTGCCGATTTTACGGAAACCCCATCTTGCGAAGAACAGACACCACAAAAAGAGGGTGAGGCGGCGACTCCGGCAAAAAAAAAACGGCAAAGAAGCCTAACCAGTCGTCGAGAAGAAGGCCCAGTCATGGCTAGTAAGTTTTCTACTCGACATTACAGTACACAATGTATTGCTGGGAGTAATGAATAGACTGTATTTTTTATGCTGTACGTGTATTTTATAGCGATATTCATGGAATTTGGAGAGTATAGATGTGGTTAATCATGGCTTGAGTTTTGCATGCCTGTGGTTAGATGCGATTTTCGAAGTTGTTTATGGGTGTTTGAGTTTTGTACATGTGGTTCTTTTGGGGTTTTATATCATGGATTATTAGTTCGCCATTGTTTGATGCACATGCGAAAAATGATTTATAATTCGACATATATTGTCATGGATTACAGGATTACCATGGTTTGGAGCATTGATGGGTTGTAGGGTAGTTGAGAAATGTGTTTAGGACAGACACCACCATATACTTCATTTTATGACGGATCAGGTTGTCATTAGCACGGACTAATCGATTTCCAATGTCATGGTTAAATGAACAACTGGTCTGCTATGATTTGGAAAATGGTGAAGCTGTTAAACATGCATATTGACTGTCATGATTAAACTGTTTCAACACATAACTCAGAACAAGTGTTGTCCTGTAGTGCAAATACATTTCAATGGTGAAATGGGATGCCATATTTAATCTAAGGAAAAAATTATTTCCCATGTCTACATTTTCATGTATAAAAATTTGATTGCTATATACATCCTAATGCGTAAGAATGAAAACATCCATTGAAATGGGCTTGATGATGGAATACTCCTGGCACGAGTTTGATCTATAATTGTTACACGACACGGGAACCCCAAAAATGTATACGTAGACTACCTTGTAGACCCCCCGAAGTTGCTTGACGAATTGCTTGATGAATTTAAAGCTTCCAACCTCTTTGCTACCCACAAAATGCCGTATGGAACAATGGATTATAGATGGTGGAATGTAAATCATCAGCAGGGACGTTGATATCACACTTGTATAGGACTAGAAATTTTGAATTTCAAAAACCCCTTAAGTTATGGAAAGGAAATCAAATGTATTCAAACAGTACAAATGGGATGATAATGGTTAGAAATCCTCTTTTATTTGATTGCCGGATTTATAGCACTTCTAATTGCCCCATTAATACCACTAAATTAGGACCACGAGATTTGCAGTATCATAATTTACAATTACATAATATACTAATATCTATTATATAATATACTAATAAAATACATAATAGGGGCATAATCATCCTAATTCAAATTACAGGATTGAATCATAAAGATTCAAAAGCTATAGGGTTGCATCCTAAGGGTATTATTGAAAGAGGATGGCTAATTAAATTTCTCTTAATTTTCTTTGTCTATAATATATATATAGAATAAACTTCCAATCCAAGCTCCCGGATTTAAAAAAATCCGGACCTCCACCTTCCCAATTTTTTTTTGAAAATCCGAACCGTTAGATGTGTTTAAAAGGTGTTTTCAAGGTCCAACGCGAAGATTTGGCAAAAAAAAATACTCGGAAGGGCTTGATCGGAGCAGTTTTTCATAAAAACGCTATTTAAAAACACGTTTTAAAGACATCTAACGGTTCGGATCGTCGAAATTTGGTCCGGAAAGTGAAGTCCGGATTTTAGGTCCGTATTTTGTGGTTTGGATAGGAAGGGGACTCTCTCTCTCTCTCTATATATATATATATATATATATATATATATATTGCGTGGTGTTTGAGGAAGTCCAACGCGGTTAAGGAGTTTGTGCCAATAGCATCGTGAGTTTAGTTTTTTCTCTTTTTTTTCCCCCTATTTCAGTAGATTAGTTTGCAATATATATATATATATATATATATTGCGTGGTGTTTGAGGAAGTCCAACGCGGTTAAGGAGTTTGTGCCAATAGCATCGTGAGTTTAGTTTTTTCTCTTTTTTTTCCCCCTATTTCAATAGATTAGTTTGCAATAAAAAAAAATTCTTTGAAAATATAAAAAAAAAAGGAGTTATTTGGGAGATTACTATGTAGAGTTTGGAGTTCCATTTCAAAGTTCGGTGGAACCTTTGCCCAATTATTGGCAAACAGCAGTACCATATCCTCCATCATACGAGAGTTTTTCAGCTAGTGCACAAAGCCTTGAGTCGAAGCCTGAAGTTATTTATTTGCTTCCTATTTTCCACGGCTTAGACTCTGAAAATCCATGTGAGCATGTTGAAAAACTTTACGACCTTTGTTCAAGTGATGAAGTGGACATAATTCTCTTTGCAAGGTAGTGCTAAGGATTGGTTTTATTCTTTAAATCTAAGATCAAATTGTACATGGGCTGAGATGCAAAAGCAATTTTTCGACTATTACAATCCTATGTATGAGACTCATATCCTGTTACGAAAGGTCTCAAATTTTTGCCAACGTGATGAGGAGTCTTTTTCAAAATGTTGGTGGCAGTTTAAATGTTTACTACTCTCTTGGTTTTGTTTTCAATGTGACCTTGGGCATCTTATGAATATTTTTTACCATAGTTTGAATTGGAGGTCACGCGAGTTTGTTGATACTATGTGTAATGATGAATTTTTGAGAAAAGATGCTGAAGAGAGTTGGGATTATTTTGATCAATTATCTCAAAAGCCCCAACCTTGTGATAAAACTGAAATTTCGGAAGTGACCAATTTTTATGCTGTGGAAGATGAAAAAATAGAGCCGATTGTCATTAGTGAAGGGCATGGTCTAGATTTGAATAAACTCTTGAAGTTAGAACAGAGTGATAATATCCAAAGTCCTCACGCGAATTCTATTTATACAGTTGATATGCCTTTCCATGCAAAAACTCTTGAGGAATCGTTGCCAATAATTGCCCAAAGTGCACATGAATTTGATACTCCTATACGTTTAGTTGTGGACAATGTCAAAACTCCTACTACATCTCCTCCACTACATGATTTTCAAAGAGTAGAATTAATCGATTTTCTTGGTGTTGATGGTTTTGATTTGGTTTCCCATCCATGGTTAGTAGAAATCGTCAATAATTTAAAAATTGATTTGGTTTGGATTATACACTTGGTGGAGTTTAAGTTCCAAAAGCGACTTATGCAATTAAGATACTCAAAGTATATATCTTATCTTGTGGTCGAGTTCAATACTTGACACAGAGCTTAGAATGGAGTGACGTGTTCATCGTAGTAGCTCTTCGTGTGGTGATAGAAGCTAGAAATTTGTGTGAGTATAGTATATTTTGTATTTTTTGAGTGACAAAGTTCATCTTGTCACAAAAACATATGATTTAGTGACAAGATGTATGACACAATAAGATATTGTCACTAAAAATCAAATATTAGTGACGAATTATGAACATGACACTTAATCAATTGAAATACCTTACAACAGTGACAACCAAAGTTTGTCACAAAATTTTCTACTAAAATTATTATTGTCAGAAAATTTTCTACTAAAATTATTTTTTTCTCTTTGTTTTTTATTTATCGACAAAAATAAGTGTCTTTGATGCTTTCAATATGGTCTTACGTTCTTTTGCTACATTTTGATTAAAAAAAAAATTGACGCCCATACTACGTACTTGCCTTTTTTTTTTTAGCGAAAAGATCAAGGCTCTCTCCTATTTCTCCAAATTTGGTATTTTTATACGAAAATTCCCCAATAAAATGTAAGGGTGTTTATTTGGTGGAGCTTTAAGTTCTAACCTATTTGTCCAGGGTGGTTTAAACCTTTATGACTTACTGGTTGATGTATCTAGGAGGGGACAAGCCATATGAGGAGTTCTGTTGCATCAACTAGTGGTTCAAGATTCAACCAGCCACAGAGGGCTTGAATCTCCTTAAAGAAAGCGAGATATCCGCACCTCAATCCGATATTTTTGTAAATTCATTTTTATGGATAATGGTGTTGTATCCACTATGATTTACACTTGATATGTAAGCGAATTTGAGATTTATTAATGATTAATGGATGAGGCTACCCGTTGAGCAGGAAATTTGGCTAAAAAACAAATTGTTGGAAAATTGGAATTTTTTTTTTCATTAAATATTTACGGGTTTTAACCCTTAAATTAAAGTGGGACCCACACCGCGTGAGGTGGGCCCTTAGTGGCAATAGACACTCCTATGTTAGGAGTTTATTTTGGTAGAGGAATGAGCAAATTCCAATTTAGAGATGAATGAGAAATTGTCTCTTAAAGTGGACTATTTGGAGTACCCAAATTTTTTAGGAGGGAACAGTATACTGTGCGCGCCGCCGCCTGCCCGGACCAGACCGTGACCGGGACTGTAAGTTCGAGGTCCGTGGTCCTTGGCCTGGGCTTGGGCTTGGCTGGCTGGCTAGGCGATTAAATGGGCTTGGACCTAAGTTCCTCCATAATTGTTCACAACCCCAAAATTAGTGGGTTTGGGACGGGTCGTACCCGTTTGATTTAGCTCCACAAAAGAATAAGAAATCAGTTTTGATTTCTTAGTCATGCTCATTAAATCCTCACGGCCAGTGTAATGGTCTATGGGATAATCAATTGTGAGTATATTGCTCCTTAAAGTGCCAAGGTAATGGTATTCTCCAAATTAACGGCAATTTTATTCATTGGTGCACTGAATAGTTTTCAGTTTGCAGATTTGAATGTCATTTGAATTGCAAGTTTATGGATGAATTTGAATATCACTGATTACATATCGGTTTTCCTTTTGCAAATTTATTTTGCAAGGTTAATGCCCCAATGAATGAGAGGCTCCTCTCAACACCTATATAATGGCAGTCTCCGTTATTGTTTCAATACACCGAAAATCAGTCTCTTGTTCCATTGTTCTTCATTCAGTTTTTTCGGAAGAGAGTACAGACACTAGTTCGTTCGACAGGGCAATCCGGTTGGTTTTACCGTTTGATTGTCGTAAGCCACTGTATCCTGGGAAGCAGACGTCGGTCAATCCCTCAAACACCTACGGTGAGGCGGCGAATTTGCTTTAAGGAAACCGTGTGAAACACGGGCCCTGGCTTGTTTTTCGGTTTGCTAATTTTTCCCGGTTTCCATTATTTCTTGTTCATATTTTTAATTTCCAGAATTTAATTATGTGTTTACTGTTTTTTACCACTGATTTTTCCTACACAAATTTATCTGAACCACGTAAAAATCTTGTGTGTTCTCTTCGTTTGATTATGATTTGATTTCTTGGCTCAACATTAAATATTAGGTAAGAACCGCCATCACGTTATAATCATCAGACTTGTGTAGGGCTTGATTTTTTTCCCTTGCAACGTGGTACCTGGTCAATCCAATAGGCTGGATAATTAATACAAGGATCAATTTCATCATCTACTAATGGGATCCTATTTGTCTCCGAAAAGTAAAAAATAATCGTGAAGACCTGAACGTAAACATTAAGGCTTGAGCGATCTAGAGTGGGCGTGTCAGACTAGATTGCAGTCACAACATTGAAAAGGGCTAGTGTCTTTTCTAACTTTGTAGAGATCTACGAGCCTCTTCTGACTTCATATCATAGGTGATTGGTGTGATCCTAAGGGCAGAATCACACAAGTTAGTCATGCCTTATCGAAAAGGACTTATAATTTCTCAAACAATTTTGGAAAATGGAACTTAACGACGCAAAAGTAAAATTTAATTACTTTAGTAATGATGATTAACAAAGATTGGGTACAAGGAAATACAAAATCAAAACCTAGGCTGGGCTAGGAAAACGTTGAGCAAAGAAACAATAAAATCCATGTAAGTGGAGGGATAAAATTCTGAGAAGAGTGGTTTTGTAAGCGTGAGCTTGATGGTTGAGGAACCCAACGAGTTTCCTGATCTTGATGCATTGATTTTGAACTTCCCGCCAAGGAATTGGTTACACGCTTGAAGCTGATCTTCCTCTTGGTTGTTGGATCTATGCATCATCCATACACTCGGCTTTTTCCCTCCAAGCGTGACAACCAATGGCGGAAGAGTCCATACTCCTCAGGCCTCTTTGTTGTATTATCCATGTAACCTCTTTTCTTCAAAATATGGATGGACAATGGCCGAAAAGCCTAGTCCTTTGCTGCCTCTCTCTCTTCATATGGAAAGAAGGCGGGAAACACTTCCTACTTTTTTGGAAAGTTAGAGATTAATTAGTTCTTGTATTATATATCTTTTCCATAACTAACCATTTATATTGTAAATGACTTTAAAAGAAAGGAGGCTGTTAATGGCACGGGAAGAATTGTTCCTGCCACGCTCATTTATTACCCATGGTGCTAGAATGACCTAATTGCCCTCCTAAGCAAACACAGTTATTTTGATTTTTTCTTCATCAAACAACTTTTCGTCCACAAAAATTACTAATATATTTCTTCCCATCTTTCCCGTAATTAATTTGATACTATTTTCTTTAATTTAATTACTTGAAAGACAAGTGATACTTTTGCATTGATTGTTTAATATTCATAAGTTCTGCATATTATCAAATCAATATTAGAAAAAGTTAGGAAGAGACAATCACACTAGCTTGAAAACCTAAAATAACTTCTTCAAATCTACGTAGCGGTGAGAAAAATAGATCCTAAAGTATTTTTAGGTTCAGTTACAAAATCATAGAACCTACATTAACCCTCTTTGAGAAAAAAAAATATGCACAAGAAAATGCGATAAAAAAAAAGGTCTGTGGAAGATTTGTTGCAGTTGGAAGGCAGAGTTTAAGAAAGCTATGAATTCTTGGCTGCTAGAATAGCATCAATTTAGATTTGGAATGGAAAAAAATGCAAATGAATACTCAGTACACAGAATGCTCCGTAAGGGGAAATTCAGGAAAGTTATGTATACTAACGACAAAGGAACAGTCCCATGAATTTTGATTGCATGCATAAGGGGGCAATTGGGTCATTCTAGCACATTGGATAATCAATTAGCGTGGCAGGAACTAATGTTCTCATGGCATTAACAACCTCCTAAAAGATAAACCGATTTATCTTAAATATGGACCAGATTAGACCAAGGCGGGTCAATTATCAAATTAAAGCCAATTGGGCCTTTAACACCAACATGACTCAATGGTGACTAAAGGAACGGGAAATTCCAAGCCGTCCCCACTTTTTGTGGGGGCTTCCATTCAAACCCCATTTTGTGTTTCACTCCCTAATAAGTCCTGATGCGCTGCTGACTTCCTCTCACTCTCTCTTTATTGTTTGCTCACTCTTTACGCGCGTGCCCCACCCCATAAATGCTTCTTTCGGTACAATTTCTCTCTCCCATAAATGTTAATTTGGCCCTCAATCATTCATTACCAGGCCTACAATGCTCAATTTACCCTTCTCGGCCATTTGTCATGGCCTGCGGCTAAATTTACAAAATTTGGGTTTAAGCAGATCCAATGAAGACAAAACATCTAAATTGGCCCCTCACAAAACTGATATTTGATTATCTTCTTATGTACGTGGAACATTTTATGGACGATCACATCCTCTAAGGAGCAAGGATGATCCAATTCGGTATGACCAACCACAAAGCAAAATGCAACATTAACCAACAGCGGGGCTCTGAAGAGAGCATTCAGGTTGAAGCCGATAGGTAACTAATTAACGGTGGTTCCATTCCAACAAACCTCTACGATCACGATTAGACTGAAAAGGTGGAAAGGGCCGAGGTAGATAAAGCTGTTTGTGCATTCGAAAAATAAGAACTAATTCTAGGCCATCGTCAAAATTAGCAGTTCGAATGATGTGGAAGACTGAAAAGGTCTAACAGCGAGACACCTAAAACAAGCCAAAAAATGCAGACAAAAGAAAAGATCTAAGCGAACTCCAAGAAATGAAAACATAGATAAAATCTAATGGACAAACATAGATCAAGAACACGCCAACACAACAAAATCCCATAAAACAAAACCGTTTTTCCAACTGCCAGAACCAAAACCTCGACAAAGAGTGTGGAAAGGCCCTGACGATAGCTACAGATTAAATAGAATCCAATGGAGAAACACAGATCAAGAACACGCCAACACAACCAAACCCCACAAAACAAAACCGTTTTTCCAACAATTAACCATAGCCGAAACCTCGACAAAGAACATGGAAACAAAGATTCAAAGCAAGCACTACCGCAATTAGCTAGGCCAGCTGGGGCCTAATTAAAGAATGGAGCACAGATAAGAAGCCGAGGAACAAAGAGCTTTGGCGATGTGCACCATCAGCTCCACCACAATTTGAGGGGTTCAAGCGAATCCCAAGGGTTCACAAAATCCAGTTAAATTTTGTATTTTTACATATAATTTAGATTTCTATAATATTGTCTGTTCTGGATTAATGTACGAAGTTAAAGTAATTCACTTGCACGTACATAATATCGTCCAATTGAATCAAGCCCACCAAAAGTTTTCAGTGTCCGCAAACTAAATAATGAAGGATGAAGTCAACGATTATCTTTTTTGTACGTGGTATCATCATATCTGAACTTTTATCAAATTTGATTACTTTGGATTTTTTTTATTCCTCTAATCGAGCCGAAAATAGCATCTACTATCTAGTTTTTTATTATATTATATTATATTATATATTTACATATTTACGTGCGCGCACACACACAGAAAGCTACATAATAAGCTATAAAAAAAGGAGATAATAACGAAACAGTGAAAACAATAATTTAGGATAACAAAAAAAAAGTTCTCTTATATAATAAAGGATAATTGAGAGGCACACAATGATTGGTGTAAGACTTGAAATAAGACGAGAAAACGCGTCATAATTCTAGCCAAACGAGGCTGCTGATGCTTGGCATTTTTTGTTTTTCCCATTATCCATCCAGACAAGGAATCAATGGGTTGCGTTGGGCTACACATAATGTTGGGGTGCAGACAATCTTCAACAGTGGTCTGTGTTGGAATTTTCACGAAATTCGGATGAATAAAACCGGGGCGTTTCGGAGGGTTTGACGAGGCAACCAAACGGTCTACTCCGGGTTCAATGAATTTGGACGAAGTGTTTAATTTCCAGCGGTTTCGAGTGGTTAATACCCCTCATGAATTGAGGTTAATGGCACGTATTCATGTTGGGAGTTATATGTTACAGAATTCAATTGTGTTTTGAATGGCTCTATTGAATGGGTTGGCTCCCTTATTCAATTCCCGAGGCTCCTCCTTCACCTATAAAAAGGCAGCCTTGCCTTTGCTTCTGGATTAGGAAATTTGTATCACTTTCATGCTCCAGAAAATCATCTTTGAGAGAGAGGGGCAGACGCTAGTAAGTTTGCCAAGGCTACCAACGGTGGTGTTCCGGTGGTTAGTGGTTCTAGCCGTTTTATCTTGGGACGAAGACGCTGGTGCATCCTATAACACCCACGGTAGGCGGCGCATCTTTGTTAAGGAGAGTGTGGTTTTACACGACTCGGCACTGTTTGTATCTCTAATTTCCTCGTTTCTATTTCTGCAATTTCCATGTAAATTGTATTTACAGTTATATCAATGAAATTGTTCTTTGGAATTTTGCAATTGCCGCGGTAATTTTCCAACAAGCTTAACAAAGATGTTTTTGATCACCAATCGGCAATCGGATTCCAAAAATGATTTCTGTACGGCCATAACTGTTCGGTTGCAGAATAGACTTTAGTTGCAGATTATTCGAGTTGTCGGATGATGTGTTCCGGCCAGGTTTATTAAAGGAGTTTGGTAGCGTAATCATACGGATCTAATTGACCAGAGCATGGAAGACATGCTACTACGGGTAAGGGGAGAAAAGGAAAAAAAAAAAGGGGTCTTACGTGTTTGGTATTCCATGGGAACACAGGTTTGATAATTTCCCATTTGACTTGGTGGTTGATCTCTTAATTTGTTAAATGGGTCAGTGGAGGAAATCTTTATTTGATTTTTTATCCACATTAATTTGTTAAATGGGTCATTTCGATGGTTGCTAAGGTCAAGTTGATTTCCAGATTCCTAATTTTTGTAATGGTGGAGAGTGGAGTTGTATTGTTAATTGGCTTTACTAATTAACTTCTGTTAGTTTCGGTTCATGGCAAGAGATAATCACACGAGATTATTGACTAGGCTCTTTGCCTGTAAAAGGTTTGATTTATTTGCTTATGGACTTTGGCTGATTAAAAAAAAAAAAAAAAAAAAGGAAAAAAAAACCGCAAGTTTTCAAACCTGTTTTTGGTGTTTGATCGGTTAACCTCACCAATGTCTCCCATTAACCATTTGTGATCTTTGAAGGAAATATCTCGTTGCTTAGCATGTGGGAAAAACGAACGGTTTGCTTAACATTGATCGGTTTGATTGACATGCCTTGGTGTTAATTTTTTGGATCAATTTCAATTTCAGGCAGTGAAAGGTAATAACTGTTCGTGGGCTCGAATGGGGAATCAACCGTTTGATTCCCCTCGTCTGGTTATAGTTCTTTGGAAATTCGTTTCGGGATATTAATAGAAAAAAAATTATGCTTATTCTTTGAGAGGAAAGCAGCATATATATTTTGTTACTCATGTGTGGACATAATCTAGTTGTTGGTTGTTTTCAGCAATTGGTTTTCACAGGATGGTATGGAATGGCTATGTGGAGTGGACACTGTTGGTATGCCATTATTCTATGTTCGGTTTTTTTTTTTAAACATGCATGCACATACAATGGAAAAGAAATTTTTATTGGTTGTGGCATTTGAAGAAAAAAAAAAAGGGAAAGAGAATATCGTTTTCTTTCCTAAGGCAGTATTGGTTTACTTCTATGAGGCAATACCAATTGTCTCGGAGGGTTCAATTTAGACAGTGGTGTTGTGGGTAATTTGGTTTATGTTGCATATTCCAACTATTTGCATAGTATTATTCTCGATACATGGGATGAGGTTCACGTTCCCAAAAGATTTTATCATTCTGTTGCCTTTAAATCGATATTTGGGAATTTCATATTTGGAGATGTATGTGTGCTCATATACGTATATGAGCACTTTCGTTACTTGCATAAATTTCAATAACGGCATAAGGAGAATAATTGTATCTATGATCCTATGAGTTGGGATTGATGGATAATTATCAAGACCGTTAGAGTTTCAATTCTAATTCTAATTGTGCAGTTGCAGATTAGTTATCTCAGAAGTGTATGGTGGAGTAATACTTCTTGCACTATAGGAGTGATCTGTTTGGCTAGCTTGTGCCTTGCCAATGGATTGCTCAGAAGGGTGAAATTTGCTTGGCTTCGGCCTCGGTCAGTCGTGCTCGACTCAACCTCGGATGGGATAAGTGGTAACATGTTTAGCTTCGGCCATGGTCAGTCGTGCGCGACTAGACCTTTGATTGGTATCGTGGTACGCTAGATGGCTACAACATTAGGCAGTCGTGCGCGGCTGGCCTTGGATTGGTGTGATGATCGGCCTCTGGAGCAGTCTACTTGGCTTATGCCTTGACACTACTCGGCCATGATCTTGTGAACATTGGACTGATTGGCTTCGGGGTGGTTTGCTCGGCATATGCCGTGACACTGCTCGGCCTGGCTCCTTTGTTGCATTCTATATGTTCGGCCTTGTGATCCGCCAGTGGTAGGCTTGATCTGGCCTTATGTGCTCGGCTTTTTGTGCATGGCCAGTGGTTGGCTAAATGCACGCAGCCCTTTTGCACAACCTATGTTGAGCACAACTGTTTGGTGCGCCAACTGTGGTTCTTATGGGAACATGTTCCTCTCATTTATGGAATGAGAAGGATAGGCAAGTCATTGCCATTGCTAAAACAAAGAGACAAAGACTTCTTTTCAATAATTTGAAAAAAACACTGAACCGTTGGATTTAATCTACGGTGATGGAGAGATAAAAAGTATTTTATACTTTTGTCAAGAGTAGCGCGAAATATTGCTACGTGTCTTTGCTCAAAAGCAAGAACATAATTAAGGTGATGGATAGTGACCAATATGGTAAATATGTTTACCATTTGGGGGAACTACTGTCCTACTTCGAGTAGTTCACCAAACCACTACACCTTGTTTGCTTCAACAATATGGGATTGTTGAAATACTATATCATGCTTAAGAAGCTATGATCTACGCTATGTTGATGAATTCTGTTTTCACAAAATTTATGGAGAGAATCATTTCTCTATGCATATGATGGCCTTAATGAGGTGCTATGCAAGGAAATTGATAGAACCCAAGAATGTGGGGGTGTCTTGCGAAAGTGGTTGTACCTATACCTAAAAGGTGAGAAGGCCTATCAACCGTTGTTTGTGTGCGCACAAGATCACGAATATGGAATCTAGAAGTGCATTATTTTTTAATGTGCATTTTTAGTTGACCCAAAGAAGAGTTAAGTTCTGTCAAGAGAACTTTGGAGACTGCTAGTGAGAGCGGTTGAGACCAAGAACAGGAAGCTGATGTAGAGCCTAGACATGGCAAAAGGGCTAGCGCATCAACATCTTTTGGTCCAGACTTTCTAACTTATCTATTAGAAAGTGAGCCTTGGACATACGAGGAAGCTGTGAGCTGTCCTGAAGGTCCGTTATGGAAGGGGGCTATTAAGGGTGAGATTGATTCCATTTTGCAAAACATATGTGGAGTTGGTGGATTTACCTCCAGATAGTAAGCCTTTGGGCTACAAATGGATATTCAAAAGGAAGATAAAGGCAAATGGTTCAATAGATAAGTACAAAGCAAGGCTTGTACATCTGATGGGTGTTAAGATAGCTTTCCTAATGAGTATTTAGAAAAAGAAATCCACATGGAACAACCCGAGGGTTTTTCCACACCAGGACAAGAAAGGAAAGTCTGTAAGCTTGTTAGATCTTTGTAGGGTCTAAAACAAGCGCCTAAATAATGACATGAGAAGGTTGACAACGTGATGTTGTCTAGTGGTTTCTGAATCAATGAATGTCATTTTGTGTCTCTACGTTGATTGTTGGTAGTAATGACAAGGTCATTGAACTACTAAGAATATGTTGAACTCTAAGTTTGACATGAAGGATATGGGCCATGTAGATGTGATATTGGGTGTTAAGATCACCAGAGCATCTGATGGACTTGTGTTGTCTCAGACACCCTATGTGGACAAAATTTTTGAGAAGTTCAACTAGTCTGATACAGGCATCGCAAGAACCCCCGTGGACGTGTCTGATACAGGCATCGCAAGAACCCCCGTGGACGTGTCCATTTATCCAAGAATGGGGGGGGAAAGTGTATCTCAATTAGAGTATTCTTGGATAATTGGGAGCCTCATGTACTTGATGAATTGTACAAGGCCCAAAATAGCCTAGTCTGTTAGTAGGCAGAACAGATACACGAGTAATCCAGGACATGGTCACTGGAAGGCGGTAGTCAGGGTACTACACTGTGTGAGGTATACTCGTGATCTGGGGTTGCATTACACCAGATATCTGGCAGTACTGGAAGGGTGCTGGGATGCGAATTGGATATCGTATATGAAGGACTCAAAATCCACAAGTGGATATGTCTTCATGCTTGGTGGTGCAGCATTTGCTTGGAAATCTTCTAAACAGACGTGTATAGCACGATCTACAATGAAATCTGAATTCATTGCTTTAGATAAAGCAACAGAAGAGGCCGAGTGGCTACGCTAGTTCCTAGAAGATATTCCAAGATGGTCGAAACCAATGCCAGCTATTAGTATCCATTGTGATAGACAAGCTGCGATTGGTAGGGCATTGAGTGCTTACAATGGTAAGTTTAGACATATACGTCGAAGACACAATACCATTAAGCAACTGCTCTCAAGTGGGGTTGTCATGATTGACTACATAAGGTCAAAGGACAATATTGCGGATCCGCTAACCAAAGGGTTATCTCGAGAGCTAGTTGAGAAAGCATCGAGAGGAATGGGACTGAAGCCATTACGCTCATAGTTACCGTGGGGGTAGCCAACCTAGCTAACTGGAGATCCCAAGATCTAGGTTCAATGAGACTACCTTTTGCGTGTAATAGAGAACGATCACTGTGGAGATTTGATCTCTTGCCCATTTCTATGATGCAAAATAGTGAAACCTGTAAAGTGGGAAAAGGTTAAGCGTTGCTTTTAATGACTCTTATGCATCGGAGATGCCGAGCAGGGTATAGCAGGATACCCTTTATAAGAAGGTCACCTATGTGAGTATGAAGTGGGGCCGTTTCTTTGAGAATCCTGGAAAAATTCTCGAGAAATACTTGTAGAACCAGAAAAAGGATGTCATGGCCAAAATGAACCCAATAGTGAGAACTGAACTACGTGAGGAGAAGTCCTGTGTGACGTCTGTTGTCTAAGTTTACATCGGCGGCGGGACAGTTCAAAGCGGGACCGCACACTGGTCTGCCAGTAAACTCGATAGGCTATCACAAGGGAAGGTTCAAGGCCAAAAGCTACCTATCCTATGCAGGAATTATCCGTTGCCTCTCTCTCGGGTCAACTTTGTACTCTGCGTCAGTATGCTTGCCAATTTCATTCATGGGGGGGATTGTTGGAATTTTCACAAAATTCGGATGAATGAAACCGGGGCGTTTCGGAGGGTCTGACGAGGCAACCAAACGGTCTACTCCGGGTTCAATGAATTTGTACGAAGTGTTTAATTTCCAGCGGTTTCGAGTGGTTAATACCCCTCATGAATTGAGGTTAATGGCACGTATTCATGTTGGGAGTTATATGTTGCAGAATTCAATTGTGTTTTGAATGGCTCTATTGAATGGGTTGGCTCCCTTATTCAATTCCCGAGGCTCCTCCTTCACCTATAAAAAGGCAGCCTTGCCTTTGCTTCTGGATTAGGAAATTTGTGTCATTTTCATGCTCCATAAAATCATCTTTGAGAGAGAGAGGCAGACGCTAGTAAGTTTGCCAAGGCTACCAACGGTGGTGTTCCGGTGGTTAGTGGTTCTAGCCGTTTTATCCTAGGACGAAGACGCCGGTGCATCCTACAACACCCACGGCAGGCGGCGCATCTTTGTTAAGGAGAGTGTGGTTTCACACGACTCGGCACTGTTTGTATCTCTAATTTCCTCGTTTCTATTTCTGCAATTTCCATGTAAATTGTATTTACGGTTATATCAATGAAATTGTTCTTTGGAATTTTGCAATTGCCGCTGTATTTTTCCAACAGTCTGACCCAGAGGTGTAGGGGGCAGAGCCACCAGCATTGTGTAATTTTGGTCATAGGACCCAATCTATTTATATTGCAGTTCGCTAATAATTGGGGTTATCAGTTTTTAGAGAAAAACAGAGAGGCGAGAGAAAACGTAGATTTCAGAGATATTGCGAGAAGACTTGTACTCTTAATTTTAATTTCATAGTGGACTAGTGTGGCTCCCATGGTATTTCTCTCGTCGAATTTTTCACGTATATCTTGTGTCTCTTTTTCTTTCGTTTTTTTGTTCTACGATTCATTTGTTCACAAGATTCGTAGGGCGTTGTGAGATTCGAAAATCCTAACACATAAAACGTTAGCGCATCAGACCACTAGTCCACCCTGCCATCCCTTAATCCAGACTTGTGACTAACTCAATGATATTTGGTCCTTTTTTACTAATTTTTTTTAATTTTCCCATAATGACTTTCTTGAAAAATATCTTCAATTCATCTTCCATCTCTTCACCATTAATCTGCATGCGATGGTTGTGTTTGTATTCTAGTGCCATAAGGGAGAGTGGTACATTGATTGTAAATATTTTGAAGAGTGCCGATCAAGAAATTATGTAGTGCCCATGAGATACCGTCATGTGGTGTTCGAGACCTCTCATAAATTACACATTGATGCAGGGCTCAACAACAAATAATTGTTCGGATGCATGGTGACCACCCCACTTGACATGACTTGCTAGCTAGGTGCATCCTTCATATATAATCAGATGATGTGAAGTGACAAACTTTCTCCGTTGGATTGCGATTTGAGAGGGAGATTAGAGAATGGGAAGACCTGATCAGCGTACATACCACGGCATTCCATTGATTTTTTTGGCTATCAAGAAGACCGAAAACGACTATTAGGACACAGCTTTCCAAACATTCTAGTTGGGTTGGGATCATAGTTTTATGACACGACACGAACACGACTCGATGCCCACCCATAGTTTTATGTGTTATCATTTGTAACTTTCCAAACATCCAACTCCACATTTAACAATGAAAATGCTAAATAACAACTTAAGAGCATAAATTGTTGGACACAACTAAAAGAAATAAATAAGTAAATGCCCTGGAGGTCCAACTGTTGGGTCCTCATATTGTCTCAGAATTTACATTGTGCTCCAAAACTAACCTGAAAAAAAAATGTGGATGAAATCCGTAAGGTGAAAGCTTAGTGGGTTGTCAAGCATGCTAAGGATAAACAATAAAAAGTGGCGTATGAATAGGCAAAGGATAATTGAGGGCATCAAAGAAATGATTTCAAATAATAAGGATCGATGACTCAACGATTAGTATCAACAAACTAAATAATGAACGGTGAAGTCAATAGATCATCAACAAATAGTATCAACGAGATATTTAACTGATTAATGAATCACCACAACAATAGTCGAATGACAATTAACAAAAATTTTATGCCAAATAGTCTCCTCAATAGTATCAAAAAGTCTAAACCAAAGAGGGAATCATTATAATAACCAAGTATTGTGGACGCACCTCCAGAGGGATCCTCGAATCGATTCGGAGTCGCCACCCGGGTTTTAGTGGATTGTCCCCGAGGAACCGAACTCGATTGACTCGTGCCTCATTCAATGGATAAGGATTATTGGCCCGTCGTCACCATACTATCTTAGGTTCGGGAGCTTAGTTACGAGAGCGGAAGGGTTTACGGTACCCCCCTCGCCCGGTTCGAAGACCGGTCTCTACTTGACTTTTGTGGGATTATGCAGGAAATGTATGCAACTCAACTTTGAACAAGTACGAGGGATGAGGGATGGGAAGCCAAGTAATGATGATAAACATATCAATAAGCTACAGTGTATGCTTGTGCTCCGTGAATCTACATGAATGGTGATGATATGCAAGTATGAACAAACAAGAACATCAAACAACAAGTAACAACATTAGACTATACAGAATGATAACAAAGTAACAAAAAATGACAACACAAACCACTGCAAGACTAAACCAATCTGATCTACTGTCAAGGGTTTGAGCGCTCAACCTCCAGCTCACTCTCATATGCTTATGATGCTTCTGATGATTCTGATTTGATGAAAGCATGTTTTAATCACCATTGTTTATTCAAAAATAGCGTTTGGATTACTGGACAAAATGGCATAATCACATAATCATGGGTTTGAACTCATCCATGGACCAAAATGAGGCAAACAGTATAGAAGGAATGAAGACTCAATGCTGCAAAACGTTGCAGAATACTCAACATGTCAAGAACAAGCTGAAATGAGAAGAAGTTTTTATGGAATCAGAGGACAGTTTGAGCGCTCAAAGATGTACGTTGAGCGCTCAAGCCATCTTCTGGACTTGAGTGTTTTTGCAGCATTCAGCCCTCATCTGGACCACAAGTTAGTTCAACATGACATATGATGGTGCATAATGTATTGAAATTTCATCAACATGAATAAAATAAACTTGAGGTGTCCATAGGAGTGGAGAGCAAGCATCGGTCCACACATAAGCATGATTAGAGTGAGGGAGGGGAGAGATCAGGTTGGCCTAGCCAAACATCAACACACACACGCTTTGAGATTAGGTTGGCTTAGCCAAACATCAACACACACCTCAACACACACACACACACTTCGTGATTAGGTTGGCATAGCCAAACATTAACACACACACACACTTCATAAACTGAAAACAGAACACAGAACTGAAATGAACAAGATTGGGATGCCAAAGCTGAGCAAGGATTGAGCGCTCATAGCCCTTGCTTTGAGCGCTCAACCCCCATCCAGGGGCTGAGAGTTACTATGATTTCTGACCATTCTTTGATGTCAGTATGAACTTGAGGCTTTCTGATCATATTCAAAAGGGGTGAAATACCCTGTTTATTTCATAGAATGGGATCATCCATGGCATGATGATGATGAAACATCACTTTTATGGCTTTTGGGCTCATTGATCAATGATCAGAGACTAAATAAACTGATTTGAGAGTTTTTGGATCAACAAATAGCCATAATAATGACATTACCAACTTAAGAGATGATTAGAAACCTCAAAAGATGAGGAGGTGCTCAAACAGTTTGAGCGCTCATAGGGTAAGCCTTGAGCGCTTAAGCCATTTGAAGCTGGAATTTTCAAAAGTTGTTTTCTTGAATATCTGAGACCTTGTGAGTCCATTAGAGGTATAGGGGACCTCCATGAACCCACTGGTCTCCCTCAGGAGTACCAACCCGTAACTTTCACATGGATTTCTACCTTTTGGTTTTGATTTGAGCTTGGACTTGTGGTTTTGCTCGGTGGATGAGTGTTGGATGGGTCTATTATCACAATGTGGGTAGATTATGACCGATTACGTTGGGTGTGGGTTGATTTTGAATGGATGATGGTGTATTTTAGTGAAAGGTTTAGGGGATCAAGTGGGTTTGATGGGTGGAAGAGGATTAAGCTTGAAGTGATGGATGGAGTGGGTTGATAGTTGCTGGAAATATGGTTTGAGGGAGGTGAGCAATGGCTTGGAGCTGGTGATAGTGTCTAACCTCTCTAAATGGTGTAGGAGGGTGGCTTTTTATAGAGTGAAAATGGGGGGGGGGGGGGGGGGAAATGGGTTTATTTGAAGTGGGGGACCTAATGAAGTGATATAGACTCACCCTGGGGTCTATTGTACTCATTCGTGCAGTAGAAAAACGGCTGGGTGGCTGCCATTCAGTTGGAATCTCATCATTAGATGCTCTGCAACCGACAGACTGGACAGAGCTTGAGCGCTCAAACAGGGGGTTTGAGCGCTCGAACCCCTTTGGGCACAGCAGTTGGTTCTGGTTTATTTTGGTCTTTTGAAGGGTATTTAGGTCATTTGGGTTGGTTTAGGTTATTTAGGGATGGTTTGAGGTGGTTTAGGTTATTTGGGGGGAAGTCCAAGCCCTTTTCTTAACCTTAAGGTGTTCACGGGTGGTTTTCTCATCATCGGGAGTGCTTGGCAAGTATCCCGGGTTAAAATCGGGGTGTCTACAAGTATCAAATGTCAAATATTTTCTAAGAGCTTAGCCCATTGAATCAAATATAGTACCTATAGAGTCACCGCAGGATGACGCTTGGAAACTTTTCCCTAAGCTAATCGAAGCAGGGTCACATGGTATCTCCCATTTTCTAACTTTTACACAGACAAACCCATATTCAATACCTTACACCAGCAACTTGACTAACACCTTGGAAGACCAGCACTTAACACCTCTCCTCCGTACTCCATATATACCACAACTCATCACACAAAACTTAAGTCCATACATACCATGCACCCATTCACTGATACACAACACGCACACAAATAAGATACTAAAACCCCATCAAGGTTTTAAATAGCTGTAGCGAAAGACATATATCGCAGAAGCGATTTCATTGTAGACTTGTAGTGGTAGCAGACATATCAATTATTGAACAATACATAGAAAAAATCGGGTGATGGGTGTAGCGGTCGTAAATTTTTAAAATCATTAACTCCACAAATAAAATCTGATGATACACTTTTTCTCCCTCATTGGCTTAATTTATTGCATTTTAACCCACTTTAAGTCGTACAATAACTCATTTTCTTTGTATGAAACATTGGATAATCACAACTTGATTGGATTGAATGGCGATAGGCGCGCAATATTGTAAATATAAGCGCCTAAGTAGGGGGAGTTAGCGCGTTAGACGTGCGGTTTAATGTTCATTTTCTGTTTAATGCGTGCACGGTGGTGTTTTTGGTGTCTTCATGAATTTTCCAGGTAAAAGAATAACTTTGACGCGCTTTTTGCATGGCTTGAAGTGGAGCTGGGCACGGGAATCAAGGGTTGAAGCTTGAATCTCAAAAGAAGCCGGCCATAAGGAACCGGTATCGCTACCCCTAAAAGTAGTATTGATACTGGTTGGTTTCAAAGGTGCATAATTTTTACAGAATGTTTAGTATCGATACCCCTGATAAGGGTATCGATACCTACGGCTTAGCGGGCAAAGAAGGAGGCTAAGGTTTCGGTATCGCTACCCTTATCAGGGGTATCGATACCGAGTGGTTACGGTTGGAATTGGAACAACGTCGTTTTGATGGTTCGCGAGACGATTCCTATGACTACGTTTTCTTATCATTAGTTAGGGTTAATAATTTTTTATGGAGGCTCTCTTCTACATACTTGGAGTTGGCGAGTGTTTTTCTGTTACAGACGTTGCTATTGATTGATGATTTTTGTTCCGTTTCCTTGCAGATTCCGGTATTGTTTAAGATTTTGAGTATTAATTCATTAGTTCTTTGTTCTTCTTTGTTTGGTAAAGTTGAAGCATATTTTATTTATTGTTCTTTTCTCATGCATAACTCTAGGATTTCAGTTTTCGTGTTAATCTTTATTGTCATGCTAGCGTAAATTTTATAGACGAGGCCATGGAGTGAATAGCACGCCGTGGCCGGAACCGGATTCGTTCACTTATTTCCGCACGGTTATTTTTAAAATCTTCATATTAGGGTTTCTAAGAACGGTCGTGCTCTGTCATTGTCGGAACCCACACGAACGGGGAATGGGTCAAGCAATTCATTCTTCGTGGCGCGTGGGGTAACACAAACAGGGTTTCGCCCCCAGGAGAGAAAATCGTAATGTGAAGTGATATCTTTAAGGAACGGGAAGGGTGAAAGGATGCGGGACTGGCTATGGGTGTTAGGATCCCGATGGTCGCGTTTGCTTTTAATTACCTGATTATAATTTAGAATTTAGCTTTAGTTTACCGTAGTTAATCACTCAAATAACTGGAAGGGTGGCTACCTAAGAGCCAATTCAAACTAGCGCCCCGTTTTCTAGGTTGAACACTGACTTCGTCCCTGTGGATTCGACTCCGGAATTCCGGATATTATGCTACGTCGATTTCTAGTCCTGCTCTTGGGATGTGTTATTTTTAATACTAAAATCAGACAAGCATTTTTGGCGCCATTGCCGGGGACGGCAACGTGTGTTCAACGAAGTCGGGTCGGGTTAGTATCTTTGTGTTTTTATCTGAGTCAATAAAAAAAAAAAAAAAAAAAAGTGACTTTTGTTGTTAGCATCTTTTTGTTTCTAGGTTGAGTCATCTGGAGTCAGTCGAGTGGTAAGTCTTTCGTGTCTTGAGTAGAAAAAAAAAAAAAAAAAAAAAACTGATGGGCGTTCTTGATAACCCTGGGGAGTTAGAGCAACACCATAGTATTCTGTTGAGTAAATTAGCACAAATTAACGAACCCTATTGGAATTTTGAGAGCCAAGTAGGTATTCCTTCGAGTCAATCTGCACAAATACAAAATTTTACTTGGGGTTACGAGAATATCCCTTCCAGGCAACCGAGTACCTTTGAGTCCTCTTGGGATCACGAGCATTACTCAGACATTTTTTCGAGTCAACTGGCACAAATCCCTGAACCCTTTTGGGACTATGAGACCCGCATGGCTATCCTAAAGAGTCATTTGGCAGAGAGTGAAATTCGAAGATTTGTTGAAAAAGAGAATGAGTCTTTTTGTGAATGTTGGGAAAGGTTCAAGGGTATTCTCAAAAACATCACACATCATGTCTATGAGTATCCTGGACTAGTTTGTTATTTTTACAGAGGACTTTCTCGAAAGAGTCAACAATATCTGGACGTGATGAGTGACGGGGGTTTTTGGGACAAACCACCTGCTGAGGCTTTACAGTTTTATGATCTTTTGGCCCAGATTCCGAAAAATGAATATTGTGCTTTAAATTCTAATAGTGCCAATTCCCTGCCAAAGGAAGAGGTAACTGAGCCACGTCATTTTATGGAGGATTGTGATTCGTGGTCTGAAAGCTCCTCCGAGTTTGGAGGGAGTGAAGAGTTTACTCCTAGGGAAGAGGAAGTAGGTCTGGTTAACGATGTTGAGGAGGTTGACTTGGTCTTACCACAGTCCTCTGAAGTTGGAGGGGATGAGGAGCTTACTGCTAGGGAAGAGAGAGAAGAGGAAGTTGACCCACTTGTCATTGAGGGTGGGGTTGATGAGGGTTTGGTGGAACCTTCTGAGTTGGGAGCAAACGTGGAGCTAACTGCCCAATGTCCCCCCCTTGAGTCTAATGTAAAGGTCGAACCCCCTCTCATGTATCTCCCACTAGTGATCCGCGCTGCCTACATTTTCCTTTTGCTCTCCTATGAGTCTAGAGAACGAGGAGCTCACTGCCCTCCGTGTGATGGTCTGATCAAAAAATCTCCCACTGCTGAGGAGTGGGACGCTGAGATTGATTATTTGCAGTCCTTAATGAACGAGCAAGATATGACGTATGGGTTTGAGAGTGAGTCTCTTACTTTTGGGGACCAAGACTCTGTTGAGGAGGAATTAGTTGAGAAACCAAATTTGGCAGAGGAGGTTTTGGTAGAAGAGTCGAAGTCAACGGTAGTGGAACATATTGATTTTCTTGGTGTTAATGATTACGATTTTGTTTATCTTCCTTCTATCGCAAATTATGTCCACAGCTCGAAAATTAATTTGGTTTCACGTGAGCACTTAGAGGCACTTCAATTTTTTAAAACAATTCGGCAATTGCTTTACTCGAAGTATCTTTTCTTGTGGTCTGGCCGAGTTCAGTTGTTAGCAAAGAGTTTGGAGTGGAGTGGAATGTTCATAGTACTAATTTTTGTTGATATGTTAAATGTTCAAAATCCACATTTGGCTAAACTCTCTCTCTCTCTATTAAAATTAATTCAAAAAAAAAAAAAACTATTTTTTTTTGGTCTTGAATAGCCACCCACCCTACATTTCAAGTTGGGGGATGGGGAGAAAAGTATTGCACGTTCATCGCGTGAAGATCTGGGTGGCGTGTTTTATTTTCTTTGCTTTCTTGTTCTTTCTTTTGTTTTTTTTATAGGAGCCCGGATAGCACGAGCCAGGCAGGACTAATGTCATTTGCATATTTTCGGTAGTTGTGGTTTCAGTCTTTTGGCAGGGTACGCGTGCTACCACACCATCCTTGGTAGTTTAGGCCTCACCGATGGCGTGATGGAGGCATTCAGGAGCTCTCAGTCATGAGTGCCATTATGTGTGGCGGTTGTAAGTCCGAAGCCCCCAGCGCGGCCTTGTGTGACTAGCTGTGGTCCCACTATTGGGGGCCGAAGGAGCAAGCCCTGGAGCAGCTGCAATGACGAGAAATGCAAAGGCAGCAAATTCCTCGAACATCGGCCAAGGTCATGGTGGTTGGCTGCCACTCAGGTTCACTCTTTCCTTCTCTTTGTTTTTTTTTTCTTTGCCTCCATGCTCTAGGGACAGAGCACATTTCAAGTTGGGGGAAGGGGTGTACTTTTTACACGTGTATATTTGTTCTGAGCGTTGTTAGTCGGTTTAGGGTTTATTTTTACATTTTTGGTTAATTTTTGTGTGCGGGGATACGATTGTTATGCTTGTTTGTATGAGTTAGGTGGGCATGCTAGATTCTTGTCTCATTGTTTGCCTGGTTAACTCATTCACATGCATATATCTGGCATCTCTGTTTGAGTAATTCGCACCATGAGCGACGTTGAGTAGGTGTTCCCACTTAGCTTACAGTGTGTCCTTAAAAGCATCCCATGTTTTCTTTGTTCATCAATTTCTGCACTTGCATAAAATAGTAGGCGTTTGTACCACATGCCATAGTCTGAATATTTAATATGCATGCTGTGAGAGTTGGTAACGTGTTTAGGGGATGATACAAGGCCATCTTTGCATGATTAAACCACTATACGAGTCCCTTTTGACCCCATTTTAGACCCGATCGTGTCAGTTTCTGTGTCAAACCTAGGAAACCGGTGTTAGGGTGGAATTAATTTGGTGGTCCAGCTCTGTGCGCATTTTAGAGGCCTCGAATCATTGGAATAAAGGAGCTTCGTCGTTGTGGAAAAATTTAAATGTTGCTTTTGGGTGCCATGTCTTCGGTTAAAAAAAAAAAAAAAACCTTAAACCTAGCCAAAACCTCAACCCTTAAACCATTGTCTACCCACCAATAATCCCATAATAAAAGAGAGAGTAAATCATAGTAGCCGCGTAAAAAAGAAAAAAAAAAGAAAAAAAAAGGAAAAAAAGAAAAAAAGAAAAAAAGAAAAAAGAAAAATGAAAAGAAAAAAATCGCGGTCAAGTTGAGGGGGACCATCCGATTTCTCCCCACTCTCTCTCTCTCTCTCTCCCACCCATCATTCCCTTTTTCCCTCTTCCTTCTTCACTATTCAAACCTTAACTTCTAAACCTTCCAAACCTAAACTCACCAAAGTTATGGAACCTTAAGAGGCAAACTGAGATGGAGATTGAGCGTAGAGCTGGACTGGGGTGGTGTTATTGCATGTGTCTTTGTCATAGTCCTATTATTTTATGTGTTATTTCATGTGGTGGTGTGACGTTGTTCATGTACTGGGAGTTTGATGTGAGTCGGTGGTTTGAGTCTTGTCATTCTATGTGTAGTGTAATAACTCGTTCTTTTGATTATGTTGGTGACTAATGTTTTGTGTTGAGCACCGGTGTGGTGCCGGAGTCGAGGTGGCGGCCAGTCAGGGTAGACTGTCCATGCGCTTCTATAGGCCGTCACCCTTTGCATGTTATCTTTTCTTTTGCAACCACGGTCGTTATAAGCCTAATGAAGTCCTTAGTAGACCCGATGCACGTTGTTTGACTCTCTTGCATGCATGTTTTATATTTGACTGTGAATGTGTGGTATCCTATATTCGTTGAGCTTTCCTTGTCGTAACTGGCGTTGTTTTGATTGGCACGTGGTGTTTTCTCGATTCATCCCACGATGGTCGCCAAGCGCCTCACATGGGATGTTGAGTGTTCCGGTGAGTGAGAGTTGCATTGTGACTTTGTGGGAGCATTTCTATCTCTATATTCGTGATGGTGCGGAATTGTTCAAATTTTAGTTAGGGCATGCATGTGACGGAGTTAAGGGCAGCGATGAGGAGGAAATTTTGTGTTCACTTGATTTTTGTACAGGATGCATAACCCTCGTATCCCCTGTTGAGTTTTTATTTTTCTTTTGCTGTTTTTGTCTCGTTCGTTACTAGGGACTAGCAACGCTCAAGTTGGGGGATGTGATAGGCGCGCAATATTGTAAATATAAGCGCCTAAGTAGGGGGAGTTAGCGCGTTAGACGTGCGGTTTAATGTTCATTTTCTGTTTAATGTGTGCACGGTGGTGTTTTTGGTGTCTTCATGAATTTTCCAGGTAAAAGAATAACTTTGGCGTGCTTTTTGCATGGCTTGAAGTGGAGCTGGGCACGGGAATCAAGGGTTGAAGCTTGAATCTCAAAAGAAGCCGGCCGAAAGGAACCGGTATCGCTACCCCTAAAAGTAGTATTGATACTGGTTGGTTTCAAAGGTGCAGAATTTTTACAGAATGTTTAGTATCGATACCCCTGATAAGGGTATCGATACCTACGGCTTAGCGGGCAAAGAAGGAGGCTAAGGTTTCGGTATCGCTACCCTTATCAGGGGTATCGATACCGAGTGGTTACGGTTGGAATTGGAACAACGTCGTTTTGATGGTTCGCGAGACGATTCCTATGACTACGTTTTCTTATCATTAGTTAGGGTTAATCATTTTTTATGGAGGCTCTCTTCTGCATACTTGGAGTTGGCGAGTGTTTTGCTGTTACAGACGTTGCTATTGATTGATGATTTCTGTTCCGTTTCCTTGCAGATTCCGGTATTGTTTAAGATTTCGAGTATTAATTCATTAGTTCTTTGTTCTTCTTTGTTTGGTAAAGTTGAAGCATATTTTATTTATTGTTCTTTTCTCATGCATAACTCTAGGATTTCAGTTTTCGTGTTAATCTTTATCGTCATGCTAGCGTAAATTTTATAGACGAGGCCATGGGGTGAATAGCACGCCGTGGCCGGAACCGGATTCGTTCACTTATTTCCGCACGGTTATTTTTAAAATCTTCATATTAGGGTTTCTAAGAACGGCCGTGCTCTGTCATTGTCGGACCCCACACGAACGGGGAATGGGTCAAGCAATTCATTCTTCGTGGCACGTTGGGTAACACAAACAGGGTTTCGCCCCCAGGAGAGAAAATCGTAATGTGAAGTGATATCTTTAAGGAACAGGAAGGGTGAAAGGATGCGGGACTAGCTATGGGTGTTAGGATCCTGATGGTCGCGTCTACTTTTAATTACCTGATTATAATTTAGAATTTAGCCTTAGTTTACCGTAGTTAATCACTCAATTAACTGGAAGGGTGGCTACCTAAGAGCCAATTCAAACTAGCGCCCCGTTTTCTAGGTTGAACACCGACTCCGTCCCTGTGGATTCGACTCCGGACTTCCGGATATTATGCTACGTCGATTTCTAGTCCTGCGCTTGGGACGTGTTATTTTTAATACTAAAATCGGACAAGCAAATGGGTTAATAACTTAGGGGTGTTTTGGCTAAATAAGCTACTTAAGCTTATTTTTTTTCGTATTTATTAAAAAATTCTCGCATTTGTTAGTTTTGTGTGAAACTTTTGTGAATTATAGGTTCTTCTCAGAGACCAATCAAAAATTAAAGTAAGGTTTTTTGGTGGTTTCCTAGGGTTGGAGGTTTTTGGTTTGTTTCTTTCTTTGATTTGATGTGTTTGTTTGGCTTCTTGCTTTCCTTTCTTTTTGGTCTCGGTTGACGTTTTTTCACCGGTGTAATCTTGTCTCTTTAATATTTGTTTCTCTTCTTTAAAGATTAATAAAAAATTTACTTGGCGAAAAAAATGCAAAAAAATTATGATCCAAACTCAACTTTTTTAATAAAGCCAAAAAATCTGATTTTTTGGCAGATTTTTGCCTTTATAAATTTTTTTCCCCAAAATGCAGATTGTGGAAAGGGTGTTCAAACATTGTGGCTAGGGTGTTCAAAATGACAAAAATTAAAAAATTACATGTATTTCTAACCAAAAAAAAAAATTCAACGTGTTCGGGTGACCACCCTCACTCTAAGGTGGAGCCGCCTCTGTCGTAGCGGTTTGTTGTGCTGTATCAGACTGGTTTGACAGAAAAACAAAATTTCTTCAATCTTCAAACTTTTTGAAGAACCCGAAGTTATCTTGGTGCGGCTGGTTCAATGCAGGCCTAGTAGTTTGGGGAAGAAATTTTTGAAGAAAATTGCGATCCAAACTCAAATTTTTTTTAATAAAGCAAAAAAAAATTTCTTTGGCTGAATAAAGCAAAAAATTCAAGTACAACAATCTGGATTTTGGGGAAAATTTTTTATAAAGGCAAAAATCTGCCAAAAAATCAGATTTTTTGGCTTTATTAAAAAAATTGAGTTTGGATCATAATTTTTTTGCATTTTTTTCGCCAAGTAAATTTTTTATTAATCTTTGAAGAAGAGAAACAAATATTAAAGAGACAAGATTACACCGGTGAAAAAACGTCAACCGAGACCAAAAAGAAAGGAAAGCAAGAAGCCAAACAAACACATCAAATCAAAGAAAGAAACAAACCAAAAACCTCCAACCCTAGGAAACCACCAAAAAACCTTACTTTAATTTTTGATTGGTCTCTGAGAAGAACCTATAATTCACAAAAGTTTGACACAAAACTAACAAATGCGAGAATGTTTTAATAAATACGAAAAAAAATAAGCTTAAGTAGCTTATTTAGCCAAAACACCCCTAAGTTATTAACCCATTCAATCCAATCAAGTTGTGATTATCCAATGTTTCATACAAAGAAAATGAATTATTGTACGACTTAAAGTGGGTTAAAATGCTATAAATTAAGCCAATGAGGGGGAAAAGTGTATCCTCAGATTTTATTTGTGGAGTTAATGATTTTAAAAATTTACGACCGCTACACCCATCACCCGATTTTTACTATGTATTGTTCAATAATTGATATGTCTGCTACCACTACAAGTCTACAATGAAATCGCTTCTATGATATATGTCTTCGCTACAGCTATTTAAAACCTTGATGGGGTTTTAGTATTGTACACACCCCAATTTTGATAACTTATGCATCCCCAATGATGAAAAGAATGTGCAAAATATACCTCGGGATAGCTCTTTTAGTTGGATGGATCAAATAAGCCAAAAACCCCAAAACCCACCTGAACCGTACGGCCCAAAACCCAGAACCGTACGGCTTGAAATTCCAGTTGCACCGTGCGGTGTCACTCTGTGCACCGTACGGCATATCCTTGGCACCGTGCGGCACCCTTGTCCCATCAACAAGATTCCCGGGTTCGCCCAGCAGCTCAGAAGTGATGATGATCTTCGCAAATCATGCCATTCACTGGCGTGCGGGCATCGTCAAAATGATGAAACAGTTCAAAACTTCGTCTATATAAGACGCGGAATGGAAGTCCGACGGACGGATTCACGAATTCTCAGGAAAATTACTCTCAGAAAGCAAAACCTCCCGTCTCTCGTTACGCTGTCAAAAACCATTCTCAAACTCAAATCATATAACCTCACAGCCATCATTCCAAGCCTTAAAACCGATTCTATTCGAATATTGTGATCATAGCCGAGCAAATCCCAGGTACCACATTCGTGTTCAAAATCGTAGTGACCTTTTGAGGGGAGTCTCCGCCGGGCTCAAGGAGAACTCTATAGTTCTCCCTTGAGTCCAAATGGAGAGATTTCAACAAAATTTCGAACCTCTCGGGTGAGTTTCGCGTGACACCGTCTATTGTCACGGGATACCGTCCTTGAAATGAGGTACATTCCTTCATTAAAATCATTTTCCAAACTTATTTTTATCGATAAATAACTTGGTTTTTACATAAAGACAGAGGTTAGTTTCAATCAGATAAAAACAAATTTTTTTGAAAAATTACACTGCACGGAGGCGCCGTACGGCATCCTTATGGTACCGCGCGGTGTAACTTTGGAGCCGTACGGTGTCACTGGAAAATCATTTTTCATACTCTGTTTTCCGAAATCCGATACTCTGTTTTCTTGAAAAACCAGTGGGTAAAATCACAGTTTACCCCCTTTTACCTTCCATTTCTTGCATTTGTACCCCCTCTTAGTTAGTTTTCTCGCATTTATCTACTTGATTGCGTGCTATTTAACTTATTGCCATTATTTATTTCCTTTGAGCTCGTTATTTCACAATAGATTTCTTATTTGTTTTAGAGTTTTCAATAAAAATCTTTTCAAAGAATAATCCTACAAATGTTTAGTAAAGACCGGAAAATTCCGGGCACGCGGGGTGCATTTTTTGAACAAAACCTTCCCCACGGGTAACCTGGCTCCCAAACCCAAATGTCTATTTTTTCGCAGATCAAACCCTTTTTCAGCGGCACAAGAGTCATTATTTTTCTAAACGGTTCCTCGGGTACCCAACATTCTCCAAAGAATTAAACCCCGGGTGGCGACTCTAAATTTTTCTTCATTTTCCCGGATCACCTTTTTCATAACCAAAACTCCGTGGATATCTATTTCGCCTGCGCGAAAATCGACCGTCCACAAAATGGCGACTCCGCTGGGGATCGATATTTTACATTAATCTTTATTTTGACATTTTACACTTGTAAAATGACCCTTTGAAAGCTTGACACCAAGTACGTACTTCACGTCGTACTAGAAAGGATTGATGTCAGGGTGAAAGCCCGATCAGTCTGGACTGGAGCTTTCTCGGTTATTTGCATGAGTAAAATTTCAAGGTTTTGATTAATTTAAAAAGCGAGCCAAACTTGAAAAATATTTGTGGGATTTTTGAAAAGATTTTATTGTTAAGCTTTTGCATTGCACGCGCATGGTTACTAGCCTCGCCGCTGCGTCTTGGTTACCCTACCCGGCTTGCTGGTGTTAGGACATCCCAGGATTCTCGGCAACCTTGGACGATGATGAGTCAACCTGCCGTTATTACCCTTGCCACGTCAGTATTCTGTGCAAAGGGGAGGCAAATATTGGCTCTAGTCTGGGGAACCCCCTTAAACCAAAACCGGCCTCTGCATATAGATATCCTTAGAACTTTCCAACCTAAGACAGGAACCCACAGGGTAGGATTTCGTGCTATATCCTGCTGCGTGATTACTGTTTTTCCTATACCCTGTCGGCATGCTACCTGTTTATCGCTTTCCGCACATACCATGCTGCCTGTCTACTGTTTTGTATATACTGCTGTCATTTTGCATGCATACACAAGTTAGATTGACCCTAGGTTTCACTTCACTCACCTTGAGGATTGTCCCGATAATCTCTGATTAAGCAAAAAAAATTCCCATTTTTCAAATCCTCTGCGAATAGGCTCCACTCTTTCCCAAATAAAACCAGTACTTCTCTTCCTGTCAGAACAATGGCTGATCAACCGAGCAACAAGAGACTCAAGTCTACCTTCTCCACTCACTACAACGCTCCCGTCTGGATCATTGAGGAAGACGAGTCCCCCAAGCCTGAAGAGAAGACCCCCGAAGGTGAAAAGCTCTACAAGTGGGTTGACCAAGTCACCAAGCTCAATCAATGGGACAGCACTGAAAGCCATCCGGGCTGGAAATTCCATGTCTCGCCGGAAGACGGCCCAAACATGCTCCCAGACAAAATCACTGTCACATTTGAAGAAGATGATGAAAACTTCTGTCCCATGCCACCGATCAAGTACTTTGACGAAGAAGGCCACCCGATGTACTACTTCGCCAACCCAGTCATTGGCCACAAATACTGGGACAAATGCAACTGTGATGGATGTTACGAAGATTACCTTCGTGACAATGAGGACATATCCCCCCATCAACTTCAGGAACAACAAGAAGAAGAAGCCAAGGCCCTCAAGGGAAAGCAGAAGCTCGGTGAAGCCAGTTCACCATCCACCCCGGTCAACCCAACTCGTGCCATCCCATGAAGTCACAATCTGAACAAGTTGGAGCATGCACTATAACCAGATCTGATCAAGCCGTCAAGGGCTCTTTTGGAATAAAACCAACATCAGTTGTCTAGTCTAAATATCAAGTCTGTTGCAGTTTGCTTATCGAGTCTGTTGTTGTTTCCTGTATGGGTTATTTACCGAGTCTGTAATGACCTGTACTTTGCTTATCGAGTCTATTTTCCGCCTATCGGAGCTCCTTTTGCATCACTCCACACTTAAGTGATCAATGAAAAAAGACATTTTTTTATCAAAATTTGGAAGCCAATTTGCAGTCTCGAACTACGTTACGGCCTAATTCCTCTCCACGGGGATACGTAGGCAACCTCGGTCCAGCCGTTGTATTCAGCAAAATCAGAGAAAATTGGGGCAATCTTGCATCATGCATCATTCACTCATGTAAATAGATTGCATGTACAACATAATTTATTTTTTTCATACCATCAGTACATAACCATTGGCAAAAGCAAGAACACTCCTGCACCTGGTTGGGCTCGAACTCCCCAACAGCGATTAATTCGGACTGAGTCAAGAGAGGAACAGTCAGCTAGCCTTCCAGTCATGACCAAGAACACAGAGCAGACAGAGAAGACCGAGGTTCAGATTCTCAAAGAAGCCTTGGAAGATCAACGAGCCGCCAATGCCAAGCAAATGGCTCAGATGATGATCTTGATCCAGGACATTACTTCCCGATTGCCTCCTGGGGAATCATCAAACAATCACCCAGAGATGGATGCCATGATGGCCAAGGTGGCCAAACTTGAGGAATCAGTTCAGAAGCAAGAAAAGATCGCTGCTATAGGCATTGATATGGAGAAGCTGTGCCTATTCCCTGATGCTAAGCTGCCTGACAAGTTCAACCCCATTGACTGGGACAAGTTTGACGGAAGCGGTGACCCAAAAGCACACTTGCAAACATACGTGGGTACCCTATCCATGTATGACATGGAGAAAAACGCCATGGCACAGATGTTCTAGCAAACCCTGACTGGATCTGCACTCCGTTGGTTTATGAACTTGGACAATTCAAAAAAGAAGACCTGGGAAGACATTGGGGCAGCCTTTGTGGCTCAGTACAATTACAATATCCAGCTGGAAATGACTGTTCGGGAGTTAGAATCCACGAAGATGGGGAAGAACGAATTGTTCGCCGACTTTGTCAAACGCTGGAGAGGGAAAGCATCGCAGATGATGGACAGGCCCTCGGAGAAAGAACAAATGAGGATTATCACTCGGAATTTGGAACCTGATTTTGCCAAGCACTTGGTGGTCTTTCAAACCTCCGCTGATTTCAAGACCTTTTATGAAGCTGGCCTGGTAGTTGAAGATGCAATCCGCGTTGGCATATTTGACAAAGGAGAATCTGTTTCTCAACCTAAGCGAGTCTACTCCGGCAACAACAACTCCCTTTTTGGACCCAGCACTTACAATCCAACCCAAGCCAATTCCTTCAATCCTAAGCCAGTCAAAGTTGAGCCAATTAACCAGATAGCCACCCAGCCCTCACCCATCCAAAACACCTCCTAGCCAAGAAGAGAATTCTACCAATTCCCTTTCCCTCTTACCACTGTCTACAAAAAACTCCTTGAGAAAAATGCCATCAAGCCTCTTGATCCACCCAAAGAACTACCTGCAAACCATAATCCTAACGTCTACTGTGCCTACCACCAGATGCCTGGCCATCACACCAACAATTGTGTCCATCTCAAGCACGTAGTCCAAGACTTGGTTGATGATGGAACCATCCCAATTCCCAAACAAAAACCCAATACCATTTCCAATCCCTTGCCTAACCACAAGCAAAACATCCAAATCAGCCAAATATCCCTCAGCTCCACTCCAAAAGGCCAAAGTCCTACCCAGTTCAATCCCAGCCTACACATCGTGCCAACCACTGAACCAAAACCTTTCACCCCAGTGCCGGAAAACCCGGAAGTCTATGCCATCACTGCCCTTGGACACAAACTCAAATGGAGTGACCTCGCTGAAGAAGGAGAATGGGCCATGAATGATCAGGAATGGGAAAATTCCCGACAAGCATTGTTTGGTTCTTTGCTAATCTCTTGGGACCCGAGCCAGTACATCGTCCCAGAAATCCATGACAAGCCAGTTATTTACATGCCAGAAAATCTCAGTATCAACCGAATTGAAGAAACGACAATCTATGCTGACCCTTTGGACGCAATTTCACTCCCAACTTTATTTCAGCACAACCTTTCAGACAACCATTCACTATCTCAACTTCCCGAAGAAGAGAATCAGCAAGCCATCGAAACGGTCTTCAATGATCAAGATTGGTTCCCTCAGGCATGCATTATCGGAGAATCTCTCCCACGGCCATCTGCGCCATTTCCACACTCTTCTAACATATCGGTTCTGGTCACAGATCCCCAGACAACCACATGGAACGAAGATGAGGTTATCGACATCCGAGTCGGTGGTGACGAAGTATGGATAGTCAATAAATCCATGCTAGACCAGTCTTTCTGGCAAGAGTCGGAGGTAGCAAATTTGAAGACAAAATTAGAAACAGTTGATAGCAGCAGTCAGGAAATTTCAGGCGATTTGATAGACTTGTGGTCTGAAGATCAGAAAAGGGAAGCTGTCAAAGCCGATAAGCGCAAAGTCGGTGAAGAATTTGAAGACTTCTGGGGTGAAAACCAACAACTCTGGGAAGACACGGTCAATCGGGTAACAAGGAGCGGCCGAATCTACCAGCCGGCCAACCTTCAAAGGAACGTCTCACATCAAGCTCAGCCAGAAGAATTCATCTGGGATGACCCTGTTCAGGAAAATTTACCTCCGGTCGAGCCAGCAGTCACTACTCAACCACCTCAAAGGAGCCTGGCAACAGCGGAAGACTTGGTTCAGAAACAGCTCGAAAGAACTCCAGCATCAGTCTCAATTTGGGGTTTACTCTCTTCCTCCCGGGAACATCGTCAAAAGATGATCAAAATCCTGTCAAACATGGAGGTACCACCTGATACTCCGCCAGAAACCATGGTAGCGCTACTCACTCCAGCTCGCGCAAAGCACGTTGTTGTCTTCACTGAAAAGGATTTACCCCCAGAGGGAGCTGGTCACAACAAACCTTTGCACATCACTCTCAAGTGCATGGGAAAATGGGTCCCTGTTGTTTTGCTTGACAAGGGATCCGCTCTGAACGTTTGTCCTCTGCGGATAGCTTACTGTTTGGGTTTCAAGAACAAAGACTTCCAGCCTTCTAACCTCGGAGTGCGCGCATATGATAACACTCGCAGGGATGTGGTAGGAATCATCAAGATGGAAGTAGTAATTGAAGACTTCAGAACAGATATCGAGTTCCATGTACTCGACATTCCCTCATCTTTTAACCTGCTGCTGGGCAGGCCTTGGCTCCATCGATCAGATATCATGGCAGTCCCTTCTTCTCTACACCAGAAAGTTCAACTCGGCCTGGCCACGGGAACTCTAACCATTCATGGCGATTCGGGAATCCGTCCCCATGTCCCTGACAATGCACCACTACTTGAAATCGCTCATGGAGAAGAAGATGTCACCCTTGGTGGTTTTTCTTTTGATACCTCAGGATCAGTCCTTACTGTCAAGATGGATGAGGACTTCTCAGTCAGCTCAACTGCCTTGGAAATGATGAGAAAAATGGAATACCTACCCGGCCTGGGGTTAGGTTTGAACAATCAGGGGATGGCTGAATTCCCTAACTTCTCAACAAATAACCACCGCTTTGGCCTTAGTTATGAGCCAGCTGACGGCGAATCAAAAAAGGGAAAGAAGATGCAACCTGGTGCCAAGAAGAAACCCATTCAGTTTGTGAAAGCTCCCGAAGCTGCCTATCATGGGGAACCGGAACCATTCTGGGACCTAGAAACAAAGACTAAGCTGCCGGGCTTCAAAATCTTTGCACACGATACTTGGGACAGTGACAATGAAGCTGAAAAGAGGGAAGAACTGGTTAAGGCACTTCGAGTTGATTGGATTGAAACTCTTGACTCAGGGAATCTCCAATCGCTGTTTGGGGAAGAGAGCCCGATAGGTGTGGAAGAGGAAGGCGAGCCTGCTGCGATGCTGTTTGATTTGAAGCCTGATTTAGAGCTTGCCGAGGAGGTAGAGTTGATGATGCTGAGCCAGGATGCCCTTGGAGATGTCACTACACTCATTGTGGATGCCATTGGAATTTATAAAAATTGCACTTTTGTACCTAGAATCACTTACATTAGCACTGAATTTGAGTCAGAGTCCGAGTCTAGCACTGAGTCTGAGTCTTACCCCGAACATGTATCTGTCATTCCCCCGCGTCATCACTTTTCTTTTGAGTTCGAGTCCACTCTCATGTATCACGCCCCTGCGGCCCCCGCATTTGCTATCAATGAAGTAGACTTTGCTTATCTTGCTGTATCCGAAATAAATTGTGTTGACCCCGACGATGAAGGGATTGAGTTCGAGGAAGAAATTCCAGAAGAACTTCGATCTCTAATCAAAAGGGAAGACGAAAGGCATGCTCAGCCTCTAAAAGAAGAAATTCTTTCTATAAATTTGAAAAATGAAAGCAATCCACGCATGGTTCAAATTGGTTACGGACTATCTCCAGAAGAGTTCAAAGCCCACTCGGATCTCCTGAAAGAATTCGAAGACGTTTTTGCATGGTCGCACGCAGATATGCCTGGTATCGACCCCGAGATTGTGGAGCATCGAATCCCGCTTTATCCAGATGCGAAGCCTGTCAAGCAGAAGTTGAGGAAAATGAGACCTGACTGGGTGTTGGAAATTAAGAAGGAAATACAGAGACAGATAGACGCTGGGTTCCTAATGGTTAACAGAATACCCTCAGTGGGTTGCAAACATCGTTCCTGTCCCAAAGAAGAACGGAAAAATTCGAGTCTGTGTAGACTTCAGGGATCTGAACAAGGCCAGCCCTAAGGATGATTTCCCACTGCCGCACATAGATGTACTTGTGGACAACACTGCAGGTCATGCACTTCTTTCTTTCATGGATGGTTTCTCAGGATACAACCAGGTTCTCATGGCTCCCGAGGACCGCGAGAAAACTACTTTCACCACAGAGTGGGGTACTTACTGCTACAGGGTCATGCCCTTTGGACTGAAGAACGCCGGGTCAACCTATCAGAGGGCGGCTACAACATTGCTACATGACATGATCAACAAAGAAGTTGAAGTTTACGTGGATGACATGATTGTCAAAGCCAAGGAAAGGGAAGAACATCTGCCCGCCCTCAGAAAATTCTTTGAGAGGATTCGCAAATACCGGTTGCGCCTCAATCCTGAGAAATGCACGTTTGGTGTCACGGATGGAAAGATGTTAGGATTCATGATCACTACGCGAGGAATCGAGATAGATCCTTCCAAAATTAAGGCTATTCTCGAAATGGAGCTGCCTTGGACAGAAAAGGAAGTACGAAGCTTTCTCGGGAAGATTCAGTTTATTAGCAGATTCATCGCCAAGTTAACTTCAACTTGTGAGCCAATGTTTTGACTACTCAAGAAGGATGTACCATTCAGATGGGATGACGGATGTCAGAAAGCCTTCGAAGCCATCAAGAAGTATCTTCAGAGCCCTCCAGTGCTGATGCCACCAACACTGGGGCAACCCCTCATCATGTACTTATCTGTTACCCCATCAGCAATGGGATGCATGCTAGCACAAGAAGGCGGAGGCGGCAGTGAGAAAGCAGTCTACTACATCAGTAAGAAGATGACCGGATGCGAGGAGCTGTACACTTCCTTGGAGAAAGTTTGTTGGGCTTTGATATGGGCTTCCAAGAAGTTGAGACACTACATGCTAGCCTACTCAGTAAGGCTGATCTCTCGGATGGACCCTCTCAAATACATGTTCGAGAAACCAGCACTCACGGGTAAACTGGCACGTTGGTTGCTCCTATTAGCCGAATTCGACATCAAGTACGTAACTCGGAAGTTTGTTAAAGGAAGGGCTGTCGCTGAATTCCTGGCCGATCATCCGGTGGAAGGTCCATAAGATGTGAGCTTCGAATTTCCTGATGAAAATGTCATGACCACAACCGATGATGTGTGGTTGCTTTATTTTGACGGGGCTGCTAACCAGAAAGGATTCGGGATTGGGATTCTGCTCATCTCACCCGAAGGGTCACACATTCCTCTTGCTTTCAAGCTAAACTTCGAGGTCACTAACAACCAGTCCGAATACAAAGCATGTATTGTGGGGATGGAAGCTGCCCTAGAAATCGGCGCCAAAAGATTGGAAGTGATCGGAGATTCCAACTTGGTGGTTTCACAAGCAAATGGCGACTGGAAGGTCAAGGAAGACAAGCTGAAGCCTTACCATAAAGACATTGACAATCTGATTCATCGATTCCAGATCGTCACTTTCACTCATGTGCCCAGATTAAACAATCGGTTTGCTGATGCCTTGGCAACATTGGCTTCGATGGTGGAGATACCTAACGGAGTCAAGCTTCGGCCAATTATGATTGAACAAAGGGACAAGCCCGTTTATGAGTACATCATGGCTATTGATGAGCCGGACGATGGTCTTCCTTGGTATCACGACATCTGGAATTTCATCGAGAAGAACGAATATCCGACTGGAACTGACAAGAAGGACCAGATCGCTCTCCGGAAACTGGCTTCTCACTACATTATTTGCGGGGGCAGGTTGTACAGAAGATCCTACTGCGGGATGCACAAGTTGTGCGTGAACGGCGAATAAGCCACCAGAATCATGAAAGAAGTACACAACGGAGTCTGTGGCCCCCACATGAACGGAACCATGCTCGCCAAGAAGATCTTGCGACAGGGTTATTACTGGTCTACCATGGAAACCGAATGCATTGAATATGCAAGACGGTGCCACAAATGTCAGATTCATGCCCATCTCATGCACATACCACTGTCGGAGCTGCATTCTATGACTTCACCCTGGCCTTTCTCTACCTAGGGCATTGACGTCATCGGCAAAATCACCCCAGCTGCTTCAAATGGGAACAAGTTCATCCTCGTTGCTATCGATTACTTCACCAAGTGGGTTGAGGCTGCCTCCTACACTATTCTCACCGCAGTTCAGGTCGCTCATTTCATCAAGCAAAACATCGTTTACCGATATGGAGTACCTCATGCATTTGTATCCGACAATGACCGTGTCTTCCCAGAGCTGTCGGGGTTCTCGAAGATTTTGGGATCCAGGTCCACAAGTCAACTGTCTACCGGCCACAAACCAATGGAGCTGTCGAAGCTGCCAACAAAACCATCAAGTCAATACTAGAAAGAACCATTCAGTCTGCAAGAAATTGGCATGAACAGCTGCCGTTAGCACTTTGGGGATACCAGACATCCATCCGTACTCCGACAGGGGCAACACCCTATTCTTTGGTCTACGGTATGGAAGCCGTCCTCCCTATCGAACTTGAAGTACCATCTTTGAGGGTCATGATAGAAGCTGACATCGAGGAAGCTGAATGGCAGAGCGCAAGATTTGAAGAACTCATGCTGTTTGACGAAAGAAGGCTCAAAGCCTTATATCATGTTCAAGGGTATCAACGCCGAATCGAACGCGCTTTTAACAAGAAAGTCAGGTCCAGGAATTTGCAGGAAGGAGATATGGTTCTAAAGGAGATCCGGGCCCCAGTTTTCGATCCACGTGGGAAGTTTCGGCCGAAATGGGCAGGGCCATACATTATCAAGAAGATCTTGTCCGGAAGTGCTACTCAACTCATCGATCTCGACGGTAATGAATTCTCCACCTTGGTTAACATGGATCAGCTCAAAAGATACTATCCCTGAGAGAAGCTCGCTGGACTGAAAACCGCAAGGGCAGGCAGTGCCAGGCAAAAATTAGAGCAAGTCTGCTAAGTTGAAAACCCACATCGGGCGGCTTAGGCAAAATTCAAGACAAATCAATCAAAAGAGCTCGCTAGACCGAAAACCCGAAAGGGCGGTACTAGGCAAAATTTATAGCACAAAAGGAGAGTGAAAATACTCGAGTGAACCCTAGCCAATTGCAAGCACGAACTACGTCATGACCTGATTCCTTCTTAAGGATACGTAGGCATCCTCACATTGGGGACCGGTCGCAATCTTTTGTAACGTCTTTTTAAGCTGATCCATAGCCGTCATTCGCGCATACAATCACAATCAATGAGAATCAAAGCGGAAAACTTTCACAATTCACTTTCTATTCAAACTGGTTTCTTCGATTACATGGCTGAGCATGATTATTTCACAAGCAAACATTGACCCACATGAAGCATGTCATGGGTCAGCAATTTATTTCGGATACATTAAGACTATAGCATATGTCAAATTTGATTTCCATTTTCCCTTTCTTCAATTTCTTGCGTCAACCATCTCTTGTAACGCCCCGAAAGCACAATGATGGGATGCTGATCTCTGGGAACTGTCACACGCTCCCTCCAAGTACGCTGATAAGCCTGGATAGTTGCATGATTGAAATTTGGCGCAACAAAGGCTTCAGGGTACACAGATGGTATCGATTGATCAACGCCTAGCTGGCGGAGAATACGGTAAGGAATGTAAAAGGTCCAGCCAGACAGACCCGCCAGGACAACCCTGTGACGTCCCATGTTGCTCACCGTCATGGTCGGACGATCCATCCAATTCAAGCGCCAGGAGACTGTGTCCTCTCTAAGCTGGGAAAGCACCTGAACCCAACCAGAAACACTCCTGTGAAACTCCTGATACTCCCTCTGAACAAAGCCTCGTGTCTCATGGACCCTGTTCCGCGGCACTGCCTCCAGAAGAGCAGCCTTATCGCAAAGCCAAGTCTGTATAAGAGAGAAAACAAGCAAGGAGCCTTAGAAAACCTAAAACCGAACGTTGAGGTAAAAAGAGAATGAGAGAATCAACCAGAAAAAGGAGAGCTGAGTGAGAAACCTACATGTAGGATCAAAGCACTGCCTTCAAAAACATTGGTCCGCCCAGCATGAACTTTATCCAAACCCATCAAAGTTTCAGCCAAAACCATCGGAGCCACATCTTTGCGCTCCTCAATCTGCTTGGCCACTCCTACCAGTACCGCGCTTGCCTGATTGTCTGTACGAACAAACAGGAACGCTGCAAGAATCACAAGTCACAATGCAAAACCTTCAGGTCGAAACTGATTGACCAAGCGCGGAATGTTGAGCACGCCTCCCTGGATCATGGACCTTGTTGCATTTTTACTCAAACCCAGCTTTGAGGACAACACATCAGCATAATTCACTCCCTGAAGAGGAATAACGGGAGTCTCCAGATCAAAGCCTCCAAGATATGCATGGAACTCTTCCACCATGGGGCATAACTCATGAAGACCGAAGCGAAATACATGCACTTCCGGATCCCAGAAACGGACAGAAGCATGGAGCAACTCAGGGCGTATGGTTACATATCGAATGTAACGCATAGACGCCAACCTGTGATCTCGGAAGTTCAGCCAACCAAGACCGTCAAGCTCATCAAGCCAAGGGCAAACCAGAGCTGATATGCTAACAACCATTTGAAAGATGTGGAGTGAAGGATATGATTTCCAGGATATGAGAGGTAGCAGTGCTATTTATAAGGATGTCCGCCTCGGGAAGTGTGCCATATAGAAGAATGTAAAAGTAATTTAAAAACTTTTCCTGTGATATGCTTTGGTTTAGCATTTCAAGATGTCCGAAGACACGAAGCATGCATTGGAGGGCCAGAACCAGAGCCCAGATCGCAGATAACAACGTCAGAAGTGGGGACCTCAAGCGCCGGTGCCGCACGGCACTATGCCTGCACCGTGCGGTATCATTTTATGCGCCGTGCGGTGCACTTGGCTAATTTTGATCAAAATCCAATTTTTGCCCTCCGGGACCCATTCCAAGCTTCTTTTGGCCAATTTTCTCGTGCATACAATTCAGAAAAAGCATCAAGGTCTTGATAGAGGAATTATTTGGCACTTTCGAAGATGTCTCGATAAACGGGTACACAGGAAAACCTCGGATACAAGAGCTTCGGATGAAATTTTGCGAAAATTCTCGGGATATTCAAAGCAAGCATTGATTGCATGCCGTCGGGATTCATCGACCGATCAAGTCAAGATGTCTAGCTACGGGGCGTTTTTCACTCAAAAACTTCTCTCTCCCATCATTTTTTCCAGTTCTTCCCACAAAAAAAAAAAAAAACCAAGGTGTCCAATTTATGTTTCAAACTCATGTATATTTCATTTCCCCACAGAGTCTCGTGTCATGCATTCTCAGTGCTAGATTTGGTTTTCAAAATTCAAGTCTTTGTTAATGTACGTCATTCTACATAAACATAAATGCAATTTTTTAAAAAAAAAAAAAACCAGTGCAGGCGTCATCAAAACTACTACTACGGCACGCAGGCCGTATCTATGAAAAGAAAAGAAAGAACGGGCAAACAGGCGCCCAAATCAAAAGCAGACACGCAGGCCCGTCCTACCTACTCAAGCACGCGGCCTCTTCTGCACTCGAGGCCTAAACTCCTCAGACTCAGCGGGACCTGTGTCCTCCTCCTCGCTACTCTCTGTCTCCCTGAGAGACCACCGTGACGACGGAGCCGAACTCCCTGGTGCACTCCCTCCCGGCCTGTCAAAAGAAGGCCGATGCCCTCGAAGTACTCTGTCGGAAGGAGGAGTCGTAGGACCTGTGATAGGCGCGCAATATCTCAAGATATAAGCGCCTAAGTAGGGCGAATTAGCGCATTAGAGTCGCGATTTATTCCATTTTCCACTTGATGCGGTGTTGTCTCTTGTTTTTGGTGTTTGTGTTTGTTTTTGTAGGAAACAGGCCGGAGGAGCACGAGAAAGTGAACACAAGGCATTGGGCATGTTGGGAACCGGTGGGACCCAAGCAAGGACGAGCAAGCAAGCCAAAAGCATTTTAGAGGAGTCGGTATCGATACAGGGATTGTCCTGTATCGATACCCAAGCACCCATAGCTGAACAGAAGGTCTGGGTATCGATACAGGACTTCCCCTGTATCGATACCGAGAGCCCCAGATGGGCCGGTTGACTTTGCCACGTGTTTTGACTTCGGAAAAGGATAAATACCTCGTTTTGAGGCCGAATTAGGGTTCGAACTTTGCTAGGTTTTTCTTAGTTTTTCGCAGTCGTTTTTCTTTTGGAGTTGTTACTTTCCGGAGCTTGTTCGATTGAAGTTTTAGAGTTTTATTCGCTGATTCTCGCATTGCTTCGGTAACGTTTCTGTTTATTTACTTTAATCTCAGTTCGCGGGAGTTTGTCCGTGATCTGAGATTCGAATCCTTGTTTTAATTGATATTCAAGTTTAATAGCATGTTTAATTTCGGAATTTTTTTATTCGTTCTAGCTAATATGAGTGAGTAGTTCTATAGGTATGGTCGCGGGGTGATTAACACACCGTGGCCAGGGCTGGGTCTGTTCTCGCTCCTGTTTCCAGAATTAACAAAGGTAAAAGCAATTTTAGGTTATTAAAGTACCTTCGTTGGACGAATCCGAGCATTGTCGGAGCCCATGTAACGCGGGGAACGGGGGAGCAAAACTCGTTCTACGCTGTACATGGGTAAACGGCGACCACGAGGATTCGCATCTTTCGGGGTATCTTTTTCTCTCTAAAATCAAACGTTTTCAGAACATCGAACTGAGCGGAACTATCTAGATCTGGTCACTGTTGTTATGAACCCTACGACCGTACTTGCTTTTAATAGTTTAATCAAATCAGTTTTATCTTAGTTTAGTTAATTTTCCCATCAAATCACAAAGGGTGGCTACCTAAGAGCCGTTTTAGATCTCACAACCCGAGTTTTTAGTTAAGCATCCTCCACCATCTCTGTGGATTCGATTCCGGTCTTACCGGGTATTATGCTACACCGGTCTCAGCCCTACGCTTGGGGCAACCCATTAATTTAGGTCTAGGATTCGGTCAAGCACCACCACCAGCTTGCTTCATCAGCACCCTCCTACGCTCAGTCCTCGGAGGTGGGGACATACTCTGCACAAAGCAAAGGAATTTCATCAAGGATTATATGCAAAATCTGAAAGCACAGAGCTCAAAGCACAAAGAATACCTGAGAACTCCCTCTGCCAGGAGAAAGACTACGACCAGCTCTACGTCCTCCTCCTCTGCTGGGCCCGCCAGCTCCTCTACCTCTGTCAGCCCCCTGGGCACCTCCACCTCTGGCACCACCACCTCTGTCAGCACCTCTGCCTCTGCCGGCACCTCTGCCTCTGTCAGCACTGCCACCGCGAGCTCTGCCTCCAGCTCCCCGAGCTCCGCTACCACGGCCTGGTCCACCTCCGCCAGGACCACTCCCTCTGAAAACCATTCCCGGCTCAGCCCGGGGGCGCACCTCTGGAACGTCACCTATCATCAGTCGGCGCACTAAAGCCTCCAAATCCAAGTTCAGCTGATAGGACTCTGACGCCCAGCTGGCAGGAATCTGCAAAACAAAACATTGCTCATGTATTTTTCAATAATGTGCAAGAAAACATAAACTGCAAACGTGTTTTCTTTCTTTTACAGGTTACCTGAACAGAAGTAAGGTCCAACGGAGGTGCAACACGAGGAACCTCCAACACTCCCATCATCCCTCCAGGAGTCTGCACCTCTATCTCTCTCCTCAACACCGGCAAAGCTGTCTCCAAGGCTGCTATACGGGTCTCCATATCCAAGAAACTGGCCAGGTGGCCAACCAGGAAGCTCTCATAGTCTGGAGAATTGCTGAAAGGAAGCGCAGTGTCCAGCACGGTCTATCTCTCTATCTCTGCCCGTGTGTACTCGTCAGTCCGCCGTACGCCAGGGGGTATGCGCCCCGGTATCCTGAAGTGCGCCAACCTGAGGGACTGACGAGGCACCCTCTCTCCCAAGTACCACTGCCAACCGTACGGGGACTCTAGCAAGATCCGCCCCCGTGTCAGCTCTCTGCTCCGCTCCAGGTACTGGTTAGTCACCGCATCCCAAGCATGCCATCTCACCTGCAAAGAGGTTCAAATCCTTCAGAAAAGTTGGAAGCAAAACAAAAAACAAAATTTGGAGAAGCAAGACAGAATTCAAAGCATACCGTGCTACCATCAGTCTGGTCCAAGAAACGGCTAAAGTCGTTCAGTCTCCCTGGATGTACACTGCCACCTCGGTGCTCTCGGTCCCACTTTGCTGCTCGGGGAATCACCTCCTCATTCTCATGACTGTTCGCCGGAGGGTACATCCCCAGCACCTCATAAGCCCACACCTGCATGGTTAAAGGGTATTATCAGCAACCTGCAATCCACATGACAAAATCTCAGGAATATTGAAAACAATAAGCAAACACGTAAGATTTTTACCTCAAGCACTCGCCAGAAGCCTCCGAGGCTCGTCCCAACTCCTCGGCTAGCAGCACCCAAGAAGTAGTAGAGGGTACAAAGAGCAGCACCTCCGAAGTCCAAGCTCGCCACTCTGCTCAGGTCTGCCAATGCCGGGAGCCAACCCAGGTGAACCTCACTCCGCCTGTTCGGGAACAGGGACACACCAAACAAGTACAACAAGTAAGCTCTAGCCATCTGGGCCACCTCTGTCGACGATTCTGGCTCATGGTCCCACAAAGCTGGCAAGTGGTCGCACCTCACCATGGACTCTCCGTCACCTATCTCTCTCCCCAGGAAATACCTCACAGCTACACTGTCTCTATATAATCCCGAGTCGAACGGAACCGGCTCGCCACCTACTCTCAAACCTGTGATCGTCGAGAAGTCCAATGGCGTCACGGTCATCTCAGTAAACCTCAAGTGAAAAGTATTGGTGGTGTCCCACCAACGCTCAATCAGAGCTCTCAGCAATCTGCGGTTCGCCCGCGTCAGCACCAGAAGTCGAATAAAAGCCATGAAGCCCGTGCCCTCAATCACCTCCCTCACTGCCCCAGGCAAACTCCTGAAGCACTCCAAAGAGTCCGACGAACCTCCATATACCGACAAGGAGACATTCCTCTGTTTCAAAGTAAGCAAGAATAAGTTTTTCAGACAAACAACAATGGAAAGCATGCATGCATAGGAATTCAAGACAAGTACAACAGTTGAAAGCAGTAATTGAAGAACGTACCAGTGGACGTGCAGAAATATGGGTCTCCGGGTCCCTCAGCAAAGTCGTCTCGTCATAGAACAAGTATATCGGCGAGTATACGTCAGACCCCATCGGTATAAAGAAGTGCACCCGTGGCACGTAAGTCTCTGGGTCGAACGGGGGTCTCACCCTCTGAGCTCTCTCCACCTCTGCCACCAAAGACAAGAGAACACCCTCTCCTGCAGCCTCGGCCTCAGCCTCTCTCTGTCCCTCCTCAAGGAACATGTCCTGAACGTGCTCAGGCACTCTCTCCTCGGCAAGAGCCTCAGCAAAAGTCGGATCCTCCTGAAGGGTCCATGCCAAGTCCTCATCTCTCACTCCCTCCAGCGTATCGGCCATAGTATAGCCTGGAGCCCTGGAAGAACCAACTACAGCAGGAACAACTACTGGGTCCGAAGCCCCAACCTCCATATCCTCACCTCCACTACTCGAGTCTCGATCCTCCTCCACTATAACCTTCTCCTTCCCCAGATCCCTCCTGATCACTGGGACAACTACAGACGACTCCTCTCCTCCAATGGGCACCTGAGTAACCAAGTAAGCACTCAGAAGATCACTGGGCACCAAACTCTCCTGAGAACCAGTATCAGCACCCTCCCCGGCGGGTCTCTGCTCAACCAAAACGTGAACACCTCCAATATCCATCTCCACCTCTGAAACCTGTGCACCCGTGCCCGACACGTCAACCTCCATGGGACCAGAACTACTCTCGCCACCCTGCATGGCAACATCACTACTCCCCTCAGGTCGATCAACAGCGGCGTCACTTGCCGGCAACTCATCGGCAACCATGGTGTCCGAACTACCCCCAGCCGGACCGCGGGCTTCGCTTGTTGACACCACACCACTGCTCGACACCACAGTACGGGATCCTCCACGGCTAGAATCTGCCGTACGGATCTCGGCCTCAACCGTACGGGATGCTCCATCCCCGATTAGCACCGTGCGGCGCTCAGTACCACCAGGATTCGCCGTGACCGAATCAATTTCAGTCGGTAATGGGCCACCCACAACCGATTGGGTGGCTGTATTCTCTCCATCACGGATCAAAGATGAATCCTCACCATCCGGCGATGGTGGTCCAGCATCGGACGACAGCGACTAATCCTCATTACCACTCGAACTTGCCATGGGTTTTCGAATCGAAGAGTTTCAATCGGGGATTTTGCAAGAAAGAAGATGATTTTGACAAAGAGGAGTTCGTTTTTTTTTTACTATGGAGTGCAACCGTTCTCGGTATTAGACAAGGCACGAAGAAATCGGAAAGGCTTCAGTAGTTACAAATCTCAGCCGAAAATACCACTTGCACCGTGCGGTGTGGCAAGCGGTACCGCGCGGTATACATATCTACACCGTACGGTACCCCTCTCCTTTTGTTTTCAAAAATTATACTTTTACCCTCTCACTTGCCTGTGTTTTTGTAAAACACACCGACCATGTTTTCCGGGTATTTATCAAATCAAGTTCTCAAAATCCTTTAAAGATTTTTTGAAGTCCTCTACGGCAATTACTCTCACAAATTTTCTAAGTCCTCTACGGCGATTATCTTTCCAAAATCTTCTAAACCCATATTTTTTTCACGGCTTCCACAGCCTCCCAAAAATATTTTCACGGCTCCCAGAGCCTCCCAAATCATTTTTCACGGCTCCTAGAGCCTCCCAAATCATTTTTCACGGTTTCCAAAGCCTCCCAAATTATCTTTCACGGCTTCTGCAGCCTCCCAAATTATTTTTCACGGCTTCCAAAGCCTCCCAAATTATCTTTCACGGCTTCCACAGCCTCCTAAATCATTTCTCACGGCTTTCAAAGCCTCCGAATCATTTTCTTGCAAGTATCATTTGTTTTTCCTCGTTGAAAAATAAGACGCCAGCTTTTTCATGACGGCCCCCACGAACTACGATTGGTCTGATCCTCTCAAAAGAGGTACGTAGGAAGCTCCGAGCTCGACCAAGTTTACTGTTTTTCTTGTTTTCCGCATGATTGTCAAATTGGGATGTCCGAATCTTCAGCACGACTAGCACCAACATGATGGTGACCAAGCCGTGTCGAAGAGGGGCAACTGTAGACACCCCAATTTTGATAACTTATGCATCCCCAATGATGAAAAGAATGCGCGAAATATACCTCGGGATAGCTCTTTCAGTTGGATGGATCAAATAAGCCAAAAACCCCAAAACCCACCTGAACCGTTCGGCCCAAAACCCAGAACCGTACGGCTTGAAATTCCAGTTGCACCGTGCGGTCACTCTGTGCACCGTACGGCATATCCTTGGCACCGTGCGGCACCCTTGTCCCATCAACAGGATTCCCGGGTTCGCCCAGCAGCTCAGAAGTGATGATGATATTCGCAAATCATGCCGTTCACTGGCGTGCGGGCATCGTCAAAATGATGAAACCGTTCAAAACTTCGTCTATATAAGACGCGGAATGGAAGGCCGACGGACGGATTCACGAATTCTCAGGAAAATTACTCTCAGAAAGCAAAACCTCCCGTCTCTCGTTACGCTGTCAAAAACCATTCTCAAACTCAAATCATATAACCTCACAGCCATCATTCCAAGCCTTAAAACCGATTCTATTAGAATATTGTGATCATAGCCAAGCAAATCCCAGGTACCACATTCGTGTTCAAAATCGTAGTGACCTTTTGAGGGGAGTCTCCGCCGGGCTCAAGGAGAACTCTATAGTTCTCCCTTGAGTCCAAATGGAGAGATTTCAACAAAATTTCGAACCTCTCGGGTGAGTTTCGCGTGACACCGTCTATTGTCACGGGATACCGTCCTTGAAATGAGGTACATTCCTTCATTAAAATCGTTTTCCAAACTTATTTTTATCGATAAATAACTTGGTTTTTACATAAAGACAGAGGTTAGTTTCAATCAGATAAAAATAAATTTTTTTGAAAAATTACACTGCACGGAGGCTCCGTACGGCATCCTTATGGTACCGCGCGGTGTAACTTTGGCGCCGTACGGTGTCACTGGAAAATCATTTTTCATACTCTGTTTTCCGAAATCCGATACTCTGTTTTCTTGAAAAACCAGTGGGTAAAATCACAGTTTACCCCCTTTTACCTTCCATTTCTTGCATTTGTACCCCCTCTTAGTTAGTTTTCTCGCATTTATCTACTTGATTGCGTGCTATTTAACTTATTGCCATTATTTATTTCCTTTGAGCTCGTTATTTCACAATACATTGCTTATTTGTTTTAGAGTTTTCAATAAAAATCTTTTCAAAGAATAATCCTACAAATGTTTAGTAAAGACCGGAAAATTCCGGGCACGCGGGATGCATTTTTCGAACAAAACCTTTCCCGCGGGTAACTTGGCTCCCGAACCCAAATCTCTATTTTTTCGCAGATCAAACCCTTTTTCAGCGGCACAAGAGTCATTATTTTTCTAAACGGTTTCTCGGGTACCCAACATTCTCCAAAGAATTAAACCCTGGGTGGCGACTCTAAATTTTTCTTCATTTTCCCGGATCGCCTTTTTCATAACCAAAACTCCGTGGATATCTATTTTGCCTGCGCGAAAATCGACCGTCCACAAGTATCTTATTTGCGTGCGTGTTGTGTATCAATGAATGGGTGCATGGTATGTATGGACTTAAGTTTTGTGTGATGAGTTGTGGTATATATGGAGTACGGAGGAAAGGTGTTAAGTGTTGGTCTTCCAAGGTGTTAGTCAAGTTGCTGGTGTATGGTATTGAATATGGGTTTGTCTGTGTAAAAGTTAGAAAATAGGAGATACCATGTGACCTTGCTTCGATCAGCTTAGGGAAAAGTTTCCAAGCGTCATCCTGTGGTGACTCTATAGGTACTGTATTTGATTCAATGGGCTAAGCTCTTAGAAAATATTTGACATTTGATACTTGGTTATTATAATGATTCCCTCTTTGGTTTAGACTTTTTGATACTATTGAGGAGACTATTTGGCTTAAATTTTTTTGTTAATTGTCATTCGACTATTGTTGTGGTGATTCATTATTCTGTTAAATATCTCGTTGATACTATTTGTTGATGATCTATTGACTTCATCGTTCATTATTTAGTTTGTTGATACTAATCGTTGAGTCATCAATCTTTATTATTTGAAATCATTTCTTTGATGCCCTCAATTATCCTTTGCCTATTCGTACGCCACTTTTTATTGTTTATCCTTAGCATTCTTGACAACTCACTAAGCTTTCACCTTACAGATTTCATCCACATTTTTTTTTTCAAGTTAGTTTTGGAGCAGAATAGTAAATTCTGAGACAATATGAGGACCCAACAGTTGGACCTCCAGGTCATTTTCTTATTTATTTCTTTCAGTTGTGTCCAACAATTTATGCTCTTAAGTTGTTATTTACCATTTTCATTGTTAAATGTGGACTTGGATGTTTGGAAAGTTACAAATGATCACACATAAAACTATGGGTGGGCATCGAGTTGTGTTCGTGTCGTGTCATAAAACTATGATCCCAACCCAACTAGAATGTTTGGAAAGCTGTGTCCTAATAGTCGTTTTCGATCTTCTTGAAAGCCAAAAAAATCAATGGAATCGCCGTGGTATGTACGCTGATCAGGTCTTCCCATTCTCTAGTCTCCCTCTCAAATCTCAATCCAACGGAGAAATTTTGTCACTTCACATCATCTGATTATATATGAAGGATGCACCTAGCTAGCAAGTCATGTCAAGTGGGGTGGTCACCATGCATCCGAACAATTATTTGCTGTTGAGCCCTGCATCAATGTGTAATTTATGAGAGGTCTCGAACACCACATGACGGTATCTCATGGGCACTACATAATTTCTTGATCGACACTCTTCAAAATATTTACAATCAATGGACCACTCTCCCTTATGGCACTAGAATACAAACACAACCATCGCATGCAGATTAATGTTGAAGAGATGGAAGATGAACTGAAGATACTTTTCAAGAAAGTCATTATGGGAAAATTAAAAAAAATTAGTAAAAAAGGACCAAATATCATTGAGTTAGTCACAAGTCTGGATTAAGGGATGGCAGGGTGGACTAGTGGTCTGATGCGCTAACGTTTTATGTGTTAGGATTTTCGAATCTCACAACGCCCTACGAATCTTGAGAACAAATGAATCGTAGAACAAAAAAACGAAAGAAAAACGAGACACAAGATATAGGTGAAAAATTCGACGAGAGAAATACCACGGGAGTCACACTAGTCCACTATGAAATTAAAATTAAGAGTACAAGTCTTCTCGCAATATCTCTGAAATCTGCGTTTTCTCTCGCCTCTCTGTTTTTCTCTAAAAACTGATAACCCTAATTATTAGCGAACTACAATATAAATAGATTGGGTCCTACGACCAAAATTACACAATGTTGGTGGCTCTGCCCACTACACCTCTGGGTCAGACCACTGTTGAAGGTTGTCTGCACCCCAACATTATGTGTAGCCCAACGCAACCCATTGATTCCTTGTCTGGATGGATAATGGGAAAAACAAAAAATGCCAAGCATCAGCAGCCTCGTTTGGCTAGAATTATGACGCGTTTTCTCATCTTATTTCAAGTCTTACACCAATCATGTGTGCCTCTCAATTATCCTTTATTATATAAGAGAACTTTTGTTTTGTTATCCTAAATTATTCTTTTCACTGTTTCGTTATTATCTCCTTTTTTTTTATAGCTTATTATGTAGCTTTCTGTGTGTGTGCGCGCACGTAAATATGTAAATATATAATATAATATAATATAATATAATATAATATAATAAAAAACTAGATAGTAGATACTATTTTCGGCTCGATTAGAGGAATAAAAAAAATCCAAAGTAATCAAATTTGATAAAAGTTCAGATATGATGATACCACGTACAAAAAAGATAATCGTTGACTTCATCCTTCATTATTTAGTTTGCGGACACTGATCGCGTTGAGTCATCGATCCTTATTATTTGAAATAATTTCTTTGATGCCCACAATTTTATTTTATTTTTTTTGGTAAAGAAGGATTTTATTACCAAAAAGAACAAAGGAATACAGGAAAAAACATGGGTAAACCCACATAAAAACAACCAACAAACACCCTAAAAAGAATCTACAACAAAGCCAAACTTCAAGCTAGCTACAAAATCTTCTCGGAAATACTCCAAGCCCTACAAAGAACTAGATTTGCAGAACTTCTACCAAATTTCCTCCAAGACGACGCACGGTCCCTTACATCCTTGACAATCATATCAAAGATGGCATCTGTAGAGTATCGCTTGTTGCAAAAAACTGAGTCATTACGAGCTTTCCAAATGTAATAAACAGTTCCAGCCAGAGCTAACTTGTACAGAGCAGAGGAGAACCCTTCCTTCTTAACATGAGGAATAGCCCAACTTATCTCACGCCCCAACTCAACTGGCCTCCTAGAAATGCCAAATAGGTGTTAATGCCCACAATTATCCTTTGTCTATTCGTACGCCACATTGTATTGTTTATCCTTAGCATGACTCGCTAAGCTTTCCACCTTAACAGATTCCATCCACGTTTTTTTCCAAGTTAGTTGTGGAGCATAGAAGTAAATTTTGAGACAGACCCACCACTTAAACCTCCAGGACATTTACTTATTCATTTCTTTTAGTTGTGTCCAACAATTTATGCTCTTTTGTTTTTTAGCATTTTCATTGTTAAATGTGGGGACGTTTGGAAAGTTACAAATGATGACACATAAAACTTTGATCCCAACCCAACCAGGACGTTTGAAAAGCTGTCCTAATAGTCGTTTTCGGTCTTCCTGAAAGCCAAAAAAATTGATGGAATCGCCGAGCTATGTACGCTGATCAGGTCTTCTTATTCTCTAGTCTCCCTCTCAAATCTCAATCCAACGGAGAAATTTTGTCACTTCACATCATCTGATTATATACGAAGGATGGACCTAGCTAGCAAGTCATGTCAAGTGGGGTGGAGTCGCCATGCACCCGAACAATTATTTGATGTTGAGCCAAGCATCAATGTGTAATTTATGAGAGGTCTCGAATACCACGTGGCGTTATCTCATGGGCACTACATAATTTCTCGATCGCCACTCTTCAAATATTTACAATGTACTACTCTCCCTTTACGACATAAGAGACTGGAAATTAATGTAAAAAACATGAATCTCGTATTGTAACAAATTACTACTCGTTGAGATCGATGTTTGATAACATTATATACTTCCTGTACTCGATCACCACTAATTTGATGTTCAAATCTTGAAGAAATTAACCTTGGAGAAAACAATCTCAGTGGAGTTATTTCAAATTCTATCACAAATGCGACCAGCCTGGCAACCTGGCAGATCTTGACTTTTCTAACAACATGTTCACTGGTTCAATTCCATACTCACTTGGGAATTTAAAATTCCAAGAGACACTGATCACTTTTGGGAAAACCACTTAACTGGTGACTTTTGTTAATCACAGAATTGAGCTTTTTCACTTTCTTGATAAATCCAGACGTTTAACATACTTAGTATTATCATATAATCTTTTGAATGGCATTCTTCTGCCGACAATCGGATCACCTCTTCTATCCAATAAGTTTATATGTGAGATTATGAGATCGAGGGTAAAATTTCTAGTGAAATTCGTAATTTAAGTAGTTTGATCACTTTATCTGCAAGTAGCAATAACTTAACTAGGTTTGTTCCGATGACAATCAAAGGTCTACAGAACCTCCAAGGATTATTTTTGGACGAGAATATATCATAAGATACCATTCCATGCACGAGATGGGTTGAGATTCCCTCTCTCTCTCATCTAGATACCAAAGTATGTGACAGCAAAATCATTATCCCAAATGGTAGAAACCACGATCACAATAAACTTTTTCCACACAAGTAGCTTTCCCCATAGCTATGAATGAGTTAGAAGTTGGCAATAATTTCGAGGTTTCATCCCCACAATAACGATGCCTCAAGCATGCAAACAAAAGTGGGGCCGGGAGAAAACAAAAACTCAACCCACAATAGGGGGTATATATCAGTTTGGAGAAAACTGAAACTAGCCTTTCAATATGTACACAAAACTAAATATAGACAAAAAAAATTCCACTAATATTGACAATGTCACCCAAAAACAGTGGATAAAGTATATTACAATTGCCCTCGACAAGTTTTTTATACTTTGAACTTGGGCTTTTTTATTGGCCAAAGTGCTCAATACTTGGGCTTTTTTATTGGGCAAGATGTTTGATTTATTAGGGCCGGGTGTTCAATTTAGTTGGGGCTGGGTGTTCAACAATGGACTACCTAAAAATTTCTACATGTATTCTAAGAAAAAAAAAATTCTTTTTTGGGTGGCCATGTGACCATCCAAAGCTACATGTGCAGACGCCCCTGATTATATTTTTATTCCGATGATCTGAACCATTTAGTTTTTAGTAGGGGTGATCACAGTTCGGCTTGGTCCGGATTGACATGAATCAAATCTTAATCCGTGAGTCACGATTTTTTGAAAATAAAATCCGTGTCCGATCCAAAAGTCTCACGGTTCGGTTCAAATCCGATCCGCGAGTCACGGATCGGTTCCGGATTTGTCCACGGATTTTCAACTTATTCTAAAAATAATCATCAACTATTCAAAAACCCAAACTCAACATTGAAATAAACACTTCAGTAGTATAATTACTAGATGAAAATATAAAGCATCAAGAAGAATATAAAAAGAGGAGTCACTGGAAAGAAATAATGAAAACTTGTTAAACATTCCAACAAATTAATTGAACAAATCTAAACTTGAACATTATGGAATCAAAATAGATAGATAGAAAAACCAAACCCAAAATTCATTTTGGAATTCCAAACACAGTAGGCTATAAATCTGAGCATGAGCATTGTAAAGTGTAAACATTAAACTGGTTAAATATGCCAACAAACACATATAAATAGACAGTCACAAGCACAAAACGAAGATAGTATTTTGGAATTCCAAACAAAGTAGGCTACAAAAATACATATATATTTATTTTTTATAATAAAATTCTCACAGTACGGATCGGTTAATCCACGATTTCAAAATCAAAATCCGTGTCCGGACCGCGAGTCACGATTTTTTTTTTTGAATCCGTGTCCGGACCATTAATCCATAGTTAAAATTCAAAACGTGTGGATCGGTTCGGTCCGGACTTGATTCACGGTTCACCGGTTTTTTTGAGCAGCCATAATTTTTAGGCTTAATTTCTTGATGCAAACAGACAATTCATAGCTATAAATCATAAAAACCAAGTTAATATAAATCGTTGCCACTTTTCAATGTAATATATAGTTCATCGCTCCATTTTAACCGGATAAAAAATCGATTATATCTTTCAATCGGTAAGACATGGATCTTATTTGATAGACATCAATTAAATCTTAAATACAACGTTTTTAAAATCAGCTAAAACCATTTTAACCGGATAAAAAATCGATTATATCTTTCAATCGGTAAGACATGGATCTTATTTAATAGACATCAATTAAATCTCAAACACAACGTTTTTAAAATCGGCTAAAACATTACAGACTATAAGATATATTACATTGAAAAGTGGCACGAACTCCAAAAGGAGACTATATTTTAAGAATTTTGACATATGGTGCCCCATATATTTTGCAACAGAGTAGCTAGTGTCTAAAAGTATGATGTGAAAAATAGATTTTGAGTTGTTATTTGACCATGTATAGTATTCATTAATAAAACACAAGCACGGGTGTTTATTCCTTTTTTTAATTTTTTTTGATCGGCAACAAAAGTTTTATTAAAGAAGTTCGACAAAGGTTATAGCAAGCAAGAGAACAAGAATTACCAAAGAGTGATATGATAGTAGTAGATAGCAAGGCCAGGGGAAAAGGAAGACCTAAATTGACTTTCGATGCCGTCATACGAAAGGACTTGGGCTTATTAAACCTAAATGAAGAGGTCGCCCTAGACAAAGTGACGCAGCATAGAAATGTGAACAAGAACAGAATCACCCCACGAACAAATAACTACTCTTCTACAATCTAATAACCCGCAAATTAATAGAATTATAGGAAAAGAAGAGATACTCTGTCTTATGAAAACACTCAATATATTATTCAACTTTTCATAGCCAAGAGGCTTACAACTCAATTTATAGTAGGAGAAATCCTACACACTAGGAAATAAACAAAAAGGAAACAATAGAAAATAAGAAACTAACTATAAATTAAGCATCCCAAAACCGAAAGGAATTATAGACAATAAAGATGAGGGCAATGATGGAATTTGTTAAAATAGTTTGGGGCATTTCCGCCTTTTCATGAGAAGGAAAATGAGAATGCAAAATCAAAATCCAAAAGCTCCTATTAAAATGGTGATTATCATATTGTGGCAATGGTTTTAAAAGTCGTTAGAAGCTAGTCAGGCGGTTAAAAGTAAAAAGACTCAAGAAATAAATTTTCTACATAGACAAACACTGTCTAAACCAATAATTTTGAACCACCCATACAATGAAAGTTGAGGCATAATTAATCATACATCTTTATTTACTAGATGTATTCAAGTGTGTATGTTAAATATAGTCCAACACTTATATAACTACGCTAAATACATGATGGGTATTCATAGTGTATTTTTTTTTTTGGGTTGAATGGGGGCATGTGCCCCTACATTTCCTTCCCCAGTTGTATATTATGAAAACTAGCATTAGTAATTTTTTAATTAATAAGTATTTGTATTTGTGTTGTATTTTTATTCTTAAATTTTTTGGACACATCAATCGTATTATCTTATCAATCTCAACAACGGTTTATCTTTTGCACTTTGGTGTTTTGAATTTTCAATCGTAAACTGGGTTCTGGGTTTAATGGGAATCGAATTTTATCGTAGGAAAATTACACCAAAGTCCCTTATACAATATTACCGTGACAGTAAAGCTCTTAAAATTTAAAAAACACATCACCTAGCTGATTAATTATCCGCCTAGACGCAGGGCCGGCCGTGTGGGTAGGCTGGGTAGGCCTGGGTCTGGGGCCCACCAAAAATAGCTCATTTTTAGGGCCCCAATTAGATATATATATATATATATATATATATATATATATATATATACATAACAAATAATAAATATATAATGCTGCAGTACTACAAGAAATAGAGCAGCATTTGGCATAGTGGAAAAGTTTGTGTGTTTCCTAGTAAATGTTAGGGTTCAATTCCCATGGGCCATTCTTTACCTTCTCTACATTCTCTTCCTTTTTCTTTTTTCTTACCATAGTCAGTTTCTAACTTCCCTTCCATTTTCTTTTTTCCCTTTCCACTACGTCGTTATCATTTGTTGATTTTTTTTTATAAAAAAAATTGCCAGTGTAGTAATTAGGGAAAAAATAAATAAAACGCTTCGTGCGTATTCATAAAATGTTCGTATTGCCCATTTCAAATGATTTTCTAATTCTTGCAATAAAAATAGACAATTATGACCGAAAACAATTTTTTATTAACATGAAGACACGAATTACAAAAAAGACAAAATGTGGAACACGGTATTTATCATTTGAAATAAATATTAGGTCTTTAATTTTTTTTCTTTAGAAAAACATAGGGCCCTGATTTGCATTATCGTTTGGGGCCACGAAAATCTCAGGGCCGGGCCTTCCTAGATGCTTATCCCGCCTAATGGCCGATTAAATGGCCTAAAGCCTAGATCACCGCCTAGACCCCAAGGCAAGGGGTACCCCCTAGCGCCTATGTATCGATTAATCTGCCACCTAGGCCTTTTTTTAGAACATTGATTGTGCCTCTATTATGTGATTTGAAGAATGCATTTTATAATCAGCTTCCAAGCAACTAAAATGCGAAAAGGCATAATTCAAAATGCAAAATGAAGCTCCAAACCTCATTATATATGTGGTCTTTGTAATGATCTACAAATTTACTAAAAAAAAGAAAAAAGAAAGGCAATGCTCTTGAAACACGGACACAAAGGCAAGCCTTTTACCGCTTGGCCTTGGGATCAACTCCATGTCTCATCCTCTGTACCCTCTAAATTCTTATTTATGGGCTCATCCCAGCCTCACCATTATATTCTGTATCATTTATCTCATAGAACTCACATAAAAAAAAATGCGTTGGTACAAAAGGTCAATTTGATTGAATATCGGAATGTACGCAAGCAACTTATATTTTGAAACATTTTGTTATGTGAGCGCGTATCCAAAGTAAACCTACATAATTGGAATTGACATTTTCTCTATCAAAATTGTTGAGGAAAGGCCATTGGCAAATTGCATTCTTTTTTAGTTACTGTCTCACTTCTAGACTTGGGTTGAGTTTCTCATTTTTAGCACCAATTGTTAAAAGTCAATTTTACATAAAAGTTAAGTTCCTAAAAGTCTATTTATTTCTCATTAGCCAAAAGTTAAGTTGCTAGAAGTCAATTTTCTCTCACGTACTCCTTTTGCTAAAAGCAAATTGCTAAAATCACATTGGTGCTTTAGCGAATGAAAGTTGGGAAAGTTAAAAAGCTTTTAGCAAACGGAAAACTCACCCCAAGTATACATATTTATTTTTCAGCAATTGTCAAGATTTAAGGACTTGGGGTGAGAATACCTCAAGTCTACAAGTGATTCGGATTGTCCTTGTTGCGAACTTTACAAAGACTCACATTTTTTCTTTTTGATCTCCAGTCTACGTTAATCTTTACATATTGAATCCAAGTTTAGAAAAGAAGACGCCTGGAATTTTAATATGAAGTCTCACTCTAAATGGTCCCACTAAATGGTTCCACACGGTGATAATCAGAGGCGGCTCTAAGAAGAGCCGAGGGTGGTCACTCGGACACCCTGAAAAAAATAATTTTTTTAGAAATACATGTAAAAATTTATTTATTTTTAAATTTTTGTCATTTTGAACACCCTAACCAAAATATTTGAACACTCTACCCAAAATGTTTGAACACATTACCCAAAAATTTTGAACACCCAATCTTAATGACGGAATTCACCATGCACTATTTGATACTCCATTAGAGAATAGTATAAATTGGATATTTGAGATTTTGGGTGTTTCTTTGTCTCTACACATTTAGCTCAAAGAGATAAGAACACTTTTAACTATCTCTCTTTAATCTATTTATACTTATTCCAAGTGATTACTCATTACATTATAAAATATAGATCAATAATTTAATATATGCGCGCTATCTTTTTTTGTGAAACACATTAATATATATGCATAGAGGGTATATAGAAACAATAGATTTGGATTATTACATAGGCCATTCATAGGTTTGATTCTTTTTTAATTTTTGTTTAGTAGTTGGAACCATGGACAAGTTTGTGATAAGAAAATCAAGAATGGTGCAAGAGTCATTTCCTATTGAAACTTTTTTGATGATAGCAACCCCTAAAACTTGTCGAAGCGAAGCCGTATTGACTTGGAGTTGTTGTTTTTTCGGTAGCATTGTTGTATTAGTAGAATTTTTATTTTTATTTATTTATGTACAGTTATGATTTCTAGAGGACATTGGCTTTGCCCGGTTTATGCGTATGGTGAGGCGTAAATAGACCATGGGATTAGTGCGCGCAGGATAATCCAGACCACCCAGTTATATAAAAAATGATTTCTAGAGGACCGTAGTAGAATTTCTGAAAACCCTCAAGAGAATTCGTGGAGCCGCCACTAGTGCAAAAGACTCGTGGATCAAAAAAAAAAAACAGTACAAAGGACACGCCGGTCCTTCCGGGGTAACATCTTGAGCAATCAACCTTAACTTCCAAAGAAAAAAAGGCCAGGACCACAATACAGGACCCCAAAAGCCTAGTCTATGGTCTCTGTCTTCAAGTTAAAACTTCTCTTTTCCTCCATCCACAAGTACTTGAAAGGTATAGATATATGTAAAACAAACTTCCTACTGTAAATTCAAATCTAGCACTAATACAAGTTGAAAAATTATGTTCTTCCCAACTGCCGTGTAGTATGAGTTTGTGGCAACAAGGTTTTGATTTAACCAAAAAAAAAAAAATTAGACGCACGAACATCATTTTTGCCATCCTTTTTAAATTTCTTGCCCGAAGGTGTTAAATGTGTTATGCTCTCACAGTTATCGTGTCTGGCCACACAGTTTTTGCAATAATAATATCCAATGCAGGACTCATAAATTGAATGGTTTGGATTAACCGTTGTAAGCCTACAAAAGATCCACAAAGGCCCAAAACTGAATGGGATTGGATGGATCAGGACTAGAGAATAACCTTTCCCTATCAAATGACACCATTTTCTCATACCCTTCCTTATGTGTGTGAAATACAGTTTAGAAAGATCAATCCCTAGTCTATTCTCTCTCTGTCAGTAAATGCAAGTGGAAGAGGGTGGGATGGAAACAACCAAACAGGTCATGGCCCAACTCAAGTCTCCGTCTTTTCACAACAAAATTGCTCAATTTAGATTCCTTCCCCTTTACACATGAGTGGCGAGGCGTAAATAGACCCTGGGATTAGTGCGCGCAGGATAGTCCGGACCACCCAATTATATAAAAAATGATTTCTAGAGGATCGTAGTAGAATTTCTGAACACCCTCAAGAGAATTCCTAGAGCCGCCACTGTGTGTGTGAAATACAGTTTAGAAAGATCAATCCCTAGTCTATTCTCTCTCTGTCAGTAAATGCAAGTGGAAGAGGGTGGGATGGAAACAACCAAACAGGTCATGGCCCAACTCAAGTCTCTGTCTTTTCACAACAAAATTGCTCAATTTAGATTCCTTCCCCTTTACACATGAGTGGCGAGGCGTAAATAGACCCTGGGATTAATGCGCGCAGGATAGTCCGGACCACCCAATTATATAAAAAATGATTTCTAGAGGATCGTAGTAGAATTTTTGAACACCCTCAAGAGAATTCCTAGAGCCGCCACTGCGGTGATTCCAACAACCACCAAATTAATGTATTTGAAGTGAAATAGTCTTTATGCAGGAAAACTAAGATATTCCGAATCCAATTAAGTTGTCAATCTTAATTTTTGAATATTCGGGAAAATTTCACCCTCCTAATTTGGTGAAAATACCTCTAATGGTGCTTTTATTCCTTTCTGTTTTTGTTTTTGTTTTTCTTTTTTTTTCGGTAAACCTGTTTGTTTGTTTTTTCTGGAATGGCATTCATTGGTGCTTTCTAGTTTACTTATTTTGGAGTCTATACAACCCTCACGACTTATGAGTTCATCATCTCTTTTTTACTCGCACTAATCTTGAACTTGCTTTCGGTCTCCTACATAGTATGTGGCAAAGAGCATAACGCTCATGTCTAGTTAAAAGAAATAAGTTCTCTTGTTTAGCTGATATTTTGTTTATCTTTAACCCGTTGGGTTGTTTTACAACGTTATTTTCATTGATTCATTGTATTTCAAATGAATCCTTACTAAGTGCGATCATTCCACTTTTTTTTTTAATGAAATATTATTTCCTATTATTGATCAATAATACTCATAATGGTCGTATTTTGTCTCCCTTCGTTTCAAAATATTATAATGATTATTGTGGGGGCGCTTCACCGGAATGACCTCTGAGGACCTCTGGTTCTGTACGGAGGGGGCAGAGCCGGGGCTGAACCTCACCGGGGCCCTAGGGGCTCGTCAGGGGTGAGGGCTGGAGCTCCTGGGGTACGCCGGAACCTGCACAAGGGAGCGACCACGTTAGTGCCTGGCCCGGACGGTGGTGGTCCGGGGAGGCACTCCGATGGCTAAGTCAGCAACGGAGGGAGAAGTATAGTGATGAACTAGAGAGAGAAAGTGCAACTGAGTTAAATGTAGAGAGAGAGAGAGTGTAGGAGAGACCGGCCTGTGTATTGAGTGGGGGAGAGGCATATTTATAGGCATGGGGGCGCGTGTCCCGCACGCCCCTCGGGGGCTTCACGCGCTCTGTCCTCACCATCGCATTGAATGCATGGATCGACGTCTGTCTCTCGAGCGGTGCCTCGGGCGCTCCCCAGAGTCGTCACCTGCCACCGATGTTGCCATCAATCAAGTCCCCCACCCCCCTGCAGGCGTAGGTCTGCAGGGTTGGTGGCGCGACATAAATGCGATGCAGGTGGGTGGTTGAGCCCACTTGGCGAGTTGCTCAGACTGTCAGGCGCGCCTCGATCGAGCCCCCGACATCCGACGTGACGCCCCCCCCCCCCCCCCCCCCCGGTACCGAGGTCAACCGACTCGTCCCGGGAGGGACTCGGGAGCCGTCCTCGCTGGGGCAGCTCTGGTCCCCCACGGAGCTGGCCGAGCCGAGGACACATGGCCCCCGGCTGAGGTATTCGCTGCTCCCCCCTGGGGGCTGCCCGGCCAGCTGCAGGGGCCCCGAGCCCATATGATCTGATTCGGCAGAGATGATCCCCAGGCCCATCGCCCCGCGCCCATGGGGGGGGGGGGGGGGGGGGGGGCGGCGTGGCCGAGGATCGTGACCCCCTGGGCATTACGGCCGCTACAATTATTCATTTCTGGGAGTTAGCCAAGCTCATTAGGGCCTTGCTTTATTTGGTAATTAGCTGTTTAAGTTGTAGAAGTCAATTGTAACAGCTTCTTTCTTTTTTTGTTATCACTTCTGTTAGCTGTTAGCTGTTAGCTTACAGTTGTTTTTCCGTTTGAACCTCGGGTACATATACTTGTTTTCCCTTTGTAATCAGTAATGAGAAAACATTCAAATGATTCCCCCCCCCTCTCTCTCTCTCTCTCTACATTTCTCAATTCTGTAGCTTAGGGTTTCTTTTGTTGTTCTTGAATCTTCTCCAGTAATTGGATCAAGAACTTCTATACTAGGCACAACCAATTTTGAATATTCTTAAACTGATTTTTGGTATGAAGTCCTTTTTTTTTTTTCATTTTCATTCCGCTAGAGAACTCAATTTCAAAAGTTTACTCCTGGCCAACAAAAAGTCTAAACAAGTTGCAGCCTTGTTTGGTTTTAGGTTTTGAGTAAAGAGAGAAATAGAGGTAATGATTTTAAATATGGGGTAATAATTGGGGAGGGAGAGAGAGAGAGAGAGAGAGAGAGAGAGAGAGAGAGAGAGAGAGAGAGAGAGAGAGAGAGAGAGAAATTATTGGAAATATGGGGCAATGATTGTAAATAGGGATAATGATTTGAAGAAATAGAGATTAAGAAAAAATTTAAATTTGGGTCTCAAGACCCAAACCAAACAAGGTTGCATTGCTTCTACCTCAATAGCCCCTATGGAAGTAAAAATAAATTCTCTGAAATACATACTAATAAACGAATCAAATCATTGAAGAAGTCAGCATGCTCTTTTGGCTAAAAAGAAAAAATTGGTTTTTTGGTTTTTTTCGTTTTGTCTTTATTTATTATTATTTTTTTGCATTTGTCAGCTTTATGTCAAGTTTTTGTGGTTTATGGATTCGTCTCGACGAGACGAATCCAATGAGTATAAAATTATGGTTGAAAGTAATATTTTTTTAAATAAAGCCGAAAATAAACCAAAATAAACCAGTTTATTGGCATAATTTTGGCTTTATTAAAAAAAAATTGGTTTTGACCATAATTTTATACTCTTTAGATTCGTCTCGTCCAGACGAATCCATAAACCACGAAAATTTGAAGCAAAACTAACAAATGCAAAAAAAATTTGAATAAAGACAAAACAGTAAAAACCAAAAAACCAGTTTTTTCTTTTTAGCCAAAGGAAATCTGGTGGTCCTCATCCAGAAAGCACCTTCATGAAAGAACAACTCTTTTTTTTTTCTTTACCTCGGAAATATTAAAAAGAACAACTCTCAACTGGACACCACCCATACTTCTCTTCATTGAAACCTATAAATAAGCCTAAGACATAAGCTTCAAATTCACAACCCACCAAGTACTAGCTTAATTCCCTTAACCCAAAAAAAATATGGCAACAAAAGTTTTCTTATGCATCTTACTCTTCTCATTAGCCCTTCCTTTCCCCTCTCATGCAAGGCCATATCCCAAACCCAAGGCTGATGAAAAACCATCATCCTTCGAATCTATTAAGCATTTGGAAGGATGCCAGAAAGGCCAGACAGTAAAAGGCCTCCAACAACTCAAGGCCTATCTTGAGGCATTTGGCTATCTCAAGTACTCCCATAACCAAACCCATGCCAAAAACGACCATTTCGACGATTCCATGGAGGCCGCCGTCAAAATGTACCAGCTCAATTACCATCTCGAGACTACCGGAACGTTAGACGCCCAAACGTTGTCCGCAATGACAACCCCTCGTTGCGGGGTCCCTGACATTATCAACGGCACCAACTCGATGCAGGCAAGCCAAAAACGGACTAAACACACCAACAACATTGTCGCTGATTACGCTTTCTTTCCTGGCAACCCTAAATGGCCCCCAACAAAATACCAACTTACTTACGGGTTTCCACCTGGAACTCGCTCCGATGCCATATCAGCCGTGGCCAGAGCATTCAGCACATGGAGTTCCCAAACTCAATTTACGTTCTCCAAGAGTCAAGACTTTGCGAGTGCAGATCTTAAAATCGGGTTCTACCGAGGTGACCATGGGGATGGGGTCCCATTTCGACCCAATGATGGGGTCCTGGCCCATTCTTTTGCACCAATTGATGGGAGGTTTCACTTCAACGGGGCCAATTCATTTTCAGACGGCCCGGTCGCGGGTTCGTTTGATCTGAAGACTGTGGCGTTGCATGAAATTGGGCACCTTCTTGGACTTCAGCATAGCCAGGTCCAAGATGCTATCATGTGGCCTACGATTCCTCCAGCAACAACCAAAGGTTTGAATGCCGACGATATACAAGGAATTAAGGCTTTATACAACCAGTAAACTTGCATGGTGCTCTCTATGTTGGGAAGTAACTAAATTATGAATTAAAGAATAAAGATTGGGGGATTTCTTGTTTGTGTTTTTTCCTTTTTCCTACACTAAGTTGTATTGTGAGTTCGATTGAAGATGCAATACTTGGTTTTTGTCAAAGGGATAAATATTATAGTTTCCTTTTCTGATCGGTCTTCTTCTTCTCTTTGATTGATTAATGTCCGGATCAGGTTGTGCACAGCTTGGCTCATTTCAAATTCCTGGAATTCTTTATCTAATTCTTATTTTCTGTTTTGGTAAGGAAGTCCTACAACTTACAAGTAACCGCCCAGACGATTTATTGGCCCGACACATGATCACTGCTAGACCCCTAGGCAAGGCGGTGGGGTACCGCTTAGTGTCTAGGCGCCGATTAATTGGCCACCTAGACTGACTTTTAGAACATTGATTGTGGCTCTACTCTGTGATTTCTAGAATGCATTTTATAATCCATTTTCCAAACAACTAAAATGTGAAAGGTATATTAATCCAGAATGCAAATGAAGGTCCAAAACACCCTGTAGTCTTTGTAATGTTATACGAATTTTCTCAAAAAGAAAGCAATGCGCTTGAAATAGAGGCACAAAGGCATGCCTTTACCCTCTAAATTCTTATTTATGCACTCATCCAGACCATAGATGCTGTGAACAAGGAAATCAAGCCAAAAACCAACAGGTAAAATGAAGACAATAATACTTGGGGCGGAAATTGGATTGGAAGTACGTGGAAGTATGGAACTTCCTCCGATTCAATCCCTAGAAAGTATGGTAAATGTTACCTCATCCGATTCCCCTATAAAAACCATGAAACTCCAATAGGGAATGGACCTGAGCGGTTCGGACATAACAAATTTAATTGACATCCCTGTCCACTGTCGGAGGGCCCATTCAAAATCGAAGCAAAGTTCCGTATGGATTGGCCTTAGGGCTGCTCACGAGCAGCTTGTGGCTCGGCTCGGCTCGAGTTTCTAAACGAATTCGGTAAAGCTCGGCTCGGCTTTCGAAAGTTTGGCTCGTTTATATTGGCTCAGCTCATTTAAGGAGGCTCATTAAGTAAATTACCTTGGCTCGGTTTGTTAAGAGCCCGGCTCGATTTTGGCTTGTTAACTAAACGAGCTCAAGCTCAAGCTCTACAAAGCTCGGCTAGTTTACACCCCTAACTGGCCCCATAAAAGCTTATAGCACCTGAGAATTTGGAAAGTGAGACGTTAAAATGGAGCAAATTAACCTTTATGTTCTATCACGTGACCATCAGCCAACCTGTTAGGGTTCCTCTATTAAAATTGATTAATTACAATGTTTTAATTTCTTCACCCACTTTTGTTCACCCTCTTTATTTCCCCCCTCCTATTGCTTGGATGTGTGAATCCCACCACAGATGATGTCATCCTTACCAAAAAGTGTATTATAGTGGTGTGGCCTGCACCATTTCAGTCAAATAAATGGAGGATAATGTTCATCCTCTTTTAAGAAGGGTGAACAAAATCGCACTCCATCAACAAGGGCCGAAGACAATCAAGATCAAGATCAATCTCATTGTAGCCATGCACATTTGAATATTCCACTTTACTGCCATCTACAAATCACACTATCAAGTCATTCAGTTTGGTTTGTTTTTGCACATTTGTAAATTCAGTCTCCATGGCCACCAAAGTTCAAAACAGAGCAACATTACAGAGACACAGATGTCCAAACACAAATTTATAGAGCCACGTGAAGGAGGGTGGTGTCGGTTGCACCCCTTCAAAGAAAGAGATTATAACATACTCTACTGTAATTCGCTTAGTATTTACTGGTCTTCAAACGACTTAATTTATACAAATGGAGCCGGTTTCTCCCAAGTTCGAGAAGGGACAACACCCTTTGTAGTCCAGCCATTTCCAACCCCATTTCAGGTGCATACTATTAATCCAACTTGTTCGTGTTATAGAGTTTGTTGGTTAGAACAACCATGCAAGAGTTAGATTTGAGAGAAGCTGCCTCTTATACAAATAACAAAAAAATTATACTAGTTTCAAAACTCAAAAAGTTTTCTCCATACCACTAGAGAGTGGGACCGAACGTTATTCTCCCTAACAAAGAAAGAAGTTCCCGACAAAGCCCAATTATCTGACTTACACTTAACCTTCATCTTCACACTTTTACACACTACATTCAATAAGATAAGCTTACTCCCATGGATAAGAGCCACTTCTGAATTCATGTTCTACTCTGCCATTGCGTAGGTCCCACACGTTCAGTATAAGACATCTACGCATCAATCGGGTGACTATAATAACCCTAGCATTTTCATGTAAAAAATAGGTTAAAGCACCAGCAATGAGGAATTGCCTCACAAAGTTGGAAGGAAGGAGCTAAAAGCTTAGCAAAAGCCACAAATTTGGGTCCTATTTTCTATAATCTTGGGTTCATCGAAACCTTATTTACAGGGAGATAGAGCTGTGTGGAGATCATCGAAAGGAGCCACAACCCCAAGCTTTTGTGTAAAAGAATTTTTTATTGCTAGTAATTCATCTAAAAAAGTATAGGATAAAAGAGGCTCATCAAACTTTGTCAATTACTTTTGGATAAAATAATGATTTGACACGGTGAAAAATGTCGCAAGACCAACAGATGGGTGCAGAGGGATTCTTTTCAAACAAATTTACGTTCTTTTTTTTTTCGCCTAGCAAAGAAAGAGAATTTATTAGAAAGAAGAGAAAATAGTACAAATCATAGGAGGGCACCACACTAGGGCCACACAAAACCGGAAATAGTCAAACTGGAAAAGAAAGCCACAACCAAAGAAACCTGAGAGACAAAGGACTCCAAAACCAGAAAAAACCATGACAAAGATTCACATGTCGATCCTTCTTGGAATTTTAGGAGAGATGATAACTGGGAGACTGAGCTTGAAGTATTCCACCGTGAACACTTGGAGATCATGATTAGCCTCAATCCATGAGGCAACTCTGGTTTTTATCAGGTCAATGATCTCAGAAACAACCAAGGCTTTTGTCATTAAAGATAAGATCATTACTAGCAAGCCAAATGGACCAAATTGTGGCAAAGAAGCAAGCACTCCAGCAGGCTTGTTTCAAGGATTTCTTCTTACCATGTAACCACCAAGAGACAAGAGAGGAGATTGAGCCAGGACGAACCCAAACTTGATTCCACCAAAGCAAAATGTCGGACTAGATAGCCCAAGCATAATCACAGAGCAATGTAGACACCCTAAATTGGCTCGGTAGATATTTTAGGTACCGCTACAAGCAAGCTCCCAATGATGAAAATGATACCCCAATGTTTTTGGGTGGACTCACTTGAATCTTAGAACCTATGTGCAAGATTTGTAGCCAAACCAAGACCTTTCCTACCATGTAACCACCGAGAGACAAGGGAGGAGATTGAGCCAGAACGAACTCAAGCTTGATTCCACCAAAGCAAAATGTCAGACCAAATAGCCCAAGCATGATCACAGAGCAATGTAGACACCCTAAATTGGCTCGATAGATTTTTTAGGTACCGCTACAAGCGAGCTCCCAATGATGAGAATAATACCCGAATGCTTTTAGGTGGACTCACGTGAATCTTAGAACCTATGTGCAAGATTTGTAGCCAAACCAAGACCTTTCAAAACCCAGCCAAAATATCGGCCAGTACACTCATTAACCGGCCGTTAAATCCTTTCGTCAGCCGCCAGAAACCGGCCTTCTATCATAAGCCAAAAACCTTCCAGCTAACTGCATCAACTGACCGGTACATCCTTCAACCGGCCAGTAAATCAACTTCTTCCAAAAGCTTTGCAACCAGAGCCTGATCGGGACTCAAACGCTACCCGGCCCAGTGATCATATTACTCTGATTTGCGTAGTGGACAAGTTCAAGACTCTAAGGGATAGTGTTTGCCCATATCAAACCTCTCCCGATTCAAATCCTGATTGAATCGGGACACCCCCTCTAGCTAGCCTATATAGAGGAGCCTTTGGTTCCGAAATAAAGACACCCCCACATTCCAAAATTCTGTGCAAACACTCCCAAATCTCGAGCTTCAAAAGCCCTAACTTCTCTGTGAGTAAAAACCCCCGAGTGCAAAACCCCCAAATCCGAACTTAGGGTTTAAGGTTTCGTGAGTTCAACCACAAAGCAAACAATTCTGAGCAAATCAACCTTTGAGGAAGTAAGTTATAAAGGTTACAACACCTTCTGTATAGTTCAATTTCATATTTCTTTTCACTTTGAAGTTTAATTTTGTGTACTTAGTTCTGTGTTTTCTGGCGTTGGGAAGAACATCGACCGACGCACTGATGTGTCGACTAGTATATTGAACGTGATATGGGGCCGCCAAATCCATTAGCCGACTGACAGATCAAAATGTTGGCAAAGCTTTAGCTTTCTGTTTTTGCTATTGTATACTCTGTTTTGTTGCATGTTCCCCGTTCCCTATCCCCGTGTGTTTTATTTTGTAGTGCATATCACCCATATCTGTTAAACGGCTTAATAATCAGTTTACATGTGAGATCTCTTAAAATACGTGCTAAAATAATTTTATGTCAAACGAGTACAGGCTAGCCTTTATGGCTAGGCAGAGAGGGGTGTCTGACACCTTCCCCTCACCGTATCCTTGTTTCTCCATATCCAGATCTGTACCTGTTTTCTTGGTTTTCTAAAACCAAACAGCGACTCTAAACCGAACGAGGTATGCTGCAATGGGTACCTCAACATAATTGAGAGTTCCAATAGTGTTGTGCTTAATTAGTCCGAATTGTGTGGCGATGCCCCCAAGAAACCTAGCGGGGTATCCACAAGCAGAACATGAGATGCTGATTGCACAACCCCACTGCAGAAGGGGCATAAACCATCAAAATCATCATTAACAGCCTTGATGTTCCTTCTGATAAATTCAGAGACAGTGGGCAATCGTTATTGCTTGGCTTGCCAAGCAAAAATTTGGATTTTGAGAGGGCTGAGCCGCTGAGGTTGTTCCACATAAGGTTGCAAGATTGACCTATGTGATTGGATTGTTATATTCATCTTCCCATCTGCTATACCAAGATTTAACTTAGTATTGCCCACCCGAAGGATTCCATCTCCATTTGAGAGAGTCTAAATCATTTTCAAGTCTAACATTCAACAGAAGGGCTTTAAGCTGCATCAAGTAATTTTCTTCTCAGTCATATAGATCCAATCTAAATGTGATTGTCCAAGATTGTAAGGCTACATTGATCAAACATGTGAAACACAAGCTGACTGTTGATCAGAGGCTAAAATAGACGATAAAAGAAGTATTTGCATCTCCAGAAACCCAACTTTGTGATTGACGCAAGGTCGGAGTTTGCATCTCCCATAGAGCAGATATCCCCTCCCAACCCCACAACACCACCTGCTCCACCAACCACACCCCACTCGCCACCCCCCCCCCCCCCCCCCCCCCCCCCGGTAAGGAAATCGGGACACAAACAGTCCTGCGTAATGAAAAATGGGAAAGAAAAATGAGACACAAGATATACGTGGAAAACCTCAATGCGAGGAAAAACCACAGGAGCCACACTAGTCCACTATGAAATCGAAAATAAGAGTACAAGTCTTCTCGCAATCTCTCTGAGATCTGTGTTTTCTCTTGCCTCTCTCTGTTTTTCTCTGAAAATTGATAATCCTAAAATTTAACAAAATGCTAAATAAATAGGTCAGGCCCTATGGTCGAAATTACACCCCGAGGTCCAAAACTATCGTTTTCGCTGTAGTCCGGTGTGCTCTGGCCCCACACCCCCAGGATAGAACACTGCTGAAGGTTGTCTGCACCCTAACAATCTCCCACTTCAAGATAACCGAAGCATCAGCAAACAAACAACTGCAAACCCCAAAATAATCTCAATCAACATGGACGTAGTCATCTAACCCCTCTTGGTGTGGCTCCAGACCCATCATCTCTTCAAGCATGAAGGCCAACTGAAGTTGAGCACAACTTCAGTTTCTCAATAGTAACAGGCTTGGTCAACATATCTGTCGAATTTTTGTCCCCAAATCTTCTCTAGCAAACAATCCCCATCCTCCAAAAGTGAACGAATGAAATGGTACCTCAAATCAATGTGCTTCGTCCTGGAATGGAACACTGGATTTTTGGCAAGGTGTGTAGCACTCTAGCTGTCACTAAAAAGAACATAGTTCTCTTACTTCAAACCCAACTCCTCCAAAAAAACTCTTCAACAAAATCATCTCCTTTGCGCCTCAGTCACAGCCACATACTCAGCTTCTGTCGTGGATAATGTCATTAATTTCTGCAGACGTGAAACCCAACTCACCGCTGTTGAACCCATAGTATAGATATAACTCGTGGTGCTTCGCCGCGTAGCCTAATCACCGGCAAAGTCTGCATCCACATATCCCTACACCGTCAACTTCCCTCTCCCAAAACAAAGTGGCAAATCAGTGGTACCTCTCAAGTATCACATAATCCTCTTTATTACTTCCCAATGCTATTTCCCTGGATTGCTATTAAACCTGCTCACAACTCCCACTGCATGGGCAATGTCTGGTCTCGTGTTCACCATCGCATACATCAGGCTGCCAATGGCCGAGGTATACGAAACCTTGGTCATGTACTCTCTTTCTGCATCTCTCTTGGGTGATTGCCCCTGAGAAAGTTTGAAGTGACTTCCCAAGGGTGTGCCAACTACCTTAGCACTCTACATATTGAACCTTTCTAGAACCCGTTCAATATACTCAGCCTGACTCAACGACAAAGTCCTCTGAGCCCTATCCCTGCTGATTCTCATCCCAAGTATCTGCTTAGCTGCACCTAGATCTTTAATAGCAAACTCATTTTGCCAACCGTTGCTTCAACCTGTTGATCTCCCTAACACAAGATCCTGCTACAAGCATATCGTCTACATAAAGTAATAAAATAATGTAGCTAGACTCAAACCTCTTGAAGTAACAACAGTGATCTTCATTGCACCTTGTGTAACCACTGCGCTGCATGAAACCATCAAACTTTCTGTACCACTATCTGGGAGCCTGTTTCAAACCATACAGACTCTTCTTGAGTCTGCACAACATCTCTTCCTTGCCTTTCACAATGAAACCAACAGGCTGCTTCACGTAGATTTTTTCATCCAAGTCCCCTTGGAAGAAAAGCAGTTTTAACATCTAACTGCTCAAGGTAGAGATTCTCAGTAGCAACCAAGCTCAACACCACTCTGATAGTGGCCATCTTCACAACCGGCGAAAATATCTCTAAATAATTGATCCCCTCCTTCTGTTGGAAGCCCTTTACAACCAATCTTGCCTTGTACCTTTTTTGGCCATGACTCTCTTGCTTAAGTCGATAAACCCACTTGTTCTGCAAGACTTTCTTCCCCGCAGGAAGTTGAGCTAACTGCCAAGTACCGTTGGAATGAAGAGAATCCATCTCGTTCTGCATCGCAGTCTTCCACTTAGCTGACTCATGAACCTGCAAAGCCTCATCATAGCACTCTGGTTCTCCACTATCTGTCAAATGTAAGTAATCCAGCGAAGAAATGTATTTCGGATTCGGCTTGTGTACTCTGGCTGGCCTCCTCAACTCTTTGACCGGTGAACTAGTCCCTGTCTCTGGAGCCACCCCATCTGAAATTGTCCCCTCTGAAATTGTCTCATCTAAAGCTCTTTCCTTTGCCTGACCAGACTTTTGCTCAACCTCACTGTCATCTGGAAGATCCTCCAACCCAAAGTACTCAGACGTATCCCCATCCGAAGTGGTACTCCCACTGCTCTGTTTGCTATCCCTGTCTTTGTACATCACCCTTTCATCAAATACAACATCCCTGCTTCTGATTATCTTCATGTTGTTGTAATCTCAAAACCAATAACCAAACTCATTGCAGCCATACCCAATGAAAGTACATTTCTGTGATCTAGGATAAAGCTTATCCCTGTCTTTATCGCTAATATGCACATAAGACATGCAACCAAAAACACGTAAATGTGAGAGATTTACCTCCTTACCACTCCAAACCTCCTCTGGTATGCCCAAGTTCAATGGAACTGATGGCCCAAGATTGATCAAATATGCTGCTGTGCTGACTGCATGTGCCCAAAACATCTTAGGCAACCCTGCTTGTATCTGTTTGCTCCTAGCACGCTCAGTCAAGGTCTTGTTCATCCTCTCTGCAATGCCATTATGCTGCGGACTCCCTGGAGGCGTCCTTTCTAATCGAATCCCGAATAGACCGCAGGCTCTCTTAAACTCCCCCAACTCATACTCTCCGCCATTATCAGACCTCAACCTCTTCACTTTAAAATTTGTTTCATTCTCAACCATGGCCTTCCACTTCTTGAAGACTTCAAAGACCTCTGACTTATGCTTCAGGAAGTATACCCATACCTTCCTCGAGTGATCGTCGACAAAGGTAACATAGTAATAAGAACCGCTAAGAGAAGTGTAGACACCCCAATTTTTGATAAACTTGTGCATCCCCAATGATGAAAAGAATGCGCGAAATGTACCTCGGAACGGATACTTGAGACGGATTGATCAAAGGAGCCAAAAACCCCAAACTCACCTGAACCATACGGTCTAGAATCCATAACTGTACGGCTTGAAAAACCATTTGCACCGTGCGGTGTCACCATGTGCACCGTACGGTATACCCTTGACGCCGTACGACACCCATGTCCCATCAACAGGATTCACGGGAAGCTCTAGCAGCTCAGAACAAATGATGATATTCCTCCATGATGATATTCGGTAATGATACCAGCTCGCCTCCGTCTATAAAACCCAACCCCGACCAGTGGTTTCCGAGTAGAGGAAGAAAGAGAAGAAAAAAAAACCGAAATCCTGAAATCCCGCCCATACGAATTGATCAAAAAACCTCAGTGGTATCATTACCCTTTCCGAAAAATTCGTTGTTGTACCTATATTCATTCACAAACCGAGCCTCTCCTTCGCACAAACCCAAAAGTCTAGTGTCTATTTCCCGCAATCAATCAATCCAATTCATTCGGCTCCATTTCAAGGTATAAAAGTTTGCTTTCAAATTGTAATCTTCTGAGGGGAGTCTCTATAGGGCTTAAGGGGAGCTCTGTAGCTCTTCCTTGAGCCCGAAGCCGAGATGTTTCAACGAGATTCGAGCCTCTCAGGTAGGTATCGTGCGATATCATCCATTGTCGTGAGATACCATCCCCAAAAATGAGGTACATTCTTCCGTCAAAACCATTTTCCCAATCTATTTTTATCAATAAATAACCCTTTTTCTTTAGCAAAGAATAGGTACTGGTTTCAATCAAATAAAAGCATAAATTTTTGAAAAACATGGTTTGCATGAACACCGTACGGTACCTGAAGTACACTGTGCGGCACTATTTTAGGTACCGTACGGCATCATTGGAAAATACTCTGTTTCTTTGCTCGCGATGCTCTGTTTTTGGCAAAAACCAGTGGATTTTATTACAGTAAGCCCCTCTCACTTTCTGTCTCCTTCATTTATACCCCCCCCCCTTTTTGTTAATCTTCTCGTATTTATGTGATTAATGTTAATTGACTTATCATTATTATTTGCTTGTTTTGAGTTCGTTATTCCATGATATGCTGTTTGTGTGAAATAAAGTCTTCAATAAAACATTTGCAAAGAATAATCCCACAAAGATTTAGTAAAGACCGGAAAATTCCGGGCACGCGGGGTGCATTTTTGAAACAAAACCTTCCCCGCGGGTAACCTGGCTCCCGAACCCAAATCTCTATTTTTCGCAGATCAAACCCTTTTTCAGCGGCACAAGAGTCAATATTTTCTGAACGATTTCTCGGGTACCTAACATTTTCCAAAAATTAAACCCCGGGTGGCGACTCTAAATTTTTCCTATTTCCCGGATCGCCCTTTTTCATACACAACCAAAAACTCCATGGATACTACTTTCGCCCGCGCGAAAAATGAGCGTCCACAAATTGGCGACTCCGCTGGGGATCGATATTTTTTTAAATTAATCTTTATTTTGACATTTTACACTTGAAAAATGACCCTTCGAAAGCTTGACACCAAGTACGTGCTTAACGCCGTACTAGAAAGGATTGATGTCAGGGTGAAGGCCCGATCAGTCTGGACTGGAGCTTTCCCGGTTGTTTGCATGAGTAAAATTTCAAGGTTTTGATTAATTTAAAAAGCGAGTCAAACTTGAAAAATATTTGTGGGATTTTTGAAAAGATTTTATTGTTAAAACTTTTGCATTGCACGTGCATGGTTACTAGCCTCGTCGCTGCGTCCTTGTTACCCTACCCGGCTTGCTGGTGTTAGGACATCCCAGGATTCTCGGCAACCTTGGACGATGATGAGTCAGCCTGCCGTTACTACCCTTGCCACGTCAGTATTCTGGCTAAGGGGAGGCAAATATTGGCTCTAGTCTGGGGGACCCCCTTCAAACCAAAACCGGCCTTTGCATATAGATAATCTTAGAACTTTCCAACCTAAGACATGAACCCACAGGGTAGGATTTCGTGATATATCCTGCTGCGTGATTACTATTTTCCTATACCCTGTCAGCATGCTGCCTGTTTATCGCTTTCCGCACATACCATGCTACCTATCTACCGCTTTTTGTATATACTGCTGTCATTTTGCATGCATACACAAGTTAGATTGACCCTAGGTTTTCACTTCACTCATCCGAAGATTACCCCAATAATCTCTGGTTAAGCTGAACACAAAAAAAAAATCCCATTTTTTAAATCCCTTTGCAAAGGGGCTCCGGCTTTCTCCAAATAAAACCAGTACTCCTCTTCTTAGAGAACAATGGCTGATCAACCGAGCAACAAGAGACTCAAGTCTACCTTCTCCACTCACCACAACGCTCCTATCTGGATCATTGAAGAAGATGAGTCCCCCAAGCCTGAAGAGAAGACGCCTGAAGGTGAAAAGCTCTACAAGTGGGTTGACCAAGTCACCGAGCCCAATCAATGGAACAGCACTGAAAGCCATCCAGGCTGGAAGTTCCATGTCACGTCGGACAGCAGCCTGAATGTGCTCCCGGACAAGAGCACTGTCATGTATGAAGAAAATGATGAAGACTTTTGTCCCATGCCACCAGTCAAGTACATTGACGAAGAAGGCAATCCGGTGTACTACTTTGCCGACCCAATCACTGGCCACAAATACTGGGATGAATGCAACTGTGATGGATGCTACGAGGATTACCTCCTTGACAATGAGAGCATATCCCCCCACCAGCTCCAAGAACAGCATGCTAAGGAAGAAGAAGCCAAAGCCCACAAGGGAAAGCAGAAGCTCGGTGAAGCCAGTCCACCATCCACCATAGTCATCCCAACTCATCCCATCTCGTGAGGTCACAACCTGAACAAGCTGAAGCACGCGCCATAACCAGATCTGATCAAGCCGTCAAGGGCTCTTTTGGAATAAAGCCAACATCAGTTGTCTAATCTGTCGCAGTCTGCTTATCGAGTCTGTTGTTGTTTTCTGTATGGGTTATTTACCGAGTCTGTAATGACCTGTACTTTGCTTATCGAGTCTGTTTTTCGCCTGTCGGAACTCTTTTTGTATCACTCCCTGCTTGGGTGATCAATGAAAAAGACATCTTTTATCAAAAATTTGGGAGCCAATTTGCAGTCTCGAACTACGTTATGGCCTGATTCCTCTTCATGGGGATACGTAGGCAACCTCGGTTCGACCGTTGTATTCAGCAAAACCAGAGAAAATTGGGGCAATCTTGCATCATGCATAACACAGCATTCATACATGTAGGTAGGTTGCATGTACATCATGATTTATTTTGTTCATACCATCAGTACTTCACCATTGGCAAAAACAAGAACACTCCTGCACCTGGTTGGGCTCGAACTCCCCAACAACGATTAATTCGGACTGAGTCAAGAGTGGAACAGTCAACTAGCCTTCCAGTCATGACCAAGAACACAGAGCAGAAAGAGAAGACCGAGGTTCAGATTCTCAAAGAAGCCTTGGAAGATCAGCGAGCCGCTAACAGCAAGCAAATGGCCCAGATGATGATCTTGATTCAGGACATTACTTCCCGATTGCCGTCTGGGGAATCGTCAAATAATCACCCAGAGATGGATGCCATGATGGCCAAGGTGGCCAAGCTTGAAGAATCAGTTCAGAAATAAGAAAAGATCGCTGCTATAGGCATTGACATGGATAAACTGTGCCTATTCCCTGATGCCAAGCTGCCTGACAAGTTCAAACCAATTGACTGGGACAAGTTTGATGGAAGCGGTGACCCAAAAGCGCACCTGCAAACATATGTGGGTACCTTATCCATGTATGATGTGGAGAAGAATGCCATGGCACAAATGTTCCAGCAGACCGTCACAGGGTCAGCACTCCGTTGGTTTCTCAATTTAGATAATTCAAAGAAGAAGACCTGGGAAGACATTGGGGCAGCCTTTGTGGCTCAGTACAACTACAACATCCAGCTGGAGATGACTGTTCGGGAGTTAGAATCTACAAAGATGGGGAAGAACGAATCTTTCGCTGACTTTGTCAAGCGCTGGAGAGGAAAAGCATCACAGATGATGGACAGGCCCTCGGAGAAAGAACATATGAGGATTATCACTCGGAATTTGGAACCAGGCTTTGCTAAACACCTGGTGGTCTTTCAGACCTCCATCGACTTCAAAACCTTTTATGAAGCCGGCCTTGCAGTTGAAGATGCAATCCACACTGGCATATTCGACAAAGGAGAATCTATTTCTCGGTCTAAGCGAGTCTACTCCAGTAACAACAACACCCTTTTCAGGCCAAACACCTACAGTCCACCTCAAGCCAGTTACTTCAATCCTAAGCCAGTCAAAATTGAACCAGATAGCCACCCAGTCTCCACCTATCCAAAACACCTCCCAGCAGAGAAGAGAATTTTACCAATTCCCTTTCCCTCTTACCACTGTCTATAAAAAGCTCCTTGAGAAAAATGCCATCAAGCCTCTTGATCCACCCAAAGAGCTTCCTACAAATCACAACCCAAATGCTTACTGCGCCTACCACCAGATACCCGGCCATCATACCAACAATTGTATCCGTCTCAAACACATAGTCCAAGACTTGGTTGATGACGGGACCATCCCAATTCCCAAACAAAACCCAATACCATTTCCAATCCCTTGCCTAACCACAAGCAAAACATCCAGATCAACCAAATATCCCTCAGCTCCACTCCAAAAAGCCAAAGCCTTACCCAGTTCAATCCAAGCTTGTACATCGTGCCAATCTCTGAACCTAAACCCTTCGTCCCAGTGCCAAATGACCTGGAAGTCTATGCCATTGGAGCTTTTGAACAAAAGCCCAAACTCAAATGGAGTGACCTCGCTGAAGAAGGAGAACGGGCCATGAATGATCAGGAATGGGAAGATTCCCAACAAGCATTGTTCGGTTCTTTGCTAATCTCTTGGGACCAGAGCCAGTGCATCGTCTCTGAATTTCATGACAAGCCAGTTGTTTGCATACCAGAAGATCTCAGTATTAGCCAAGTTGAGGAGGCGACAACCTATGCCGACCCTCTGGATGCAGTTTCACTCCCAGCTTTATTTCAGCACAACTCTTCAGGCAGCTTTTCATTACCTCAATTTTCCGAAGAAGGAAACAGGCAAGCCATCGAAACGATCTTCAGTAATCATGATTGGTTCCCTCAGGCATACATTATCGGAGAATCTCTCCCGCGGCCATCTGCACCATTCCCGCACTCTTCCAACATATCGGTTCTGGTCACAGATCCCCAAGCAACCACATGGAATGAAGATGAAGTTATCGACATCCGAGTTGGCAGTGACGAAGTGTGGACAGTCAATAAATCAATGCTAGACCAATCTTTCTGGCAAGATTCAGAGGTAGCAAATCTGAAGACAAGATTGGAAACAGTTGATATCAGCAGTCAGGAGATTCCGGGCAGTTTGATAGACTTGTGGTCAGAAGATCAACATGAAAAACAGAAGAGGGAAGCCATCAAGGCTGGCAAACGCAAAGTCAGCGAAGGATTTGAAGATTTCTGGGGTGAAAACCAACAACTTTGGGAAGACACAGTCAATCGGATGACGAGAAGCGGCCGAATTTACCAACCGGCCAACCTTCAAAGGAACATCTCACGCCAAAGTCAGCCAGAAGAATTTATCTAGGACGATCCCATTCAGGAAAATTCATCTCCAATCGAGCCAGAAGTTACTACTCAACCACCTCAAAGGAACCGAGCAACAGCTGAAGACTTGGTTCAAAAGTAGCTTGAAAGAATTCCAGCATCCGTCTCGATTTGGGATTCACTCTCTTCCTCCCGAGAACATCGTCAAAAACTTATCAAAACTCTATCCAACATGGAAGTACACCTGATACTCCCCCGGAAACCATGGTGGCACTACTCACTCCAGCCCGTGCGAAGCACGTTGTTGTCTTTACTGAAAAGGATTTACCCCCAGAGGGAGCTGGTCACAACAAACCTTTGCACATCACTCTCAAGTGCATGGGAAAATGGGTTCCAGTCGTCTTGCTTGACAACGGATCCGCTCTTAATGTGTTCCTCTGCGGACAGCCTACTGCTTGGGTTTCAAAAACAAAGACTTCCAGCCTTCTAACCTCGGAGTGCGCGCATATGACAACACCCACAGGGATGTAGTAGGAATAATCCAAATGGAAGTGGTGATTGAAGACTTCAAAACGGATATCGAGTTCCATGTACTCGACATTCCCTCATCTTTTAACCTACTGCTGGACAGACCTTGGCTCCATCGATCAGATATCATGGCAGTCCCTTCTTCTCTACATCAGAAAGTCCAACTCGATCTGGCAACGGGAAATTTAACTATTCATGGAGATTCAGGAATTCGTCCCCATGTCCCTGACAATGCACCACTACTTGAAATCTCTCATGGAGAAGACGATGTCACCCTCGGTGGTTTCTCTTTTGATACTTCAGGGTCAATCCTGGCTGTTAAAATGGATGACGATTTCTCAGTCAGCTCAACTGCTTTGGAAATGATGAGAAAGATGGAATACCTACCCGGCCTGGGGTTAGGTCTGAACAATCAAGGGATGGCTGAATTCCCCAAGTTTTCGACAAATAACCACCGCTTCGGTCTCGGTTATGAGTCAGCCGACAGCGAACCATGAAAGGGAAAGAAGATGCAAGCTGGTGCCAAGAAGAAGCCCATTCAGTTTGTGAAGGCTCCAGAAGCCATCTATCAAGGGGAACCGGAACCATTCTGGGACATGGAAACAAAGACCAAGCTGCCAGGCTTTGAAATCTTTGCAAACGATACTTGGGACAGTGACGATGAAGCCGAGAAAAGGGAAGAACTGGTTAAGGCACTCCGAGTTGACTAGATCGAAACTCTTGACTCAGGGAATCTCCAATCGCTGTTTGGGGAAGAGGGCCCGATAGGTGTGGAAGAGGAAGGCGAGCCCGCTACAATGCTGTTTGATTTGAAGCCTGATTTGGAGCTTGTTGAGGAGGTAGAGTTGATGATGCTGAGCCAGGATGCCCTTGGAAATGTCACTGCACTCATTGTGGATGCCAATGGAATTTATAAAAATTGCACTTTTGTACCTAGAATCACTTACATTAACACTGAATTTGAGTTAGAGTCCGAGTCTAGCACTGAGTCTGAGTCTGACCCCGAACATGTATCTGTCATTCCCGCGCGTCATCACTTTTCTTTTAAATTCAAGTCCACCCTCATGTATCACGCCCCTGGGGCCCCCGCATTTGCTATCAATGAAGTAGACTTTGCTTATCTTGCTGTATCCGAAATAAATTATGTTGACCCCGATGATGAAGGGATTGAGTTCGAGGAAGAAATTCCAGAAGAACTTCGATCTCTAATCAGAAGGGAAGACGAAAGGCATGCTCAGCCTCTAAAGGAAGAAATTATTTCTATAAATTTGAAAAATGAAAGCAATCCGCGCATGGTTCAAATTGGTTCCGGACTATCTCCAGAGGAGTTCAAAGCCCACTCGGATCTCCTGAAAGAATTCGAGGACGTTTTTGCATGGTCACACGCAGATATGCCTGGCATCGACCCCAAGATTGTGGAGCATCGAATCCCGCTTTATCCGGATGCAAAGCCTGTCAAGCAGAAGTTGAGGAAAATGAGACCTGACTAGGTGTTGGAAATCAAGAAGGAAATTCAGAGCAGATAGACGCTGGGTTCCTGATGGTAACAGAATACCCTCAGTGGGTTGCAAACATTGTTCCTGTCCCTAAGAAGAATGGAAAGATTCGAGTCTGTGTAGACTTCAGAGATCTGAACAAGGCCAGCCCTAAAGACGATTTCCCGTTGCCACACATAGATATACTTGTAGACAATACTGCAGGGCATGCACTTCTTTCTTTCATGGATGGTTTCTCAGGATACAACCAGATTCTCATGGCTCCCGAAGACCGCGAGAAAACCACTTTCACCACAGAGTGGGGCACTTATTGTTACAGGGTCATGCCCTTCGGATTGAAAAACGCTGGATCAACCTATCAGAGGGCAGCCACAACCTTGCTACATGACATGACCACAAAGAAGTCGAGGTTTACGTGGATGACATGATTGTCAAAGCCAAGGAAAGGGAAGGACATTTACCCGCCCTCAGAAAATTCTTCGAGAGGATTCACAAATACCGGTTGCGTCTCAATCCTGAGAAATGTACATTTGGTGTAAGAGCTGGAAAGATGTTGGGATTCATGATCACTACACGAGGAATCAAGATAGATCCTTCCAAGATCAAGGCCATTCTCGAAATGGAGCCACCCCGGATGGAAAAGGAAGTACGAAGCTTTCTCGGGAAGATTCAGTTTATCAGCAGATTCATCGCCAAGTTAACCTTGACTTGCGAGCCGATGTTTCGATTACTCAAGAAGGGTGTGCCATTCAAATGGGACGACAAATGCCAGAAAGCTTTTGAAGCCATCAAGAATTATCTTCAGAATCCTCCGGTACTAGCACCACCAATACCAGGGCAACCCCTCATCATGTACTTGTCTGTTACCCCATCAGCAATGGGATGCATGCTCGCGCAAGAAGGCGAAGGTGGAAGCGAGAAAACAGTCTACTACATTAGCAAGAAAATGGCTGGATGCGAAGAGCGGTACACCTCTTTGGAAAAGGTTTGTTGGGCTTTAATATGGGCTTCCAAGAAATTGAGACACTACATGTTGGCCTACTCGGTAAGGCTGATTTCTCGAATGGACCCTCTCAAATATCTGTTTGAGAAATCGGCACTCACAGGTAAGCTAGCACGTTGGTTGCTTCTGTTGGCTGAATTTGACATCAAGTACGTAACCCGGAAGTCTGTGAAAGGAAGAGTTGTCGTTGAATTTCTGGCTGACCATCCAGTGGAAGGTCCAGAAGATTTGGGATTCGAATTTCCCAATGAAAATGTCATGACCACGACCAATGATGTGTGGTTGCTTTACTTTGACGGGGCTGCTAACCAGAAAGGATTCGGGATTGGAATTTTACTTATGTCACCAGAAGGGTCACACATCCCTCTTGCTTTCAAGTTAAACTTTGAGGTCACCAACAATCAAGCTGAATACGAAGCATGTATCGTAGGGATGGAAGCTGCCCTCGAGATTGGCGCCAAAAGGTTAGAAGTGATCGGAGATTCCAACCTAGTAGTTTCACAAGCAAACGGCGATTGGAAGGTCAAGGAAGACAAGCTGAAGCCTTACCATAAGGACCTTGACAATCTGATCCATCGATTCCAGGTTGTCACTTTCACTCATGTGCCCAGATTAAACCGATTTGCCGATGCTTTGGCAACATTAGCTTCAATGGTGGAGATACCCAACGGAGTCAAGCTTCGACCAATTATGATTGAACAAAAGGACAGGCCCATTTATGAATATGTCATGGCTATTGACGATGGTCTTCCTTGGTATCACGACATCTAGAACTTCATCAAGAGAGACGAATATCCGACTGGAACTAACAAGAAGGACCAGATCGCTCTTCGGAAACTAGCTTCTCATTACATTATCTGCGGAGGCAGGTTGTACCGAAGATCCCAATGCGGAATGCACAAGTTATGTGTAAACGGCGAAGAAGCAACCACAATCATGGAAGAAGTACACAACGGAGTCTGTAGCCCTCACATGAACGGTACCATGCTCGCCAAGAAGATCTTGCGACAAGGGTATTACTGGTCTACCATGGAAGCCGAGTGCATCGAATATGCGAGATGATGTCACAAATGTCAGATTCATGCCAATCTCATGCACATACCGTCGTCAGAGCTGCATTCTATGACTTCACCCTGGCCTTTCTCTACCTAGGGGCATCGACGTCATCGGCAAAATCACCCCAGCTGCATCAAATGGGAACAAGTTCATCCTGGTTGCTATCGATTACTTCACCAAGTGGGTTGAGGCCGCCTCCTACACCACTCTTACAGCAGTTCAAGTCGCTCATTTCATCAAACAGAACATCGTTTACCGGTATGGTGTACCTCACGCGTTCGTGTGCGATAATGGTGTTCACTTCAAGGGTAGAGCCGCAGAAGTTCTGGAAGATTTTGGGATCCAGGTCCATAAGTCGACCGTCTACCAGCCACAAACCAATGGAGCTGTTGAAGCTGCCAACAAAACCATCAAGTCGATATTGGAAAGAACCATTCAGTCTACAAGAAACTGGCACGAACAGCTGCCGTTAGCACTTTAGGGATACCGAACATCCATCCATACTCCGACAAGGGCAACACCCTATTCTTTGGTCTACGGTATGGAGGCCGTTCTCCCTATTGAGCTTGAGGTACCGTCACTGAGGGTCATGATAGAAGCTGACATCGAGGAAGCTGAATGGCGGAGCGCAAGATTCGAAGAACTCATGATATTCGATGAGAGAAGGCTCAAGGCCTTGTATCATGTTCAAGGGTATCAACGCCGAATCGCGCGCGCTTTCAACAAGAAGGTCAAATCCAGGAATCTGCAAGAAGGAGATATGGTTCTGAAGGAGATCCGGGCTCCAGTTTTTTATCCACGTGGGAAATTTCGGCCAAAATGGGCAAGGCCGTACATCATCAAGAAGATCTTGTCTGAAAGCGCAACTCAGCTTATCGATCTCGACGGCAACGAATTCTCTACATTGGTCAACATGGATCATCTCAAGAGATACTATCCCTGAGAGAAGCTCGCTGGACTGAAAACCGCAAGGTCGGGCAGTGCCAGGCAAAAATTAGAGCAAGTCTGCTAAGTCGGAAACCCACATCGGGCGGCTTAGGCAAAATTCAAGACAAATGAATCGAAAGAGCTCACTGGACCGAAAACCCGAAAGGGCGGTACTAGGCAAAAATTAGAGCACAAAAAGAGACTGAAAATACTCGAGTGAACCCTAGCCAAAATTGTATGCACGAACTACGTCATGACTTGATTCCTTCTTAAGGATACGTAGGCATCCTCACGTTGGGGACCGGTCGCAACCTTTTGTAACATCTCTTGAGTTGATCCACAGCTGTCGCTCGCACTTACAATCACAGTCAATGAGAATCAAGGCGAAAAACTTTCACGATTCACTTTTTATTCAAACTGATTTCTTCGATTACATGGCTGAGCATGATTCTTTCACACAAGAAAACAACACAACAAAAGCAAAGCATCGGCCCACATGAAACATGTCATGGGTCAGCAATTTATTTCGGGTACATTAAGACTAAAGCATACGTCAATTTTAATTCCCATTTTCTCTTGCTTCAATTTCTTGTACCAACCATCTTTTGAAACGCTCCGGAAGCACAATGTTGGGATGCTGATCTCTGGGAACGGTCACAGGCTCCCCCCAAGTACGCTGATAAGCTTGGATAGTTGCATGATTGAAATTTGGCACAACAAATCTTCAGGATGCACAAGCGGTACTGTTTGACCAACGCCAAACTGGCGAAGAATGCGGTAAGGAATGTAAAAGGTCCAGCAAGTCAGACCTGCCAGAACAATCCTGCGATGTCCACCGTCATGGTCGGACGATCCATCCAGTTCAAGCGCCAAGAGATTGTGTCCTCTTTAAGCTGGGGAAACACCTGAACCGAACTAGGAACACTCCTGTGAAACTCCTGATACTCCCTCTGAACAAAGCCTCGTGTCTCATGGATCCTGTTCCGCGGTACTGCCTCCAGAAGAGCAGCCTTATCACAAAGCCAAGTCTGCATAAGAGAGAAAACAAGTAAGAAACCATAGAAAGCCTAAACCCGAGTGTTGAGGTAAAAAGAGAACGAGAGATAAAACCAGAAAAAGGAGAGCTGAGTGAGAAACCTACATGTAAGAGCAAAGCACTGCCTTCAAAAACATTGGTCCGCCCAGCATGGACCCCATCCAAGCCCATCAAAGTTTCAGCCAAAACCATTGGAGCTACATCTTTACGCTCCTCAATCTGCTTAGCCACTCCAACCAGTGCCACACTTGCCTGATTATCTGAATGAACAAACAGGAATGCTGCAAGAATAATGAGGCACAATGCAAAACCTTCAGGTCGAAATTGGCTGATTAATCGTGGAATGTTGAGCACGCCTCCCAGGATCATGGACCTTGCCGCAATTTTACTCAAGCCTAGCTTTGAGCACAGCATATCAGAATAATTCACTCCTTGAAGAGGAACAACGGGAGTCTCTAGATCAAAGCCTCCAAGGTACGCGTGGAACTCTTCCACCGTGGGGCATAACTCTTGAAGACCGAAGCGGAACACATGCGCTTCCGAATCCCATAAACGGACAGCAGCATGGAGAAATTCAGGACGTATGGTTACATCCCGAATGTAACGCATAGATGCCAACCTGTGATCTCGGAAGTTCAGCCAACCAAGACCGTCAAGCTTGTTGAGCCAAGGACGAACCAAAGCTGAGATACTCACAGCCATTTATGAGATATAGTTGGAGATGAGGAGGATATGATTTCCAGGATAAAAGAGTTAGCGATACTATTTATAAGTAAAATGCCCGCCTCGGGAAGCGTGCCACATGGAAGAGCGTGGAGATAAGTTGTAAGCTTTTCCCTGAGATAGGCTTCGGTTTTTACATTTCAAGGTTATGGGACGTGCAAACATGCATTGGGAGGCCAAAATCAGAAATCAGAACTGCAAAAAATAGCGTCAGAAGTGAGGCATCAGACGCCGGCGCCGTACGGCACTATAGAAGCACCGTGCGGTACAATTTTTGACGCCATGCGGCATGCTTGGCCATTTTTCGACCAGAATTTCAATTTTTGTCCTCCGGGACCCATTACGAGCTCCTTTCAGCCATTTTTCTTGTACATACAACTCAAAATGAGTATCCGAGGCTTAAAGAAAAGATTGTTCCACATTTTTTAGGACATCTCAATGAACAGATATGCCAAAAAACCTCGGATGCGGAGCTTCGAGTGAAATTTCACAACTTTTTTCTCGAGATATTCACGTCAAGCAAGCATTGTTGCATACCTTCGGGATTCATCGATCAATCAAGTCAAAATGTCTAGCTACGGGGCGTTTTCATTCTAAACTCCTCTCTCTCATCATTTTTTTCAGTTCTTCCCACAAAAAGCCAAAAGTGTCCAAGTTATGCCATTTCAAGTTTCGAACTCACGTACATTTCATTTCCCCACAGTGTCTCGTGTCATGCATTCTCGGTGCTAGATTTGGTTTTTAGGATTCAAGTTTTTGTTAATGTAAGTCATTTTACATAATGAAAATGCGAGTTTTTTATAAAAACCAGAACAACATCCGTGTCATAAGTAAAATGTGCATCTATCCAAGGGCAAAACAGGCCCAACGTCGTCAAAACTACTACCACGGCCCGCAGACCGTATCCATGGAAAAAGAAAGAAAAGAACGGGCAAACAGGCGCCCAAATCAAAAAGCAGGCACGCATGCCTGTCCTACCTACTCAAGCACGAGGCATCTTCTGCACTCGAGGCCTAAGCTCCTCAGACTCAGCAGGACCCGTGTCCTCCTCATCACTACTCTCTGTCTCCCTGAAAGACCACTGTGACGGTGGAGCTGAACTCCCTGGTGCACTCCCTCTCGGCCTATCAATAGAAGGCTGACTGCCTCGAAGAACTCTGTCGGAAGGAGGAGTCGTGGGACCACCACCAGCTTGCTTCATCAACACCCTCCTACGCTCAGTCCTCGGAGGTGGGGACATGCTCTGCACAAAGAAAAGGAATTTCATCAATATACAGGATTGATATACATGTCTAAAAGCACGCAGTTCAAACGGCAAAGTGTAAATAATACCTGAGAGCTCCCTCGGCCAGGAGAAGGACTACGACCAGCTCTACGTCCTCCTCCTCTGCTGGAACCGCCAGCTCCTCTACTAGCGCCTCTCGCAACCCTGCCTGCACCAACACCACCAGCTCCGACTACACCACCTCTATCGGCACCTTTGCCTCTGTCAGCACCTCGACCTCTCTCAGCGCCGCTGCCACCACGAGCTTTGCCTCCGGCTCCCCGAGCTCTGCCACCACGGCCTGGTCCACCCCTGCCAAAACCACCCTCTCTGAAAGCCACTCCCGGCTCAGCTCGGGGGCGCACCTCTGGAACGTCGCCTATCATCAACCGGAGCACTAAAGCCTCCAAGTCCAAGTTCAGCTGATAAGACTCTGACGCCCAGCTGGCAGGAATCTGCAAAACAACAAAGCATTACACAGGTATTATCAATAATGTTCAAAGAAAACATAAACTACAAACATGTTTTCTTTCTTTTACAGGTTACCTGAACAGAAGTGAGGTCAAGCGGGGGTGCAACACGAGGGACCTCCAACACTCCCATCATCCCTCCAGGCATCTGCACTTCTATCTCCCTCTTTAACACTGGCAAGGCTGTCTCCAGGGCTGCTATGCGGGTCTCCATGTCCAAAAAGCTGGCCAGGTGGCCGACCAGAAAGCTCGCATAATCTGGAGAACTGCTGAAAGGAAGCACGGTGTATCTCTCTATCTCTGCCCGTGTGTACTCGTCAGTCTGCTGTACACCTGGGGTTTACGCCCCGGTATCCTGAAGTGCGCCAACCTGAGGGACTGACGAGACACCCTCTCTCCCAAGTACCACTGCCAACCGTACGGGGACTCCAGCAGAATCTGCCCCCGTGTCAACTCCCTGCTCCTCTCAAGGTACTGGTCAGTCACTGCATCCCAAGCATGCCATCTCACCTGCAAGGAAATTCTATTCTTCAGAAAAGTTGAAAATAGAACAGAAAGCTCAAGTTTGAAAGCAACACAAGATTCAGGATCTTACCGTGCTACCGTCAGTCTGGTCCAAGAAACGACGGAAGTCGTTCACTCTCCCTGCATGTACACTGCCTCCTCGGTGCTCTCGGTCCCACTTTGCTGTTCGGGGAATCACCTCCTCATTTTCATGATTGTTCGCCGGAGGGTACATCCCCAACACTTCATAAGCCCACACCTGCATGGTTAAAGGGTATTATCAGCAAACTACAATCTACATGACAAAATCTCAGGAACTTGGAAGCAGAAAGAAAGCATGTAAAAGTTTTACCTCAAACACTCTCCAGAAGCCTCCGAGGCTCGTCCCAACTCCTCGGCTAACGGCACCCAAGAAACAGTAGAGGGTACAAAGAGTAGCACCTCCAAAGTCCAAGCTCGCCACTCTGCTCAAGTTCGTCAGTGCCGGAAGCCAACCCAGGTGAACCTCACTCCGCCTGTTCGGAAACAGGGACACGCCAAACAAGTAAAGCAAGTAAGCTCTGGCCATCTGAGCCACCTCTGTTGGCGACTCTGGCTCGTGGTCCCACAAGGCTGGCAAATGGTCGCACCTCACCATAGGCTCTCCATCGCCTATCTCTCTCCCCAGAAAGTGCCTCACAGCCGCACCATCTCTGTATAACCCCGAGTCAAACGGGACTGGCTCAAACCCGTGATCGCCGAGAAGTCCAATGGCGTCACAGTCATCTCAGTAAACCTCAAGTGGAAAGTGTTTGTGGTGTCCCACCAACACTCAATCAGAGCCCTCAGCAACCTGCGGTTCGCCCGTGTCGGCACCAGAAGCCGAATGAACTCCATGAAACCTGTACCCTCTATAACCTCTCTCACTGCCCCTGGCAAGCCCCGGAAACGCTCCAAAGAGTCTAACGAACCTCCATAAACTAACAAAGAGACATTTCTCTGTTTCGAGAAAACAAATGCAAGTTTTTCAAAACAACAGCAATGGAAAGCATGCATATACAGGAATTCAAGCAAGAACAATGGTGGAATGCAACAAAATACGTACCAGTGGACGTGCAGAAATGTGGGTCTCCAGGTCCCTCAACAAGGTCGTCTCATCATAGAACAGGTGTACCGGCGAGTACACGTCAGACCCCAGCGGTATAAAGAAGTGCACCCGTGGCACGTAAGTCTCAGGGTCGAACGGGGGTCTCACCCTCTGAGCCCTCTCCACCTCTGCCACCAGAGACAAGAGAGCACCCTCTCTTGCAACATCAGCCTCAGCCTCAGCCTCAGCCTCTCTCTGCCTCTCCTCAAGGAACATGTCCTGAACATGCTCAGGCACTCCCTCCTCTGCCATAGCCTTAGCAAAAATCGGATCCTCCTGAAGGGTCCGTGCCAGGTCCTCGTCTCTCACTCCCTCCAGTGTATCAGCCATGGTATAACCTGGAGTCCTAGAAGAACTGACTGCAGTAGGAACAACCGGTGGGTCTGAAGCCCCAACCTCCATCTCCTCACCACCACTGCTCGAGTCTCGAGCCTCCTCCACTATAACCTTTTCCTTCCCCAGATCCCTCCTGATCACTGGGATAACCACGGACGTCTGCTCTCCTCCAATGGGCACCTGAGTAACCAAATAAGCACTCAGCAGATCACTGGGCACCAAACTCTCCTGAGAACCAGTACCCACACCCTCCCCAGCGGATCTCTGCTCAACCATCACATGCACACCCCCAATATCCATCTCCACCTCCGAGGCTTGTGTATCCATGCCCGGCACGTCAACTCCATGGGCACAGAACCTCTTTCGCCACCCTGCATGGCAGTACTGTCGCCTCCTATAGGCTGGTCGACGGGAACATCACCCGCCGACGACTCACCAGCAACCGTGACACTCGGATCATCACCGAGCAGACCAAAGGTCTCACCCGTGGGAGCTTCGTCACCCATCTCTGCCGGACTACCTCCAATGGTCGCCGCACATGGAGTTTCGTCACCTACTGCTGCCGTACGGGATCTACCCCCTTCGGATTGCGCCGTGCGGTGCTCAATACTCCTAGAACTTGTTCCCACCGGGCCGATTCGGTATGAAGAAGCACCACCCAGATCATCCACGGCCGATTGGGGTTCAGAACCCTCTTCCATGTGCGCCGGCGGCGACGGTTCGACATCAGGCGGTGGCAACCGATCCTCACTACTACTCGAACTCGCCATGGGTTCTAATCGAAGGTTATAATCGGAAATTTCGCAAGAAAGAAGATGATTTCAGGCAATGGGAGTTCGGTTTTTTTACTAAGGAGTGCAACCGATTGGAGTATTTCGAACAAGATACGCGAAAATCGGAGGACTCTGGCGGTTACAAAGTGATCTCGGAAGAAATTCCACTTGCACCGTACGATGCATACTTTTAAACCGTGCGGTGTATATTCCGACACCGTATCGTACCCCTCTCCTTTTATTCCAAAGAAATTATACTTTTACCCTCTCACTTGCTTATGGTTTTGTGAAAACCCACCAATCACATTTTTGAGTATTCATCAGATCAAACATTATCTTTCTAAAAAGTCCTCTATGGCAATTTAATTTTCACAAAATTTCTAAGTCCTCTATGGCATTTATTTTTCGAACTCTTAAAATATTTTTCACAGCTTCCACAGCCTCCCAAATTATTTTTCACAACTTCCACAGCCTCCCAAATTATTTTTCACGGCTTCCAGAGCCTCCTAAATTGTTTTTCACACGAACATCATTTGTTTTTACCTCGTTGAAAAATGAGGTGCCAACTTTTTCATGACGGCCCCGACGAACTACGATTGGTCTGATCCTCACAAACGAGGTACGTAGGAAGCTCCAAGCTCGACCAAAATTACTGTTTTCTTGCTTGTTTTCCGCACAGTTGTTTAAATTGGGATGTCCGAATCTTCTAGCATGACTTGCACCAACATGATGGTGACTAAGCCGTGTCGAAGAGGGGCAATTGTAGACACCCCAATTTTTGATAAACTTGTGCATCCCCAATGATGAAAAGAATGCGCGAAATATACCTCGGAACGGATACTTGAGACGGATTGATCAAAGGAGCCAAAAACCCCAAACTCACCTGAACTGTACGGCCTAGAATCCATAACTGTACGGCTTGAAAAACCATTTGCACCGTGCTGTGTCACCATGTGCACCGTAGGGTATACCCTTGACGCCGTACGACACCCATGTCCCATCAACAGGATTCGCGGGAAGCTCCAGCAGCTCAGAACAAATGATGATATTCCTCCATGATGATATTCAGTAATGATACCAGCTCGCCTCCGTCTATAAAACCCAACCCCGGCCAGTGGTTTCCGAGTAAAGGAAGAAAGAGAAAAAAAACCGAAATCCTGAAATCCCACCCATACGAATTGATCAAAAAACCTCAGTGGTATCATTACCCTTTCCGAAAAATTCGTTGTTGTACCTATATTCATTCACAAACCGAGCCTCTCCTTCGCACAAACCCAAAAGTCTAGTGTCTATTTCCCGCAATCAATCATCAATCCAATTCATTCGGCTCCATTTCAAGGTATAAAAGTTCGCTTTCAAATTGTAATCTTCTCAGGGGAGTCTCTATAGGGCTTAAGGGGAGCTCTGTAGCTCTTCCTTGAGCCCGAAGCCGAGATGTTTCAACGAGATTCGAGCCTCTCGGGTAGGTATCGTGCGATATCATCCATTGTCGTGAGATACCATCCCAAAAAATGAGGTACATTCTTCCGTCAAAACCATTTTCCCAATCTATTTTTATCAATAAATAACCCTTTTTCTTTAGCAAAGAACAGGTACTGGTTTCAATCAAATAAAAGCATAAATTTTTGAAAAACATGGTTTGCATGAACACCGTACGGTACCTGAAGTACACCGTGCGGCACTATTTTAGGTACCGTACGGCATCATTGGAAAATACTCTGTTTCTTTGCTCGCAATGCTCTGTTTTTGGCAAAAACCAATGGATTTTATTACAGTAAACCCCTCTCACTTTCTGTCTCCTTCATTTATACCCCCCCCCCTTTTTTGTTAATCTTCTCGTATTTATGTGATTAATGTTAATTGACTTATCATTATTATTCGCTTGTTTTGAGTTCGTTATTCCATGATATGCTGTTTGTGTGAAATAAAGTCTTCAATAAAACATTTTCAAAGAATAATCCCACAAAGATTTAGTAAAGACCGGAAAATTCCGGGCACGCGGGGTGCATTTTTGAAACAAAACCTTCCCCGCGGGTAACCTGGCTCCCGAACCCAAATCTCTATTTTTCGCAGATCAAACCCTTTTTCAGCGGCACGAGAGTCAATATTTTCTGAACGGTTTCTCGGGTACCTAACATTTTCCAAAAATTAAACCCCGGGTGGCGACTCTAAATTTTTCCTATTTCCCGGATCGCCCTTTTTCATACACAACCAAAAACTCCGTGGATACCACTTTCGCCCGCGCGAAAAACGAGCGTCCACAAGAAGACACCGTAGCTGGACCCCAAACATCTGTATGGACAAGCTCTAGCTTCTGAGCCCTGGGTGGCCTGCCACCTTTCTGAAAGCTAACCCATTTCTGTTTACCAAAGAAGCAATCCTCACACATGTCAATATCTACTACCTCTAACCCCGATAGCTTCCCATTCGATTGCAAAACCTTCATTCCCTTCTCACTCATTTTTTTGGGACTCATCATTCAACTATTTTCGTTTTAACAGTGGAATGATGGCTCCCACAGTATTAGATGTGGCTTTCCTCATTGGGCTTCCTCCATTTGGCCCCATGTTTGATATTTCTAAGTCCATTGATATGCCATTTTTGAAAGAAATGAAAACCACTGGTTCGTACGCATCATATGGGAACTTCCTACACTCCGAAATGAAATTCGATGATGAAGTATCTGAAAAGGAATTCTTTGCATATCTCCTGTATACATTATGGAAAATGATATTTTGTCATGGTGGTAAGAAAATTATGCTTGAGTTTGTACCTTTAGCATATTCCCTTTCTAAAGGTGAGAAGTTTGATTTTGTCTTCATACTTCTTGGCTATGTCTATAAGATAGGATTTGACAGCCAAACAAAACAACTTATGATCAACTTAGGGGGTTCTCTCTGGTTCCTACAGCTCTTATTTGTAGCATATTTTCCTATTTTTGAAGTTGTTGTTACAGAACTTGTCAATGTTTATGGGGACGAGTTCAAAATTTTGGCTTCAAACCCCCTTGCATTAGTTGGATATCTGCAATACTTTTTCAACATGAGAGAAGATAAGGAAGAAGCAGAATTTCGTCCTTTCACCGATTGGAATATTGGACCATTCTGGATAAAGGATATGATGGAGAATAGGGGTAACAATTCCTTTGTTGATGCTTGGGGAAGCATTCTTCTTCCAAGGGAAATCATTATTGGGGGTTGCAAACAAGCTCATGCTGAAACCTATTGTCCTGCTCAGTTTGCTAGACAATTTGGAATGGTACAAGCCATTCCATGTCCTTACCCTGGAGAGGTTGATGCTCCCCTTTATGATAGGAAAAAGGTTGATAAAAACCAACTTTCATGCCTCAATGTTGAATTCAGGAGATCTAGTGCAACTTTCAAGCCTTTTGATTTTGCAATTGAAAGCCCTATTTTTACTAAATTCACAAGATGGTGGCACAACCTCATTGGGTTATACAATCAAACCAAGTCAGCCCAAAATTTTGCTAAACACATTGGATGCCCTACTCCAGTTGAGGGTGAAACTCGATCTAGTTCCCTCTCCATATCAGATGATGGGTTTGGAACTAAGAGAAAAAGCAAAGTTCAAAGGGAACAAAGGGAAGTGACACCAGAAGTGCAATCTTCTGCCTTAGTGTCTGTTGCTTTGGATGTTTCTCCTCTTCGATCAGTACCAACTGTGGTCACTAGATCTCAGAAGAAAAAGTCTACTCCACCTTCTCCATCAGGTAACTTTAGTTTCTTGTGCGATTAATATATCCTTCAAGCATTTCTGCTTCTCATTTATTTGTTTGGAACACAGAATCTCCTTTGAAGAAGAAGACAAGAAAAGAAAAAGAACTCGCTCAAACTTCTGTTTCTCCAACTTCGAAGTCAGGTAATTCTTTATTTCAAAAGTCCATATTGATTTTCTGTATATCTTTCTTACTTTTCTCCTTCCTTTCTAATCAGTTAAGAGAAGAAAAGATACTACAGAACAAGAACCAGAGATTGATCCTAGAGAGGCTAAAACAACTAAAGTTTATGAAGCCTCCAAGAGAAGAAGGAAAATACTCGTTGTAGAACCGAAAGATGAAGGGCCAGAAGATGTTCCAATAGGCCAATTTGTAAAAGGTGAGCTTCATGATTTTGATCTTATTATTTTAACTACTTTTGGCCTTTGGGACTTTTTTGATCTTTGCTTATTGCTATTTTAGGCAAAAAGGCAAAGTCCAAACCTGCTGAAACTGTTCCTTCAAAAGAAACTCCTTCAACACCTGCTGAACATGCCTCTGAGCCTCTTTCAAAAACAACAACACAGGACACTATGCCCTCCACTATTGTCAAGACTGCTGAGAAGGCTAGCACTTTCAAGTTTCAACCAGAAGTCATACTACAAGACCTGTCTCCTCCTGTCATTAGCACCATTGCAAGGGCCCTGGTTTTAGAAGGTGTTGGAGGAGAACCTATTGAAGCACCAACTTCAACTGATGCAAACCCAATTGTAGATTCTTCCACCTCTAAAGATGATGAAAGTTTGATCAGAAGTATACTGCCAAGTGATTCAACTACAAAGGTCATTGAGCAACCTAAGTTGATGACTAAGAAACACATCTCTGAAAGTCCTCAAGAGAGTTGTATAGCCACAACTGCTGAAACTGATATTTTAGCACATGCTACTTCTGAGCTTCATTCTTCGACAGATGTTTCAAGTTTATTTCCTGAGATTGTTCCAAGCACTTCTGTTGTCAAGACCACTGAACAGGCTGAAGTAATAATTAAGGAGATTTCTCTTGATCAATCTCAAAGAATTGATATTCCCACAGAGCAAACTCCACTAGAGCAAACCTATCCAACTGAGGTATTGTACTTTTCATTCTTGTTTGATCTTGAAGCTATCATGTTATCAGCAACCTAAGCCTAATGACTTATATATTTTCTTAATAGAAAACCTATTTGGCTTCAATAAGTACTTCTATTAGTGGTGTTGTTGGCACTCTTTCTCCTTTGGGGCAATTCAAATTAAGAGTAAATGATTTCTGTAAAAAAATCACAAATCCAAAGGCTCCAATTTTCCTTCCTGAATCTCCCATTGCTCAGCTCAAAGCTCGGCGCAGTTCATCTCCTCCTGAATCGATCAAGCCTGTTTTCTCTCATGAAGAAATTCAAGAATTGAGGGAAATCCTTGGTCAATATTCAGAGTTAGAGTTTGAAGTGCTTGCTGAAGGAGAACTGAAGGTGCATTTACAAATTTGTTGTCAAGCTGCCTGGGTACTGAAACCTACTGTCCCAGGCTTATACAAACAACTCTTGAATAAGGCTTCTGAGTTTCAAGTAAAAGCCCATCAGCTTTGTGATATTCAAGAAAGACACCTCCAAAGGCAAAGCTTGAAGCCAGCACTGTCAAGTGCAGAGGATGAAGCTCAAAGTGTGACTTCTTCCTATGAAGCTGAAGCTATCAAGCTGCACTTACTGAAGGAAGAAGAAGCACGTTTGATGGAAATTTTGGTTGCAGTCAGGGGCGAGATTGCTCAAACTACCACCAATATGCACATTCTTGTAGACAAAGCTTCTTTAGCAATAGAGAATATAGGCAGTCTTGAAACTCAATTAAATAGAACTGTTGATCAAGAAGAATTCTACAACTATGTTTGTAATAGAGGTGCTGAAGTGCTAAGCACCTTGAAGGATACAATTGTACAGTTCTTAGATTAATGAATGAAACATCTATTATTATTTCAATTTCATATCTGTTTGAACTTCTTGAAATGTTGATCTCATCCCTTGAATTCTGAGCTTCAACCACTAACATTGCTTGCTTTTATGATTTAACTTGAACATCACAAGCAAACAAAAGACAAACTACTTTTAGTTTTATCTGTTACTAAAGGATTCCCAAATAGTTGGGACATAAGCCTTTAGCTATCTTCCATTAATTTTTCTTCTATGGACAAAACCATTCAAATCTCTTAAGTGATATGCCCCTCTTTTAAGCACTCTATGTACTTGGAAGGGGCCTTCCCAATTAGGAGCCCATTTTCCAAGTCCTTGTTTTATCTCTTTGATAGGCAGCACTACTTTCCATACTAAATCACCTATATCAAAGCTTCGAACAACCACTTTCTTATTATAACTTCTACCTATTCTTGTTTTCTGTAGCAGGATTTGATTCAGAGCCTTAATTCTTTCTTCATCTATCTCTTCAAGCTCCATATACATTGCTTGATGATATGCTCCAATATTCAAATCATTTTAAGAAGCAACTCTTTGTGATCTCAACACAATCTCCATTGGCAATACAGCATCATGCCCGTAACACATTTAAAAACATACTTGGCCATTCTTCTGGATTCCTATCAACCATTCTTTGATCTGGATTCCTATCAACCATTCTCTGAATTCCTCTTTTAATAATCTTATTAGTTGATTCTGCTTGGCCATTTGACTGAGCATAATAACGAGTAGAATTGATTAATGAAACTCCATGAGTTGCTGCAAAAACCTTTACTGCTCTTCCTTCAAAAATGGATCCATTATCCACAGTTATGGTTTCTGGAGATCCAAATCTATAAATTATCCCTTTAATGAACTCAATAACCTGTTCTTGAGAAACACTCTCAAAGGCTTGAGCCTCAACCCATTTAGTAAAGTAATCAGTGGCAACTAAAATGAATTTATCTCCACTTCCAGAGGCAGGATAAATCATACAAATCATGTCCATTGCCCAACCTCTAAATGGCCAAGGCTTGACTACATACTGCAGTTCAGTAAAAGTAATCGTTTGAGAGGTCCTGTCTTTTGGCAGGCTTGACATCCTTTTGCATAATCAATACAGTCCTTAAGGATAGTAGGCCAATAATATTCGTACCTTCGAATCAACCATCTCATTTTAATTCTTGCTTGAAGATTTGTCCGGGGCTTTTCACTCTTTAATTTCTTCTATTTATAGACGCTGCTTGCAGTTGAACTTCCCGCCCAATGAATTTGAACTTGGCTTGCTTCGAACTCTAACTTCTACTCTTCGAGTTGGCAGTTTCTTCCCTCTTCCACGTTTGAATTTGAATTCTTCCAATTCTTCCTCCAGAAGCTTTTATTTTGAATCGGCACAGTTGCTTAAACTAATTCAAATGATTACGAGTTAAGGAGATAACTGCCTTTCAAGAAGTACTCCACGTGTTCTAACTGCCAACTGCCCTGTTCACAAGTTTACACGTGGAGTTTATGTGTTTAGCAATTAATATCATGGCTTCGAAGTCAATTTTTATTTTATCCTTGACTTGTAACTGCCAATAACCGCTTTTTCAAATCTGAGAAACAATACGACATCGTATTTACTCAAATATATTCCTTTAATCCAGTGTATCTTTATCAACGAGTAATTGCCAACGTTTGGTATTTTTGATTACGTGTCAATCAATTATTGGATTTGTTAATTTTATATGTAAACATACCCCCCACATTAACATCGTTGTTCAAGGAATTTGAATAAGTGTTAATGTGCCTTTTGCCGCTTCGACTTCTTATAAACTTCAAAAGAGCAAGTTATTCAGAATGATCTTGAGCAGTTTACACGTTTCCAATGAGGAATTGATGGGTAATGGGTAGTTAATCTGCACGTTCTCCACCTTCAGGAATTTGAATCGTTTCCTACTTAAAACTTTGCCTATAAAAGGGCTTAATTACTGGTAAAATTAATCATCAATCTTTGTTGTAAACTGACTCTTATCTCAACTAAATCATGGCTGACATTTCCAACACCCAAAATGCCTTCAAAAACTTGGTTCTTAATTACCCAAACCCTGTTGATACTAGAAATACTGTCACACCAATTATTGGTGAGATTCGAAGGGACCGCTCTTATGCGGTGGCTCAAGTGGAAGATTCTGAGCCCATTGATCCATGGAATCCTCCAACTTCCCCTATTCCTAATCCCTTTCTATGGGGTTTACCATCTGAAATAGTGGTGGTAAAGATGGATGATCCTGCTGGCTATAGAGGTTGGAGCAAATATCGCTCATTGGCTATGAGTAGGTATTTGTCTCCTTTTATCTGACGTGATCCCAATATAATAATGTTTGACAGCCTTATTGCCACTTGCCTCACTCCTGCTTTCTTTAAAGTCTGTGAAGATGAGCGATCAGGCTTTGCTGGCTATGGGGAATTTAAGCAAAGAGCCAGCAAACAATATATATATTGGCTAAATGAGGTTCGAAGGCCTCATTTTGAGGAAAATTTTGTTGATCCTGCCAATCTCTCTCTTCGAGCTCTTCCAGAAAATCCAAATTGGTTTGAAGAGTTAAAGAATATCAAGTTCGATCCCACTATTTTCCATGCTAAATCACCTATATCAAAGCTTCGAACAGCTACTTTCTTGTTATAACTTCTGGCTACTCTTGATTTCTGTAGCAGAATTTGATTTAGAGCTTTAATTCTTTCTTCATCTATTTCTTCCTGCTCCATGTACATTGCTTGGTGATATGCTCCAGTATTTAAATCATTTTGAGAAGCAACTCTTTGTGACCTTACCACAATCTCCATTGGTAAAACGGCATCATGCTCATAAGTTAGAGCAAAAGGAGTAGTTCATGTACTGGTTCTTTTAGTGGTTCGATATGCCCATAACACATTTAAGAGTAAATTTGGTCATTCTTCTGGATTTCTATCAACCATTCTTTGAATACCTCTTTTGATAATCTTATTGGTTGATTCTGCTTGACCATTTGACTAAGCATAATAAGGAGTAGAGTTAATTAAAGAAACCCCATGAGAAGCTGCAAAAGCTTTTACTGCTCTTCCTTCAAAGATGGATCCATTGTCTACAGTTATAGTTTCTGGAGATCCAAATCTATAAATAATGCCTTTAATAAATTCAATAACTTGTTCTTGAGATACACTTTCAAAGGCTTGAGCTTCGACCCATTTGGTAAAATAATCAGTGGCTACTAAAATGAATTTATCCCCATTTCTAGAAGCAGGATAAATCATGCCAATCATATCCATAGCCCAACCTCTGAATGGCCAAGGTTTAACTACGTACTGTAATTCAGTAACTGGTAATCGTTTGAGAGGCCCTGTCCTTTGACAAACTTGGCAACCTTTTGCATAATCAATACAATCCTTAAGAATAGTAGGCCAATAATACTCATATCTTCGAATCAACCATCTCATCTTGATTCCTGCTTGATGACCCCCACAAATACCTTCATGAACTTTTGCCATAACTTTAAAGGCATCCACTTTGTTCAAGCATTTAAGCAACAGTCCATCTGCTCCGCTTTTGAACAGTTCTCCATTATACATAATATAATTGACAGATCTTAGCCTTGTTGCTCTATCTGTTTTAGCATCAGGTTTTGTTGAATAATCAATCAATGATTGTCTCCAGTCATTCGAACTAGGAGTAGTAGTGATTTCACACACTTCGAAATCAGTATGTCTATCCTTAAGCATTGGTAAGGATTTTCTTAAAGTTAACTGACAAAACTCTTTGCTTTCCTCAGTGATAAACTTAAATCCTGATGCTCTTTGAGCCACTGCATCCGCTTCTCCATTAAAGAACCTTGGAACGTAAGTAAAAGTAATCATATGAAATTGCTTAATTAACAACTTCACATATTGAAAATAAGGTTTTAGACCAACACTATGGCAACCAAATTCTCCATTCACCTGATTTATTACCAACTGAGAATCTCCAAACACCTCAACCATGTCAACCATTAAAGTAAGCAAAAGTTCTAAACCCATAATTAAGGCTTCATATTCTGCTTAATTATTGGTACATTCCCCTTCATTTATTTGAAATCCAAATTTGGTTTTCAAACCCTGAGGAGACTCCAAAACAACCCCAATTCCAGCCATTTGAGATGTTTTCGAACCATCGAACCACATCTTCCATGGCTTAATTGTCACTGTATCAACATCTGCTATTTCAGGAGTTTCAATTCCGTTCGGATGATCAGCCAAAAAATTAGCTAAAGCTTGTCCTTTAACTGATTTTTTAGGAACATACTCTAGATTAAATTCAATTAAAGATACAATCCATTTCCCAATTCTGCCACTAAGTACAGGTTGAGATAACATATACTTCATAAAGTCTGGGAAATTACATAAGTTACTCTAGGCATCATATAGTACCTGAGTTTCTTCGAAGCAAAAAACAAAGTTAAACATAGCTTTTCTACTGCAGAATACCTACTTTCACAATCATTTAGAAACCTACTTAGATAATAGATAGTTTGCTCCTTCCCTTCTTCATTGTCTTGAGCCAACAAAACTCCTATTGAGTCATAATTTGCTGCTAAATACAGTTTAACTGGCTCTCCCTTTTTAGGTGGAACAAGAACTGGTGGATTAACCAAGTACTCATTGATGGCCTTGAAAGCATCATCATGCTCCTGTGTCCATTCGAAGTCCTCTCCATCCTTCAATTTCAACAAAAAAGAGAAGACTTTAGTTTTCCCTGCAGTATTAGATATAAACCTTCGAAGAAAATTCAATTGACCAAGAAATTTTTGAAGTTCTTTCTTGTTTGAAGGAGGTTTTGCTTCAATAATAGCTTTAGCTTTATTGTTATCAACTTGAATACCTTTGTTGTGGACTAGATACCCTAAAAAGTTACCTGCTGTTACTCCAAACGCACATTTAGCAGGATTCAACTTTAGTTGATAATGCATTATCTTTGAAAAAGCTATTTTCAAATGTTCTACATGATCATCAATAGATTTTGATTTGACAATAATGTCATCTATGTAACATTCTAGAAAACCCCCAATTATTTCATGGAAAATAGTGTTCATAGCTCTTTGATAAGTAGCACCAGCATTTTTTAGCCCAAAAGGCATTTGACCCATTCGAAGGTCCCAAGGTTGCCTGGGGCTCTAAATGCAGTTTTATGAACATCTTCTTCAGCTATACAAATTTGATTATACCCTGAATGTCCATCCATAATAGACATGATTTTGTGGCCTGCAGAACTATCCACAAGCATGTCTACTACAGGCATTGGGTATTCATCTTTAGGGGTTGCAGTGTTTAAATTTCTAAAATCAATGCAAACCCTAATTTTCCCATTTTTCTAGATAACAGGAACAATATTTGATAGCCACTCTACATATCTTGCTGTTCTAATAAAACCAGCATTCAAAAGATTTTGAATTTCCTTTTTAACCAAAGATATGGTTTCAGGAGACATTTTTCTTGGAAGTTGTTTGAAAGGTTTGCAATTAGATTTAATAGGTAATCTATGTTCAACCAAATCTCTACTCAAACCTGTCAATTCTTTATAACTCCAAGCAAAGCATTCTTTGTTCTCTTTAAGCACTGCGATCAACTTGGCCTTCGACGCAGCATCAAGTTCCTTGTTGATTTGTACAGTGTTTGGAACAATTCCTTCTCCCAATTCCACTTCTTCTAAAGGATCTTGGGAATCGACATGACCTATAAAGCCTTCTTCGAATTTGATTGGCTTCAACCCCCAGTCAGATTTCTCAGCCAATAATTCTTCTCAATCATTTGTTTCCTGTAACTTCTGCTCTATTTCTAGAGCCATAAATTTAACTAAGGCCAGTGAGTTGGCCTCTTCGAACTCTGTCTTGGACTCACATCCAAGCAGCCTCATCTGGTGGATTGTCTGATTCATAATCAACTGCTTGTTTAAGCTTAGATTTTAACTCTGCCAATTCTCCAATTTCCAATACATTGGATGGAGGAGTGGCCGGTTGTGCAATTTCACTCAGAGGAATGATTTCAGGTTTATACATTTCAGCCTCTGCACAATTTGCTGAAGTACTGAAGGGATGTGGGTCTGCTTTTACTTCTTCGACACCCATTTCTTTCCCATTTTCAAACTTCACAATCATCAGGGCTTGATGCATTGAAGATGGAATACAACCATTAACATGAATCCAATCCCTACCGAGTAAAGCATTATACTTACTTGTAAAAGTATCCACCACGAAGAAGGCTGTATCAGTTTCTACTTGGCCAACTTTCAGGCGTATAGAAACAATTCCTTTAGGACTTTTACTTTCACCAGTAAACCCAGCAATGGATGTGCTTGTTGGGATCAATCGAACCTTTTCTTTCCCCAACTTCTTCAAAGTCCTTGAAGGCAGAATGTTTACTGTTGCACCATTATCAACCAAAACTCGGTTTAATAAGATCCTAGCAAACAATGCAGATATGTATAATGGTTTCAAATGATGCCTCATATCATTCGAAGGTGATTTGAAAGGATAAGAAATATCAGCACAATTCAAATCAACAATCAAAGGATACTCAGAATCGGTTTCTGTCTCTGGAACAAACACTGTTTTCTCCTTAGATGTCACTTCTGGCTCTTCCATATCATTAGCCATGATCATGAAATCTTTCTCCTCGTCTTTCTTTTGGATCTTTGAAATTAAGGTTCCCCAACCATCATTCTAACCATTATCATATGTAAGGTCATATTCATCATCACTTGATACATCAATGATCTCCATAGGGGCAACCGTTGGTTGTAATGCCCTTCGAACTGGTGAGCAGTCTGGTCCAAAAGGTCCAAAATCAAATGAAGGAGAAACCATATTAATCTGTACTTCAGGTAAGGTTCCAAACTGAATGGTCCTTTTATCCTGAACTGGTACCTCAGACATTTCTTCTGATATGTCTATCTTTTCAGGAACTTCCATTGAAGTTTCCATAGGAGAGCTTGTTTCAATAGGAGATGAATTCACTCCTTCAAATCTTTAAAAATCAAATAATTAGCCCTGCATTCCACGCATAAGCACTCCAAAAAGGATGCTTCAAGCATGGGAAGATGAGACTGCTTAAAACCCTTTTTAGAAGAACTTCCGGATGCATAATTTTGTCTGTAAGTTTTCCCATCATCACTTCGAAATTGGCCAATCTTTGGCTTTCCTCTTCCAAATTGTATAGAGTTCATCCCAACATGAACTCGCCTGTTTTGCCATATCTCCTGAAATGTCTTAGCCAAAGAAGTTGGCACATTGGTATTGGCAGTCACTTCTTCAATCTTTGGAAATGGATCTGTTTCTATTCCCATAGTCTTTTCTGGAAACATGATCCTTCCTTTCTTAATTTGCTCCTGAATCCTGTCACGGAAAACATTACAATTCTTAGTTGAATGAGTCCAAGAAGCATGCCATTTGCAATAATTCTTTCCTTTTGTTTCTTCCAAAGTTGGAAGTTTAACATTTTCAGGAAGTTTGATAAACTTTTTCGTCAATAGGTAATCAAAAATTTCATCTGCTTTAGAAACATCAAATGAATATATTTTGCTAATTGCCTTCTTGTTAGTCCTTGGTGCTATAGAAGTATCCTTTCGAACTAGGCATTCACACACACAAGGGTCATGTTCAACAATTTCAGCAGCATCAATTTCATAAGTAGAGTCTTTATAATAAGTTGAATAAGAAGAGTTATTCCTGTCAACATCTTCTTCTAGCAAAGATTCATATCTAGAAGTTTTGTAAGTTAAATCAACCAAATCCCTAAATTCAGTAGAATCGAACTTCTTCCTAAGTTCTCTACTTAAGCCATCTTGTGCTATTCTAACAAATTCAACTTCTGGTAGTTGAAGTTTGCATTTGTTTCTAGCCTTTTTAAACCTAGCAATAAATTGAGCAGCCTTTTCATCAGGCTTTTGCTTTAATCTTGCTAAATCAGCCATAGTGACTTCAGGTTCAGTTTGATAAAATTGTGCATGGAATAATTCTTCCATCCTTTGCCAATTGGGAACTGACTCTGGTGTCAAATTAGAGTACCATTCGAAGGTTGTTCCTGTCAATGAATTAGAAAACAATTTCAACTTAATGAACCCATTATTGCCTAATTCTTTACACTGAGCCGTAAATCTAGCAATATGTTCAGTTGTTGATTGTTTTCCATCCCCATGGAATAAAGTAAAATCTGGGATTTTAAACCCCCTAGGGACTTCGAACTGTCTATCTATCCATAAACTTCTTGCATGAGGCCTAATATTTCATCTCGAAGGGCTGGGTGTTGCCCTAGAGGTACCCTTGAATTAACAGGTGGTTCCCCAGCAACATTTCTAGGCATGTGATCTTCTGGAAACCTCTGAAAAGGATCATCAAAAGGCCTAGGTTGCTTGAAACCCCCTTCCTGCCTTGCAAAAGGTTCATAAAGGTAGTTCGAATGTACCATTCCCATCTCTGGTATTCCTGAATACTTAGGAATCCCAATCTCTGGATTAGGCCTTTTCGAATTGGCCCTATCCTTCTCATTAAACTGGTTTCCAGGAGTAAAAATATACTCATCAAACCCGTAATTACTGTTCCTAAAACCCTTATCCTCGTTTATACCATCAAAGTTTGGTTCGAAAGGGATATTAGTGTTTTGTTTGAACACTTTCTTAGGTTTAGGAGTTTGATAATCATGAGTTTTTGCAGGTTCATACCAGGATTCTGGTATATCATCTACATTTATATGCTCTTTTCCAGGCCTTGACTTAAATTTGCTTGTGCTAGCCTCTCCTTTATACTTCTCACATGAAGGTAAAGGATCATTCTTAAGTCCTGATTGCTCTTCCAATTTTTGTAACATAAGCTTCTGTGTCTGAGCCAATTCTTTAAATGTAGCAATCATTTCAGCAAACTGAATAAATGACACATTTCCTCCAACTTCTGGATTCTTTGGGTCATCAACGTGTACAGTTTTATTATTCCTAGTATTTATTCGAGAAGTTTGGCCAATTCCCACATTTAAGTCTTGACCAGTACGAGTTTTTGGGCCTGTTTGAAGGCCTTCAACTTGTTCATTCTCTTTAGAATTAATATTATTCTCATCTTCTGGCGTTTGGCCAACCTGAGAATCATTTGCTTGCTTCCTAAGTTTTGGAGCCATTCAACACTTTCAGGTGTCCCACCGGGCGTGCCAAAAAATGTTTGTGGTTCTTTTACTTCTTTATAACAAAATAATCGAGTGCGAGCGTGCCAGAGAGAGTTTCAATCTCCTCCCTCGGATTAACTTTGGAAAAATCAAATCTAATCAGGCGATTGTGTTGTATTGGTTCAATTACCTCAATTAAGAGGATTTTTTCTTAACAAGTGAAAAAATTCAAACCAATATACTTAGGAAATCAAAGAACAACAAAGAAACAAGATACTTCGATTGATAAATCAAAGACAAACTTACTTCGAAATTGCCTTCAACTTCAAATACAAGAACTTCGAACAAATGATTGTTACAAGAACAATCGGAATTGATCCTAACTACTTCCTAATCTACTTCGAACTGAGTTCGAAATCCTAAACTACTTTGCCAATGAACAAACCAAGCATCAGTTTTTTTATAGCTGTTTGTTGAAGATTTGTCCGGGGCTTTTCACTCTTTAATTTCTTCTATTTATAGACGTTGCTTGTAGTTGAACTTCCCGCCCACTGAATTTGAACTTGGCTTGCTTCGAACTCTAACTTCTCTTCTTCGAGTTGGCAGTTTCTTCCCTCTTCCACGTTTGAATTTGAATTCTTCCTCCAGAAGCTTTTATTTTGAATCTGCACAGTTGCTTAAACTAACTCAAATGATTACGAGTTAAGGAGATAACTGCCTTTCAAGAAGTACTCCACGTGTTCTAACTCTGCCAATTCTCCAACTTCCAACACATTGGATGGTGGGGTGGCAGGTTGTGCTATTTCACTTAAAGGGATGATCTCAGGTTTATACATTTCAGCCTCTGCACAATTTGCTGAAGTACTGACTGGGTGAGGATCTGTCTTGACCTCTTCAATCCCTACCCCTTTTCCATTTTCATACTTCACAATCATTAGGGCTTGATGCATTGAAGAAGGAATACATCCATTCACATGAATCCAATCCCTTCCAAGTAAAGCGTTATATTTACTTGCGAGAGTATCCCCAACAAAGAATGTTGTGTCAGTTTCCACTTGGCCAACTTTCAGGCGTATGAAAACGATTCCTTTAGGGCTTTTATTTTCACCAGTAAATCCAACAATGGAAGTGCTACTTGGAATCAATCGAACCTTCTCTTTACCCAACTTCTATCAAAGTTCTACATGGTAAAATATTTACTGTTGCACCATTATCAACCAAAACCCTATTTAACCATAGGCGGCTCCACCCTTTAATAAGGGTGGTCACTTGAACACCCTCAAGAAAAAATTTTGTTTAGAAATACATGTAAAAATTTTATTTTTAGTTTAAGTATAGTTATTGTTTAACACCCTACTCACAACAGATATTTGAACACCCTACTCAAAAATATTTGAACACCTAGCTCAACAAATCAACTCACAAATCAATTTTATGAAAACAACCAAACAAAGTCCAAAGTCTTTCTGTAGATGGTCAATGTACACTTTAAGTCCAAAGTCTTTCTGTGATAAATGTATATCTGGTTTTGTTTGAAGATTTATACTATGAACACTCATCAATCCTGATAATTCACGATAGAATCCTTAATACATCAGTTCAAAATAAAGTGTACACTCTTTACGAAAAAATTAGAAAAATCAATAAAATAAAATAAAAAAAAGGTATTATTGTATTGATATCGTCCTATGACTTTTCTCTGACAATCAACTCTCTATATAAAATTAATAAATATTTGTGCGAACCTACTCATCACACAAATTTCTACAATAAATATAGCGTAGTTATCCCCCGATTTAATTTTACTTGACCCAATAATACAGAATTCGCCAAGAAAAATTGTGACATCTTATGCATTGTCATATCATTTGGCCTCGTTATTCACACTAATATATGAAAATTTTGTATGTCTATACTAGTTAGTAGAGCTAGTAGATTTCAGGTAAATGTTGAACACTCTGTCTAAAATTTCTGGAGCCGCCACTGTAATTAACATGATTCCATCAAATGAAGCAGAGATATATAAATGCTTCAAATGATACCTCGTATCACTTGATGGTGGCCTAAAAGGATAAGAAATGTCAACACAATTTAAATCAACAATTAGAGGATACTCAGAGTCTGAATCTGTTTCTGGAACAAAAGCTACTTTCTCTTTAGAAGTGACTTCTGGTTCCTCTATTGCATTAGTCATGACAAGGAGTTCATCTTCTTCTTCTTCTTCCTTTTGAATCTTTGAAATGATTGCTCCCCATCCATTATTCCAACCATTATCATAGGTTAAATCAAATTCATCATCACTAGAAAAATCAATGATCTCCGCAGGGGCAACCTCTAGCTATAAATCCCTTCGAACCAATGAATAATCTGGTCCAAATGGTCCAAAATTCACAGAAGAAGGAAATACCATATTAATTTGGACTTCAGGTAAAGTTCCAAATTGAATGGTCCTTTCTCTAAGTGCTCGTTGCTCTGCTTCATTTCTACAGTATCAACCTTTCGGAAGACTCCATTGCAGAAATCTCCATAGGAGAAAATGTTTCAAGAGGAGAGGAACTTATTCCTCCACCTTCTTCCTGTTCTACAATCATGGCTTCTAACAAGCCAGATTGATAACTTGCCAAGGAATGTGGAGAAACTGGGCTATTCTCATGCACCTCATTGTCCATTCTTACAGCCAAACTCTCCAATGTTTCCTTTTCAGATTGTGTAAACCCTTTTTTGAAGAGATTCCTCTGAATCTTCTCTTTGAAGCCTGTTAAACCTTGGGTTAAACTTATTACCCCTGTTAGAATTCTCCTTTGAAGCATACTCTTCCATCTGAAAACTAGTATTCCTCCTTTGTAACTTCCTCTTTTGAGTTCTTGTCAAAATGGAAACCATTTGAGGTGTCTTGGTCTCTGGATCTCGAACTAAAATCCATTGACCAGTAGGAGCATTTGGAGGCTTAACCATCTTATTACCAAACTTGGAAGAGGCTTTATAACCTTGGAAAAGTTCTGATTTTACTTTCTTCAAAAACCAATCAGGAACTCCTTTTACCAAGGTAAATTCTTCTTTCTGCACTTCATTTTCTTACTCCATTGGAGCCTTTCCAGTGTTAACCTTCTTCAAAGGAGGATACTCCCTCTTCGAAGAAGAATACTCCCTCTTCGAAGCTGGTGGAACTAGACTAGAAGGCACATTTCTTTTGGAAACCAACCAAGGTTTCTTATTTTTTCCATGATTTGGACTCACCCAAGGTTTCCTTTCATTGTTCTGATCCAAAGCCTTTCTTTCCATCATTTTTGGAAAGAAATCAACCCCCTGCCTATCCAGGTCTTTGAAAATCAAGTAATTGGCTCTGCATTCCATACATAAGCATTCCAAGAAGGATGCTTCGAGCATGGGAAGATGAGACTGCTTAAAACCTTTCTAAGAAGAATTTTCTGGTGCATACTTTTGTTTGTTGATCCTCCCAACATCACTTCGAAGTTGACCAATCTTTGGTCTCCCTCTACCAAATTGCACAGAGTTCATCCCAACATGCACTTGCTTGTTCTGCCATAATTCTCGAACTGTTTTGGCCAAAGATGTTGGCACATTTGTGTTAGCAGTCACCTCTTCTATTTTTGGAAATGGATTTGTCTATCCCCATTGTCTTTTCTGAAAACATGATCCTTCCTTTCTTAATCTGCTCTTGGATCCTGTCACGGAAAATATTACAAACATGATCCTTCCTTTCTTAATCTGCTCTTGGATCCTGTCACGGAAAATATTACAATTCTTAGTTGAATGAGTCCAAGAAGCATGCCATTTACAATAATTCTTTCCTTTTGTTTCTTCCAAAGTTGGAAAGTTTAACATTCTCAGGCAATTTTATGAAATTTTTCTTTAACAGATAATCAAAAATCTCATTTGCTTTAGAAACATCAAATGAATAAACTTTACTGGCTGCTTTCTTGTTAGTCCTTGGTGCTATAGAAGAATCCTTTCGAACTAAATTTTTACACACACAAGGATCATGTTCTACAATTTCAGCAGCATCAATTTCATAAGTAATCTCTATAATATGTTGAGTAAGAAGAATTATTTCTATCAATATCCTCTTCTAGCAAAGATTCATATCTTGATGTTTTATAAGTTAGATCAACCAAATCTCTAAACCCAGTAGAATCAAACTTCTTCCTAAGTTATCTACTTAAACCATCTTGTGCTATTCTAACAAATTCAACTTCTGGTAGTTGAAGTTTGCATTTGTTTCTAGCCCTTTTAAATCTAGCAATGAATTGAGCAGCCTTTTTCATCAGGCTTTTGTTTCAACCTTGCTAAATCAGCCATGGTAACTTCAGGTTCAGACTGATAAAACTGAGCATGGAATATCTCTTCCATCCTTTGCCAATTTGGGACTAACTCTGGTGGCAAATTAGAATACCATTCGAAGACTGCTCCTGTCAAGGAATTGGAAAATAATTTCAACTTAATGAACCCATTATTGCTTAATTCCTTACATTGGGCAGTAAACCTAGCAATGTGTTCAGTTGTTGATTGTTTTCCATCCTCATGAAACAGAGTAAAATCTGGGATCTTAAACCCCATAGGGACTTCGAACTGCTTATCTATCCATTCTGGATAAGGTTTTCTATATATTTGAGTTTGTAGCCCCCGAGTTAGAGGTCCATAGATTTCTTGCATGAGGCCAAGTATTTCATCTCGAAAGGCAGGATTTCCTCCTAGATGAACCCTTGGGTTAACTGGTGGTTCCCAATTCATATTTTTAGGCATATGATCTTCTGGAAACCTCTCAAAAGGTCCATCAAAAGGCTTGGGTTGCTTAAAACCTCCTTCATGCCTTGCAAAAGGCTCATAAAGGTGGTTCGAATGCACTATTCCCATCTCTGGTACTCCTGAATACTTAGGAATTCCAGTTTCTGGATTGGGTCTTTTTGAACTAGCCTTATCATGAAAATGATTTCCTGGAGTAAAATCATACTCATCAAACCCGTAACCATCATTTTTAAAACCCTTATCCCCATTTAAACCATCAAAATTAGGTTCGAAAGGGACACTAGTGGTTTGTTTAAACATTTTCTTTGGCTTGGGTGTTTGATAATCATGGTCTTTGCAGGTTCATACCAAGACTCTGGTGTTTCATCTATATTTATAGGCTCTTTTCCAGGCCTTGACTTATGTTTGCTCTGTCACGCCCTCATTTTTATGAAAACAAAAATAAAGGAATTCCTTACAATTAATAAGTCAAATGATAAAACATTTCCATAAATCCTCCCCAAGAGGTTTCCATTCAAAATGTACATCATTAATCCATTGGCAAATCAAGTATTTGGGCACCCTTGCCCCAAAAGTGAAATCAAATATTATCCCATAAGTTATTACATAAGTCCAAATTGTCAAAAGATTGAATAACCAAAAGTTATATTGTCATTTATCAAAATACAAAACTTGAGATGGAAAAATATCTTCATGCATGCATAAGCTTCACATAATGCATCACTCCATAAGCAACCGATCTCATGCTCCATGCCGTGTACTTGGGAAAGATAGGGTGAGCTCACTAGCTCATAGGGAAACCATACTACAACCGCTAGTCATACAAATATGATGAGTGCACATGATATGAATTAACATGAGAAGAGATGATCAAGGAACATAACGGAGGCTGAGACAAGTAAGACGTGTCCAAGAAGTAACCACGTGTCCAAGTGACATCAAAAGTTTCCAAAAAGGTTTCAAGGTGTCCCAAAATACCCATTAGTTCATTAAGTTTGCCAAAATCACCCACAAGTATCACACGTGCCCAAAATCGTGTCCAAGTATCCAAGGTTGCCAAAATATCTTATGTACCTCAAAACATTTCATTTCCAAGTACTCAACACCACCCAAGTTCCCATTTTTGTTTCACCAAGATCACCCAAGTTACTCACACAAGTTTAAAACCAACTCCACAAGTCGAGTTTCGACAAAACACAATAAATAGTCCAAAATCTCATTTCTCATTTCTTTCATTGAAGAAAAACATCATTTTCATTGGTACTAGGGATTTAATCCCTCTGCCGGGTTCCGTAGGCCCCGCGTGCCTTTGCTGGGTATTTGTAGGCCCCGCCTGCCTCTGTCGGGTTCTATAGGCCCCGCGCGCCTTTGCTGGGTATTTATAGGCCCCGCCTGCCTCTGCCGGGTTCCATAGGTCCCGCGTGCCTTTATCAAAAATTTTACCAAATGATGGCATTGGTATAAACACCTCATTATCACAAACATTTCATTAAAACTTTCATAACAAGTCCATGTCTCAAATTTCATTTCACCAAAGTGCCCTTTCTTTTGAAATGCCACAATTTTTGCCAAAAGGGGCGACCAATCCACTATGCCTTGTGTCCGATACGTATAACGAATTGTCCAATAAAAACACGTGTCAAAGTCGTAGTTTAATGATTTAAAAATAGTTTTTGGGGTTACCACATTACTATATATCAAGTATACAAAGTTTCGGACGATTGGAGATCAAACGGACGTCAAAGGGTGGCCGGAAACTACCCAGAAAATTGGGACAGCTCACTGGAAAACAGGGGAAGCTGCTGGAAAACAGGGGCAGCAGCTGTATTGTCCAGAAAATGACAGATTTTCACCTCTTAAGGTGTGGAATTTCAACCCAAATGCAAATTAGATAGTTAAGGCTCAAACTAGAGATACTAGGCAACAATTAAACATAGAGGGAGACCAATTCCACTCCCAATTTCATCAATCAACAACCAATTTCATAGATCACAAAATTAAAGTGAGGAAAACCCATACAAAGAGGGAAAATATGATTCACAAGGAATTTGAAACCAAGAACAAGATATATGCTACAAATCACAAGTATATAACTAGAGGAGGTAGTAATTGTTTCCCTACCTCATGGGTTAAGCTCCAAATGTGTAGAAAATGCAAAACCTTAGGTTATGAAGCCCCCAAACCGAAATGCTTGATCTCCACGAAGAACCACGGTGAACCCGACTCCAATTGACGCGTAGAACGTGAAAATGGCATTGGTTCTTGAAGTGGTTGAGTGAGGAGGGAGAGTTTTGAGCTTGGAGGAGTTGTTAATGGAGGAGAAGAGAGAGAGAGGGAGCCGATCGGGTGGAGAGGGAGGTGAGAGTGAAATGTTTTTTAATTTTGCAAATCTTCCCCCGCACACTACTAATATAATTTCCTTATTACACTACACACCCAAATGTGACTTGTGTATATAATATGTGACCACAATACTTATTTTTATAAACCAAACTTTTTCTTTACTTTAATTTATTTATGAAAATAAGGAAGTACCCCCCATTTGGAAACAATGGCATTTACAGAATTTTGAAATTCTAATCACATCAAAATCTCATCCCCCCACTTTTAGTACAAAACCGAAAATGGGCACATTTTTCTCCGAAGAAAATGGGCGAAAGATGACTTTGCCTTACTCAAAAATAACTTCCGATTATACCATTTTGATTAGAAAAATCCAAGGAACAATTACCGGGACTTTTTATCGACCAAATCAGAACTTCTCGAAAAAGTGATTTTTCAAAAAGTAATTAAATTTTCTGGGTCTTTACATGCTCGAACTAGCCTCTCCTTTATCCTTTTCAGATAAAGGAAAAGGCTCATTCCTAAGTTTTGACTGTTCTTCTAACTTTTGAAACATAAGTTTTTGGGTTTGGGCCAAATCCTTAAATGTAGCAATCAATTCACCAATTTGACTAGATGACACACTTCCTCCAACTTCTGGATTCTTTGGGTCATCAACATGCACTGTCCTGTTATTCCTAGTGTTCATTTGATCTTGACCATTACGGGTTTCTGGACCTATTTGAGGGCCTTCAACCTGTTCGTTCTCTTTAGGATTAACATTATTCTCATCTTCTGGCGCATGGCCAACCTGAGAATCATCTGTTTGCTTCCTAAGTTTTGGAGTCATTCAACACTTTGGTGTCCCACTGGACGTGCCAAAAAAATGTGTTTGGTTTTTTTACTTTTTTGCATTGGAAAATAATTGTGTGCGAGCGTGCTAGAGAGAGCCTTTAAATCTTCTCCCTCAGATTAACTTTGGAAAACCAAATCTAATCAGACGATTGTGTTTTAATTGTTCAATTACCTCAATTAAGAGGATTTTTCCCTCAAAGTGAAGAAATACAAACCAATATACTTAGGAAATCAAAGAACAACAAAGAAACAAAATACTTTGATTGATAAATCAAAGGTAGACTTACTTCGAAATCGTCTTCAACTTCAAATAAAAGGTAACAACAACTTCGAACACTTGATTGTTACAAGAACAATCGAAATCTACTCCATAAACTACTTCCTAAACTACTTCATAATCTACTTCGAGCTGAGTCGAAATCCTAATTCTACTTGCCAATGAACAAACCAAGCATCATTTTTTGATAGCTATTTGTTGAAGATTTGTCCGGGGGTTTTTCATTCTTCAATTTCTTCTATTTATAGACACTGCTTATAATTTGAACTTCCCGCTCAAAATATTTGAACTTGGCTTGCTTCGAACTCCATCATGCACTTCAAATGAGCGGTTTCTTCCCTCCAACAATATCTGCACTTGAATTTCCTTAATCTCCCTTCAGAAGTTTCAATTTGAATCTGCACGGTTACTCAAACAACTTATTTGATTAGTGTTAAGGAAATAACTGCCTTGTACGACATACTCCACGGGTCTTAACTGTCAACTATCTTGTTTTATATGTTTACACGTGGAGTTCAAGCATTTAGCAGTTGAAAGTGTGGCTTCGAAGCCAATTTTCTTACTTGATTGTTGGTTCTTAACTGCCAATAACTGCTTTTCAAATTGAAAACTAATACGACATCGTATTAATCCATTTGTAATCTATTAATCCAGTGCTTTTCAATTAACATTAAGCCGCCAACGTTTGGCATTTTTAATTACGTGTTAATTAATTATTGGATTTGTTAATTTTATATGTAAACAATAGGGTAAAGATTTTTGGAATGAAAACATAAAGAATGTTAAAAATTTTAAAGGAGCCGCTGTGCGGGCCAAATTCATAAAGGCAAGTTAAATAAAAGTGAATATGGTTTATTGATTTACCACTTCAATAATTTTACACAATAAACATAAGTATTCTAATTATGGAAAAGGCCATTTTGGGTATTATTTAAAAGACAGGATGTAATCATAAGTATTCAAACTCGGTAGGTGGAATCATAATGATATTATTGATACAGGATGTCTAATTAACTCTCCCCTATATTTACAGAGCTTTTATTGAAAAAATCCAGCAACACCATTGTATCGATCACTACAACCACTACTCTAGAGTTTAGAGAGTTAGACCAGGCACTATGATGTGTTATTTGCCGGTTAAAAGTTAATTATTTGTACTGTAATTTTTTTTTTTTTTGACTAAGCAATCTATAGCATGTTGCCACGAGAATTAATTATTTCATGGTCTTGGGGTACCGCTATGTGGTGCCCAACACTTTTATGCACTGCATATATATATATATATATATATAAGCCCACAGAAATATGTTTTTTTTTTAAAGATGGAAATTTTTATTAATCTTGAACAGAACAAGACTAAACGGGGCAAGAAAAAGTAACAAGCACAGTTACCAAATCAAGACCCAAACCCAAAGGGCAAAAGCCCAACACCTGAGGGTCAAACCCCAGATACAACATTAAGCATAAAAACAATCCATGGGTCAAAACCCAGATAACAACAATAAGCACAAATGGGCCAAGCCTAAAAAATAGCCAACCCTAGATGCATCCAACAACCACCCACAGCCACCACCACCTCCCCCGAGAACACATCTCCACATCACCGTTAAGCATACCGGATTAATCCTGATGACGACCCCGTCAGGAGAGAGCACCACTGCCGACCGCTTGATCACCACCACGCTGTTAGGCAAACACCGAAAACACCCAAGAGTGAGATCAGCGGGAGAACAAAGCATGAGGTCTACGGCAGCCCAAACCAAGGGAGAAAGTGAGGCAGACGGCCAACGGCCAAACAGATCCAAGCAAACCACATGTCGCAGCCAACAACGAACAGATCTAAGCAACCCACGCAGCCATGGAGCGACTGAACACCGTAACGTCGGCCCGCCGGGAGAGAGGGCCGCAGCCCCTCACCAACCAAAGCACGACAGCGGGATAAACCCAAACCAGAACATCGCCAACCGGTCGAACATTCACCTGTGCATCCCACGATCTTCACCTGAAAAGAAAGAAGAAAGAGAGAGAGAGAGAGAGAGAGAGAACGGAGACGAGGAGAAAGGGATAGATGGGCAGAGAGAGAAGGAGAGAATAGAGAGAAGGAGGGGAAGAGAGGAGGGATAGATGGACAGAGAGAGCTAGGGAGCCCAGGGGGAGGAGGAAAGGAGTCCCCCCCCCCCCCTGCTGCGGCGGTGGGGTCTAGGTTTTGGTATAGGAAAGGAGAGGGGTTCAGAATTTAGAGAGAGAGAGGGGTTTTAAAAATAGTAAATAGTTTAGAGAGGTTCTGGGGTTATAGTAAATAGTACTTTTTTCCTTCTTTGAAATTTCCTTTATTTGTTACCTTTTCAATTGCCAAGGCCAAACAAGTAAAACATCTCTTCTTTACCACATTTTCAATTTTTGTCCTTTTCCCTTTTCTTTTCTGATCCAAACATAGCATCAAATCAACGAAAAGAGGTCGTCTATGTTACCGGTTACCGTCAAAATGTTCTGTAGCGGGCAATTTGTGTGATGTGTAATCTTAGAGAGCATATAATATGTAATGGATAAAGGTATTGAGCATCATGTGGCAGTGCCTCAAGACCATAGAATAATTGGTCTCTTATTACACCATGAGCCATGAGGAGGGGACGAGGCAGGCCGAAAGTATTTGGAAACCTTAGGCTCAATCGTAAAGTGGGGCCCCAAATTGTCAAGGAAGACCCTGAGCATACTACATATCGACCTCCTCTGCAATCCGTCACTTGGAGTACTGGTACTCTTACTTCTGACAAATTAGAGTTCCCTCCCAAGGCCGGCCCAGGCCTCGAGGCCTTTTATATACTTTACTAGCATACAAGATAAACAGTAAATCAATCTAAGAAGAGAACATATGGTAATAAGATCGGTAAGTTAAATTTTCGAAAGTATTGATCACTAAAAGAACGTAAAAAGTACCGCTTAAAACATCACCATTCTTAGTATTGATCACTAAGATAGGTAACATATACGGACCACGTCACCAGAATTATTATATATATGGGTTCGTTCCGTGGACACAATATTTAACACAACATATGGACGACGTCACTAGAATCCGGATGAAAAGACAGAAGACCGAGTCATCGGTGGATTTACTATTGTTACAAATTTTAGTTGAATATTACTGTTAGTATTGACCCAATTACTATTGCTACAAATTTTGTGCAGATAATCATCTTATACATTAGTGGAGCAATCAAAACGATTCTAACAACAGAGCATAAAAAGGAGTTGATTCGTTATATTTATCTTCATCAAGTAAGTTCTAATCCAATTCCCATGGATCTCTGATGTATAGAAAATTCGCACTGTTAAGGTGTTGGTAAACTAGCTTGAACACCTTGTTATAAAAAAAGAAGGAAAATTCACGCTGCTACAATGTGTCTAAGCAATGGCGGCAATGTTTACTGTGTAGAACGATGATGGGGGATGGGGATTCTATATCGAAGGCCACAGCGCCATGATTGGTTCGGCACTTAGCTATGTCGCGTTGAGATTGCTAGGAGAAGGGCCCGACGATGGAGGAAACGGGGCGATGACCAAAGCCCGGAAGTGGATTCTTGACAATGGTGGTGCAACTGGAATTTCTTCTTGGGGAAAGACCTATCTTTCAGTATGATTTTAACAGCTTTCTTTCGAGCTTCGAGGAAATTATTCGAAAATATATTCACTCCTTTTAAGATAAAATTGATGGATTGTATTGAATGCCTCCATGACTCCATTGCAGGTGCTAGGTGTGTATGAATGGGCAGGCTGCAATTCATTGCCTCCAGAGTTCTGGCTTTTCCCTTCATTTTTGCCTATCATCCAGGTAAATTTGGGAGAATCGCGTTTTCCTACAGTGTCTGTCAAATTAGTATTGTGTAGCCTGGTCTGATCGACATGTATTACTGTAAACAGCGAAAATGTGGTGTTATTGTCGCACGACTTACACGCCCATGTCGTATTTGTATGGGAAGAAATATCACGGGCCGATCACTGATCTGGTCAAGTCATTGAGGCAAGAAATTCACACCAAACCATACGAGGAAATCTGTTGGAACAAAGCGCGACATGACCAGTGGCGACTCCAGGAATTCGGAAGTGTGGGGTCATCGCAATAATGACAACTAAAAATTTTGTTCCAACAAAAATCACATTTAAAGCTCAACCTAATAAACAAAAGATATCATCAAAAGGCATAAAATAGTTTTCTATGTTTTCAGTTTTCACCACACCCAAAAAAAAAAACTACACAAGTTTCTACAATTGCATTCGATGCGGTTTTGAGTTCTGAAATTGTTGCATCATAGTCTCTACGTCGATACTATCAAATAATCCCTCCATCCAAAATTGTTGTTTCTTGCTTCTGCTTCACTTTTTGAACCATTCAAACAATTATCTATTTTATAATCTATAATTTTAAAATCTGCGTCTGATAAAATTAATTGAGATCTATAAGATTCATATTAGATATACTCCATCTGTCCCTTTTTAAGTGATCCCTATCGGAATCCGTGCAATTTCAAACCCCTATAAAACATATTTCTTTATATAATTTTTTAAAAAATTCTATACCAAATTAAAGTGCTCATTGAGTAAAGTGCTCATTGAGTACTTTAATTTGGTGCAAAAAAATTTAAAAACATGCCACGGAAGTGCATTTTTTAACGGCTACAAAAATACACGTTTCTTAATGGTATCATTTAGAACGGGACAGAGGGAGTATATATCACAAAAAAATCTAAACAATTTTTTTAGAGGTCCCAATTCTGAAATAGTAATTAGGAGCAACAATTTGGGACGAAGGGAATACTTCCTTAGCAAAACAGATCAACATCTCCATATCATCAAAAGAACAAAATGAGTGACTAGAATTCAAACAAGCCACACAAAAAGGAGATGAAAGTTGGGAAATTATCCAGTGGTGTCAGCCCTAAATTTATGGGGTTCATTTTTTAATTTCCTGAAAAAATTTAACATAGTAGTAGTATTTTTTTTTTTTTCCCGTGGGGTCGGCTGACCCCCACATTTCTATGTGGAGTCGCCCCTGGACATGACTGTTGTAAGGTTGGTAAAATCTACCGTTGATCATTTGTCTTATGATTCACGTATAAGTGAAAAAATTACTGTAAAAACCCAGGCTAGCTAACCTGCTAACTCTTAGGCTAATAATGTGACTTAAAAAGTAAACCTCAAATTGTACAGCAGCTCGTAGAGTTTCATTATATACTATAACACTTTCTGAAACCCACCGATATGGGACTTTAATGGGGTATCACAATTACAATTCTGATATGTTCATCTCTAATGCAGGAGGATCTCTACTACCCTCATAGCTATAAACAAGACTTGCTTTGGGATGGTCTTCATTACTTGAGCGAGCCGATTATAGCGCGTTGGCCCTTCAACAAGATTAGAGAAAGAGCGATGCAAACAGAAATTAAGTACATGCGTTATGGAGCAGAGAGTTGCAGATACATCACCATTGGATGTGTAGAAAAGGTAATTAATTAGCCTGAACTTGATTGTAAAAAAATCCATTCGAAATATTAGAGTACAAAAATGGATGTGAAATCGTTCATGTTCCAGAGTTTGCACATGATGCGTTGCTGGGCAGAGGACCCAAATGGCGACGAGTTCAAGTACCATCTTGCTAGAGTTCCGGATTACTTGTGGTTGGCCGAAGATGGAATGAAAATGCAGGTTTGTTTTTTGTTAGGACAATCTGAATTCTGGTTTTGTCATTCTTTCCATTTAGTGATCGTTGACGCTTGTAATGAAAAAATTGATGTTCAATTGGAGGCTAAATTGTCAATTGATTCGGTTTTTTTCATTTCAGAGTTTCGGTAGAGTAAAGGCCGTGTGGGCAACGGTCGTAATTCGGAATCAATAAAAACAAATATTTGAAAAAGAAGTTAAATGAAATTGAGAGCTCCTCATGGACCTATCATCATCATGGCATGTCTGGCTGTAAATTGGAATTGGAATCAAATCCTCTGTGCCACTTTTATGTGTGCCTCTGTTCCCATATACTTTCAACCGTGTTTATTACATATTAATTTTTTAAACACTAAAATTTCATAACACGATCCAACGGCTCAAAACAGGTTGGGAATAGGGGAATAGGGGAATAGAGGAAAATGGTCACAGAGGACCTGACACCCTGTAAATTTGCAAAGATGGGCATTGCATGTGAATTGATTTCAACTTATTTTTCTTATTCATAATTTTTTTTTGGTTATTCACTGCTTTTCTTGTTTTATTCTTATTACTAGTCAATCGGTAGGAAAATTACATTACAAGAACGAGTGCAAATTTGTTCACCCTCAGCTAATAAGGGTGAATAAAACCCTCACTCTGATTGGCGGAAAAAATGTGGAGTCCACCACAAAGTGATGTCTTGTTTCACTACAAGAAATTACACTTTTGGTGACCAGTTTTGGTGACCACTTGTGTTTTGGTCACAGAAAATCAAGAATTAGTGACCAAAAATACATTGGTCACAGAAAATCAAGAATTAGTGACCAAAAATACATTGGTCACAAAATCTTGATCAATTGGTGACCACTCGAGTTTTGGTCAGAGAAAATCAAACAATTAATGACCAAAAAATACGTTAGTCACAAAATGTTGAACAATTTGTGACAGATCTACATTTGATCACTAATTGTTCAAAACTTTCTGTGACACACCCTAATTTGGTCACTAATCATAGTACTTTCGGTGACTAACAAAAATCTAATCACCATAAGTGGAATATTTTGTGACCACTAGTTTATCAAAAAGTGATGAGGCCTACCATAAAATGATGTCATGCTTACTAAAAGGTGATTTGATTCTATAGACCCTGCACATTTTTCATCAATAAAAGTGATCGAGGGCTTTGAGCAAATTAATTTGCATTCTTACAATAACTATAAGTAAGAAGTGGCTGGCAGCCCAAGTGGCAAGGGTCTTGTTTGCCCTACAATACAGCCAAGTTTGAATCTCCTCCCCAACTAACTTTAACATCTAACCTACTAATACTCTTCCTGTGCTAAAAAATAATAATAAAGTACGAGAATAAGGCCCAATAGACGAGAACCCAAATAATAGCCCCATACAAGAAGAAATAAATTACTCTATCCGTTCAAAAAAGATTGTCTGATCTCCAAAACAAGAATTTTTCAAAAAAAAAAAAAAAAAACAATTTTTTGATAAATTACAACAACTCATTAATATTTAGTTACTAGCGGCAAAAAATTGTTAATTCTAATAAAAAAAATGCACTTTTTTGAGTTTTCGTTTTGTGGACCAGATATTTTTTGGGATGGAGATGGTAATACAAAAAAAAAAAAAAAATCTATTGAGGACAATTCTTCATTTGAACATGATTTTACATTTCCCAATTGAGAGTTGAGACTGTACAAGCATGACCAACAGGTTATCCTTAGTTAATTTCAATGTTGTAGTTTTAATTTCTTGTTTATTCTTCTTCTTCTTCTTCCATCTTTTCAAATAGTCGTGCACAGACGAAAACAACATAGGAGTATAATAATTCGGGTGTTTCTTACTACCTTACTCATTTATTATAACATTAGCATCTTCAATCACACTATATTTCTCCAAAATGAAGACTAAAAAGCTCTTCAATCAGCATGTATGCAAGTGGTGGCTAGCTTATGCGGTAGCCGGTAGAGCTCTTGGATGCTCCACACTGCATTCCGGGATCAAGTCTCATTCTCTCCTCCCCATGTAATAGATTTGGAATGACAAATGATAAAAAAATAAAAAAAATTAGGATCTATATTGGACCCGCCTATTTAAGAGCCTATTTTGAGTTTAAATATTTGAAGACACACCTAAAGAATCATTTTTATTTCTACTATTCACCTTTTTGCACTTGTAAAATTTAAAATCTATCATTTTCACATTCTGATGTCAATTTACGACACCAATCATGTTCGTAGGGTAAAGGGTGTGGGCAACGGTTAAGTCGGAATCAATAAAAACAAAAATTTGAAAAAGAAATTAACTGAAATTGAGAGCTACTCGTGGACCTATCATCATGATATGTCTGGCTTGTAAATTTGCAAAGATGGGCCTTGCAAATGACTTGATCCACCGGATGTAATTTGATACTACAAAATAAAAACATATAGTTGGGAAAAATATGAGAACCTCTATTTGTTGGGTGCAATCGTAAATTACTTCCACCGTTCCAAATTGGTAGTCGCCTACAAAAAGACGTATAATTTTTGTAGAAAAAAATAGAGTATTTTAGTTCATGATTTTTCAAGTTTCTTCGTATCAAATTACAAATTTCGATTAGTTCTTTAATTTGGTGCGAATATTTATGAACAAAAGTACGATATGTTTTTTTATTTGAAAACCGCAAGTCTTTTTGTAGGAAACTAACATTTTGAGATTGAAGGAGTATACAGACTAGTTGGTCGCAACAACCCCAAATTATCCTTCTTTGCAATTGAATATAGGGTTGAAATATCAAGTCAAGACGAGTTTTGAACCGCTCACGCTCAGCTCGCCGAAAATAGGTTCAGCTCTAGCTGGAAAAAATTAACTCGAGCGGCTTGCGATTCATATATATATTGTCTCAGCTCGCGGAAGGTCGTATTCACACGGAAGACAAGTGTGAAGGAGGCATGTACAGTGCTCCAATTGGAAAAGTGTGATTCACACAGAAGACAAGTGTGAAAGGAGGAGTCATGGTGCTCCACTTGAATAAGATTTACCGGTTTTGTAGTTTTCTCGTGGGAATGTTGTAGAAGACATTGGTGGGAACCTCACATTTGGATTCACTTGTGACTTTTCACTTGTCACATCGATGGGAAAATCTTCAATACAACGGTTATTTGTTATGTTCTCAAATAGAGTGGGTTTCACATTGATAGAAAAATCTTCGGAAGTGGGGAGCCTGAAGTGCACTGGATGCACTGCACCATGCAGCACGCCCCAAATCGGCACTGTTCTGGGGCAAGTCAAGTGCTCCTCCAAATGTGGTCTTGTGGGACTCACACAAACTATCCGAACTGTTTAATCATTTTAAAATAATTATTGGAGTGATCTTATGGAAAACCAGGCTCATCAGATATTTATACGTAATTGATCTAATTCATTCGATTTTCATTCAGAATTCAGAACCCTATAATCCAAAATGATTTTCAAGAAACAATTGTGCGCTCGGTAACCCATTGATATGAACCGTATAGCTCATTGAGAAGAGCATTCAGTAAAAAAAATTATCTTGATTGGACAACGATAAGTATCAAAATACTAAGGGCATGTTTGATGACAGTTATAAGTATGAGGGGATTAATGATGAGGTGGGGTTAGGATTGGGATTGGTAATAAGGTGGGATTAGTAATTTGCATGTTTGTTTTACACCGGATAAAAAAATAAAATTGGCATGTAACATGTTTATTTTACATATGATATTGATATATAGGTTTGGATTGAAAGCGCCTACTTCCATTTTTACCCTTATGCATAACATAAAAAATGGTGAATGTTCCATTTCCATTTTTCAAATATGCCATGCCTTTTTTAAATAAATTTTTTTTTTATCCCAAACTAAAATGCTCATTGAGTACTTTAATTTAGTGCCAAAAAATTTTACTGAAATAAATTTTTTTAAGTTTAAGAAAATGCACGTTTCCTGAAGGGAACACTTAAATAGGGACAGAGGGAGTAATAATTTACAATCTTTATTCTTTTTTTGTGGAAAATGAAGAGGAAATAAATACTTACGTATATGTCTTTGTAGCTCCAATCCCATGGGATAGGATTATTACTTTAACACCTCCCCATGGGTTGGGTAATCCTGCCAAATGGGGGCATTATATATGAAACCCATTGGATTAGCAATCCCATACAGCCAAAAAAAAAAACATGAATTCTTCAATCCCCTCCACTTTGGTAGTCCAATCCCAGCCTTGAAACCTACCATCAAACATGCCCTAAAAATATGAATTATTTTGATACCTATCGATAAATGGATAAACCAATAACCCTGTCAATGTATTGTAGCGTCATTAACTCTTGAATAATTGTTGTAACAACTACGGATGTAGCCTTAGTAATGAGGTGTCTTTATATGTGATGGTCTTGATTTGTTCTTTATCTCTTTTGATCTACATCACCTAGAATTTTCTGTATCACGGTACAAGAATATATTGTGTGTGTGTGTATTTTTTTTTTTTTTTATGTGAATAAGAAGTTAGAACACACTCTTTGAGAGGGATAGAAATATATGCGGATTGGGAGAGTAGTGTTGCGGAAATGAGAATGTTGAGGTGGATGTGTGGTAAGACTAGACGAGACAGGATTAGAAATGAAACAGTCCGTGAGATGGTAAGTGTAGCACCTATAGAGGAAAAGTTGAGAGAGAATAGGCTAAGGTGGTTTGGGCATGTCTACCGTAGACCAGCAAATGTTGTAGTTAAGAGAGCGGATATGATAGCTTTGGATAGAAACGCTCCGGGGAGCCGGGGAGGGGAAGACCTAAACTAACTTTAGATGCGGTAATGCGCAAAGATTTGAGTCTATTAGGTTTAAGTGAGCAAACAACTCTTGACAGAGCTCAATGGAGGAGAAAGATTCATGTAGCCGACCCCAATTGATTGGGACATAAGGCTAGGTTTGGTTTAGTTTGGTTTGTGAGAGCAAGTTACGGTCATACATATGTATCATGTATTATTTGTTATATATAGGTTGTGGTAGTTGCATAGTAAGTATGGGAGTAAATGAAGATGTCAATTAATAAAGGAGGAAATGCCCTCCTGGTAATTCATTTGCTTGGAACAAAGTTGGCAAAATAGAAAGTGAGAAGAAAAGAGAGTAAAGGCATTTCGGCCATGGAAAACTTTGTGTTCTTAATTTACTGATGTTGGTCTTGAAGTGGGAATTCATATATTCAACCACCGCGATCGCAAATTGAGGTACTGGACGTATACAATATATTCTAAATCTCCAAATTGATTTTTATTCACCATCTCCTATTTGTACTCTTTTGTGATCATTGATCTTATTATCAACTCTATTTATGGCATCATATTTGTGAATTGTGGTAAATTATGTTTGTGCTGTTGATTATCATGGATTAAATTGGTACATTTGGCAAGCTCACAGAGTTCAGAGAATTAAATGAGATATGATTGATTGCACCAAGAGAAATTATAATATTATTGGTTTATACAGCCTGCAAGCATTTGTAATTTATTTTGATCCTGGTGGCGCTTGACTTCATATTACTGAGATGGGCAGGGTATGAGTCATAAGTTATTTGTTGGAAAGTTTGACTCAGTTGAAGTTGTGAATGACGTTCACTAATTCCGTTACGTCCTTTCATTGTCATCGTATTGTATCCTTCCCGTGTAGTTTACGTGACATGTACGGAGCAGCACAGTAGCGGCCGGAGCTGAAATATTTGAAGGACTAGAGAATAGTTTTAGAGAAACCATTATGTACTTAATTGAGGTTTTAGACCGAACTTTTTGTTTTGAGGATTTTAGGCATATCGTTATATTTTGGAGAATTGTATTTGGATGGAAATAGGGCCTGAAAATAGATAAAATTCATTATATTTACAGAGCTTTTATTGAAAAAATCCAGCAACACCATTGCGCCCTGTTTGGCGACCGGATTTGCACCCGGATTTGGCTCAACCCCGGATTTGTAATCCAGGGCCCACCTCCAACCGGCGTTTGGCGCACAAATTTCGTCCCCAACTCCACCCGGACTATTTTCACTGTTTGGAGTGTAAATCCGGCTTCACCCGGATTTGCCAACGACAGCCCTAACCCTGTCGTTGGCTAACAAGGGTATTTGGGGGTTTTTTACCTATTTTACCCCTCCAAATCCGGGCGATTTGGAGGGTTTTGTACGAGTATTTTGTTACCTTTTTTCCAGAAAAATCAGAGAGAGGGGGGGGAGAGAGAGAGAGACGAACCAAAGGTGGCGTTGGGCTGTTAGATCTGGGTTGCCAACATCTGACCCCGTCGCCAGATTTCACTGGAAAATCTGTACAGAGACAGTGGTGAAGTCGGACCCCGTCGTTGGTCAGGCCCTGTCGTCGGATTTCGCTGGAAAGCCCCGTCGTCGGACTTCATCTGGAAGGAAAGGGAGAAGTTAAAGAAATGAAATGGAGGAAGAACAGTATAATCTAGAAGGAATGGGAGAAAGTATCTAGTGTATCAATGTCCCATGCAACTATTCGTTCCCAAAGGCTATCCAATGGCTATTTTTAATTGCAATGGCTCTTTTTCTTTTCTTTTTTTAAAATTAAATTCCACAAAATGAAAGGTAAAAAATAATACAATACATATTCTAAAAAATTTAAAATTAAGACTTTTTGGTGCCAAATTGGGTAAATGGCTAGCCTTTTTGGCATTCCATTGGCCTTGCTCTAATTAACTTCTTAATTTTTTTTCGGAAATATTATTTTTTTAACATCTAATATATTTATGTAGTAATTACGTACTTATTTTAATTAATATGTATTTGATATAATTATAATCAAATCAAATCAATTTATTCATTAAAACAACAAACTGGCTAGCCATTTACCCTTTTTTTCCGGATTTTTTTTTCTTTTTTAAAATATGGTTATAATTTTTTTTATGTATTTAATGTGTATTTTTTTGTGATTATTATGTATTTATTGTCATTATAATGAAATTAATCCATTTAGTTTATTAAAATATTCTGTCCGGGGGCAAATAGGTCATTTGCTCTCTTATCCTGTCAAATCCACCTTCCAAATCCCTCTTCTCAAAATATCATCCAAACACCTCACTAACAAATTCACCATTCTTATGAGGTGGGGTCACCCTCATTAAAAATCCACCATCAAATCCACCCAAAATCATCTCTGGTCGCCCAACAGGGCGTTGTATCGATCACTACAACCGCCACTCTAGAGTTTTTAGAGAGTTAGACTAGGCACTATGATGTGTTATTTTTCTCTTAAAAGTTAAATCATCTGTACTGTATTTTTTTTTTTTTAACTAAGCAATCTATAGCATGTTACCATGAGAATTCAATTATTTCATGGTCTTAGGTACTGCTACGTGATGTCCAACATTTTTATGCACTACATATATACTGGCCCCACAAAAATATGTAATGGATAAAGGTGTTGAGCATCATGTGGTAGTGCCTCAAGACCATAGAATAATTGGTCTCTTATTACACTAAGAGCTATGAGGAGGGGACAAGGCGAAAGTATTTGGAAGCCTTATGCTCAATCGTAAAGTGGGGCCCCAAATTGTCAGGGAAGACCCTGAGCATACTACATATCGACCTCCTCTGAAATCCGTCACTTGGAGTACTGGTACTTTTACTTCTGAAAAATTAGAGTTCCCTCCCAAGACTGGCCCAGGCCTCGAGGCCTTTTATGTACTTTACTAGCACACAAGATATACAGTAAATCAATCTAAGACGAGAACATATATGGTAATAAGATAGGTAAGATAAATTTTCAAAAGTATTGATCACTAAAAGAACGTAAAAAGTATCCCTTAAACATCACCATTCTTGCATTTTTAGCGGCAAAAGTAATAATTACGCTGGGACACACTTATAATACTCCCTACAAAATTTGGGGCCTCTCGTTTTCAAAAAAAAAAAATTGCTTATGCCAGGGATGGGCCTGACTATACTCTTTCACTATTATTCTATAGCCGTCTACATGGAGCACAGAGTTGGGTGAAGATATTAAGTGGAAGAGGTCAATATTGTAGTCAATTTAAATTATACTACTAATAGTTTTCCCTTTTTGCATGCTTTACATGATATATACACCTAGTCAAAATAAGCCTGCTGCAATATCATTCACAATTTTAATAATGTAAATCCGGGGTATCGACCTTCTTTGTACCGACCACACACAGACGGTGCCGGGGACCCCTTTGTGGGTCCCCAAACGGTAAATTCAAACCGTTGATTCATCTCAAAATCGAATTTCGAGTGGGCCCTCGTGAGAATCGCTGCCATCGGACGGCCATATGTGCTCGATCCAAAATCACCCGATTTCATTCAATTGTTATTGAATGAAATCGGGTGATTTTGGATCGAGCACATATGGCCGTCCGATGGCAGCGATTCTCACGTGGGCCCACTATTGAATGAAATCGGGTGATTTTGGATCGAGCACATATGGTCGTCCGATGGCAGCGATTCTCACTTGGGCCCACTCGGAATTCGATTTTGAGATGAATCAACGGTTTGGATTTACCGTTTGGGGACCCACAAAGGGGTCCCCGGTACCGTCTGTGCGTGATCGGTACCCGCCCTGTCTGTACGTATAGGACGGTTGATTTTAATAGAAGCGGTGGTGCGGTAGTAGTTGGACGTGTTCTCTCTTTTTGACCTGGTGCTTTCTTTTCCCATCTCTCGTATAAAAAGACCAAGGCTACATGATCTGTTTCCCTCATAATTAAGCTGCAGCATCGATATTTGAAGCTAGCTACCTCCTCAATCCTCAAGATTGTTACATCTTCCTTGAGGTACGTACCCTCTTCCTCCCCCTCTCTCTCTCTCACTCCCTCACACCGTAAAATCTCTAAAAGAATTTGAGTGCGTGTAAGGATATCACGTTGCATGCGACGTGATATCCGTAACACCCTATCACAATCGTCTATCTCAGTAATCGATAGTGCGGGTTTTAAGTAAACTCTTCTATAGAATAGTTAAACTCAAGTGTTTTGGACAATCGGGATGCGTGCCAGGTATTACTGTCAATGTTTGGCAACGTAGTACTGTTTTGGAGAAATAGTTTGCCAACCTGCAGATTTTCGAAACTGTTAAAAAAAACAGTATCTGTCCGATTATATGATTACGCTCCGAAAAAACAAAGAAGCTAAAAACAAAAAAAAAGGACGAAAAAATAACCTGGTAGTTATTTACGGCTTAAAAGTTTTTAGCTTATTTATTTTTTCGACTTTTTCGGCATTCCAAATGCCGAAAAAGAAGAACCTATGTACAAACATGGTGTTGTAGTCAGTGGCAAAAGATTTTGATTTTTTTATTTTAAAAATGGTACATTATTTGATTTTATTAACTAATCATTTTTAGTAATTCATTTCTAGTAATTCCGCTAACTGTGAACTTATGAATGCAGATATCTAGCAAAGCATCTGAGTATTTACTAAAAGGAAATAGAAAATGTGGAAGCTAAAGATTGCTGAAGGTAACGGTCCATATTTATTTAGCACCAATAATTACGTTGGTAGACAAATTTGGGAATTCGACCCTGATGCCGGGACGGCCGAAGAGCGCAAAGCAGTTGAACAAGCTCGAGAGGAGTATAAGGTCAATTTTAAAAAGGACCGGTCCCGAGCCTTACCCTGTGCTGATCTTTTAATGCGGATGCAGGCAAGTACAAAGGTCCCGTTTGTTATGTCTACCAAACGGGACCAAACTCAATTTCGTATTCCAACTATAAAAAATAATTCAACAACTCGCTATTTGAGATTTGTGATAAAAAGGAATAATTTCGTCGCTCTTTTTTTTTTTTTTTTAGTAAAAAGCATTCTTTTTCTGTCCTGTACAATTACAAAACTAAATTGCATTCACCGGTTCTTATTTGGTTTTCTCATAAATAAATAAAAAGAAATAGTATGATTATAATGACGACAATAAATATTCATTCCCTTGATTTACCATAAAATTGTATTTTTTTTTTTTTACAGCTCAAAAAGGAAAACAACAATATCGATTTGAGTATACCACCAGTGAGATTGGGGGAGACAGAAGACGTGAACTATGAAGCAGTGACCACTGCTGTGAGGAAAGCCATTCGATTAAACCGTGCAATCCAATCAAGGGATGGGCACTGGCCTGCTGAAAATGCCGGCCCCATGTTTTTCGCACCTCCCCTTGTAAGTCAATAATTTCATAATCTCTCTCTTTATATAAGTATATATATGGCCAGAATTATTATATATATGGATTCGTTCCGTAGACACAATATTTAACACAACATACGGACGACGTCACTAGAATGCGGATGAAAAGACAGAAGACCGAGTCATCCGTGGATTTACTATTGTTACAAATTTTAGTTGAATATTACTGTTAGTATTGACCCAATTACTATTGTTACAAATTTTGTGCAGATAATCATCTTATACATTAGTGGAGCAATCAAAACGATTCTAACACCAGAGCACAAAAAGGAGTTGATTCGTTATATGTATCTTCATCAAGTAAGTTCTAATTCAATTCCTATGGATCTCTGATATATAGAAAATTCGCACTGGTTAAGTTGTCTGTAAACTGGGTCGGACACCTTGTTATAAAAAAAGAAAAGGAAAATTCACGCTGTTACAATGTGTGTCTAAGCAATGGCGGCAATGTTTACTGTGTAGAACGACGATGGGGGATGGGGATTCTATATCGAAGGCCACAGCGCCATGATTGGTTCGGCACTTAGCTATGTCGCGTTGAGATTGCTAGGAGAAGGGCCCGACGATGGTGAAAACGGGGCGATGACCAAAGCCCGGAAGTGGATTCTTGACAATGGTGGTGCAACTGGAATTCCTTCTTGGGGAAAGACCTATCTTTCAGTATGATTTTGACAACTTTCTTTCGAGCTTCGATGAAATTATTCGGGAATATATTCACTCTTCCTAAGATAAAATTGATGGATTTTATTGAATGCCTCCTTTGCAGGTGCTAGGTGTGTATGAATGGGCAGGCTGCAATCCATTGCCTCCAGAGTTCTGGCTTTTCCCTTCATTTTTGCCTTATCATCCAGGTAAATTCGCGGGAATCGCGTTTTCCTACAGTGTCTGTCAAATTAACATTGTGTAGCCTTGTCTGATCAACATGTATTACTGTAAACAGCGAAAATGTGGTGTTATTGTCGCACGACTTACATGCCCATGTCGTATTTGTATGGGAAGAAATATCACGGGCCGATCACTGATCTAGTCAAGTCATTGAGACAAGAAATTCACACCAAACCCTATGAGGAAATCTGCTGGAACAAAGCGCGACATGACTGTTGTAAGGTTGGTAAAATCTACTGTTGATCCTTTCTGTCTTATGATTCACGTATAAGTGAAAAAAACTACTGTAACGACCATCTGACCTGCTAACCTGACCTGCTAACTTTTAGCCTAACTACGTGACTCAAAAAGCTAACCTACGGTTATATAGTAGCTCGTGGGGTTTCATTATATGCTATAACACTTTCTGAAATCCCACCGATGTGGGACTTTAATGGGGTATCACAATTACAATTCTGATATGTTCATCTCTAATGCAGGAGGATCTCTACTACCCTCATAGCTATAAACAAGACTTGCTTTGGGATGGTCTTCATTACTTGAGCGAGCCGATTATAACCCGTTGGCCCTTCAACAAGATTAGAGAGAGAGCGATGCAAAAGGCGATTAAGTACATGCGTTATGGAGCAGAGAGTAGCAGATACATCACCATTGGATGTGTAGAAAAGGTAATTAATTAGCCTGAAGTTGATTGTAAAAAATCCGTTTGAAATAGAGTACAAAAATGGATGTGAAATCGTTCGTGTTGCAGAGTTTGCACATGATGTGTTGCTGGGCAGAGGACCCAAATGGCGACGAGTTCAAGTACCATCTTGCTAGAGTTCCGGATTACTTGTGGTTGGCCGAAGATGGAATGAAAATGCAGGTTTGTTTTTTGTTACGACAATCTGAATTCTGGTTTTGTCATTCTTTCCATTTAGAGATCGTCGCTTATAATGAAAATTTTGATGTTCCATTGGAGGCTAAATTGTCAATTGATTCGGTTTTTTCATTTCAGAGTTTCGGTAGTCAGATATGGGATTGTGCTTTGGCAACCCAAGCAATTATGGCCAGCAATATGGCTGATGAGTACGGCGATTCGCTAAAGAAAGCTCATTTTTACATCAAAGAGTCACAGGTTATTTCCTATCCATTGATATGCATGTATGAGTACATTCAAACGACAAAAAACACACACAATTATATGTGTATGGTAAAAATATAATTTAGCTGTTTATACTTTTACATTGAAGGTCAAAGAAAATCCAGCTGGGGATTTCAAGAGTATGTATCGGCACTTCACGAAAGGATCATGGACTTTCTCTGATCAAGATCAAGGTTGGGTTGTTTCGGATTGCACGGCGGAATCACTCAAGGTAATCTAGATCTGTGTTAATCATTACTATATACTTGGAACAATAAAGAAATTTATTGTTGCCATAACCAAATTTTTTCTTTTGAGTGCAGTGTCTGCTTTTACTTTCTCAAATGCCCTCTGAAATTGCTGGAGAAAAAGCCGATGTCGAGCGATTGTATGATGCTGTGAATGTGTTGCTGTACTTACAGGTAGTGTATATGGATCATGTTGCTCGTGGTTATTTATAAGCTTATTTTACAACTTGGTGATTTATCTAACTTCTCTCTTCTCTTAGAGCCCTGAAAGTGGTGGGTTCGCAATATGGGAGCCACCAGTTCCACAACCATACTTACAGGTAAATTTTTAGTTCTACAAAGAAATTATTGTCACGAGACTCCTTTTACACTCGTTCTTACCACAAAAATTCTAAAACAAAAGTCGTCTTTTCTTTCTTTGTTCGCTTTTAAATCTATGACACCATTGAAACAATGTGATGCTTTGTGTAATCCTTTTACGACGTTTTAAATTTCTCAGGAGTTGAATCCTTCAGAACTCTTCGCTGACATTGTGGTCGAGAAAGAGTAAGAACTTCAGCCGTTTTTTTTTTTTTTCTATTTATCTTCATAGATTATGAACAATGGTTAGTTTTAGTCCATATAACTGACAATATGAATCTTCTTAGACATGTTGAATGCACTGCTTCGATAATCCAAGCTCTCGTGACATTCAAACGCTTGCACCCAGGCCATCGAGAGAAAGAAATAGAAACCTCATTAACGAAAGCAATTCGTTTTCTAGAAGAGAAACAATGGCCTGATGGTTCTTGGTGAGTTTTGTAATGGCTTTCTTTTGGACTTACTATTATCTGAGCAAATACTAGTATTTTGGGAACACATACGTAAAACGACTCTAACATGTCCAATAACCCTGTTGGCAGGTACGGATACTGGGGAATTTGTTTCATCTATGGCACATTTTTCGTTCTTGGAGGGTTGGCTTCGATAGGAAAGACGTACAATAACAGTGAAGCAGTTCGTCGAGCTGTTGGATTTTTGCTTTCAACACAAAATGAAGAAGGGGGTTGGGGTGAAAGCCTTGAATCATGCCCATCTATGGTAACTCCAAGTCTCCAACACCTCAATGATATGGTGCACGATTCTCGATGAATTTTCCGTGCTCATGTTTTATGTTTTATTGAAACAGAAATATCAACCGTTGGAAGGGAATCGAACGAATCTGGTACAAACATCATGGGCTATGCTGGGACTTCTTTACGGTGGACAGGTTAGTCTTGAAATCTTTAAGTGTCGAATTGCTTATTTGCAAGCCGTAAGAAAATAAGTTCCAGATCGGAAATATTTGCAAGTGTTTCGTGTCTTCTTTACTAATATCTTCCTTTTTCCAGGCTCAAAGAGATCTCACACCATTACATAAAGCAGCAAGGATTCTAATAAACGCGCAAATGGCTGATGGCGATTTCCCTCAACAGGTAATTTACACAGCACTCTTGCATGCCAAGATAGATTGTGGAAATATTACCAAAGTTAGTGTTATACAAAACTTCCTGTCTGATCTTTTCTTTTCATTTTGTTCGCCGTGAAATAGGAAATCACCGGTGTCTATATGAAGAACTGCATGCTACATTACGCACAATATAGGAATATATTCCCGATGTGGGCGCTTGGAGAATATCGGAAACGCGTTTGGCCGTCTTCCTAGAAAGTATAAACGCTTGTTCCAAGAGTGGAAGCACAGTTCACCTCTAACATAGTGTGGATTCAAGAATTCTTTAATCCATAGATCTATTTATGTGTTAGAAAGTCCTCTGTATTTTTTGTCAATGATGTATTCTTTTCAGTATATTCATTGTGTAGGTAAAATCTCCTGTATCAACAAGCCATCAAAAGAGAATCATTTCATCTTTTATGTTGACAAAAAATTCTATAAATGAACAAAAAATCGTTGTTGATACTACATTTGCATAAACACTCATGGCCCCTTCTCATGACCACGGAAAATGGGAATTTATAAAGTTTCGTATAATTATGAGTGGTATGTGATTTGTGCCCTTAATCAGGATAAGTTTTTTCTGCTTCTAGTTCCCCCGGAAAAAAAAGTTAAGAGGTGCAAACGAGTCAAGTTGAGCCCTTAACGAGCCGAATCCAGTTCACTTACTAAACGAATCTCTATAAACGAGCTGAAACCAAACAAACGAGTTGAGCTTTAAAGCGTTGAGCTCGGGCTCGTTTACTTAACCAGCCTAAAACTCGAACTCGATCTACTTGCAAGCGGCTCAGTTCGTTTTGTAGCCCTAGAAAAGGTCACCAAAAAAACATAATCCTGCGTGCTTCTGGAGTTGTTTTACCGAAATCAATCATCATTAGGTAGAAAAATATTAAGAGCAAAGTGAATGCTTAATCATCAGGAGTCCATGTGTACTACTAGTGTGCATCTCTCATGAAGATCTCATTGCCGACCATAATGACAAATTTGGCCGAAACAAGTACCAAAAATGCATCTACTAGCTAAAAAATATATATATATATATTAACCTCAAAAAAAAAAAAAAAAACAACCGACAATTTTTCCATCCATTCAGTTGTGACTTTTGACAAATACAACATTGACCAATTCAATCCATTTCTTATTTCGAATCTATGATTGGTCTTTGTGTGTCAAAGCTTAGGACGCTTTGTTTTTTAGCAATGGTAAGGATTCAGAAGAGTTATCTTTGATAATTACTTCGAAAGTGAAATCAGTGGTTCATATTCATTTGTGTGTTTATCTGAATCACTAATTTCACTTTCAGAGAAAATTTTAGGGATACTTCATACTTGGCGTTTTCTTTTTTCTTCTTTTTTGAGAAAAAAGTAGCCTATGGTTAATTCAAGGTGGTCGAATAGCGCACCCAGCTCAAAAAATTCAAAAGGAATCAATCTCACTGTTCGCTAATGTTTTAGATATGAAATCTTCCGGAATCAACTCTTGATGTGCCAGTCTATACAGGACTTCCCCAGGCACCTCTATGGGCTTAAGTAGCCTATTATGCTAAGGTCGCGTTCCTTTTATCGACTTTTTCGACTTTTTGCTTAAAAAGTCTCAAAAGTCTCTCTCCACTGATAAGCCTTAAAAATTAAAAAATACGCAATAAGATAAACAACTTCATTTTTGTCTACAACTTGAAGACAAAAAAGTCACGTGAAACACATCCTAAAGACTATGCTTTAGTGCAGGGCTTCCGTATTCTCATCCAAAATATTACAACCAGCTGGCTGGATCTATTCGTGGTTTGAGATCATTTTCACAAAAGTGCTTTACCCCAATCTTTATTTTTCCAAAGGTCAGGATTATTCGGATCAGCTTAAGCACTCCTCGATTAATTCTCTTCCCAATTCAGTCAAACGACACATCAGGAATAGGAAATTCACAAGAAATTGTTTGCTTACGGCTGTCAGCCTGACCACGAAAATCAAACCTTAGTCAACTATACGAGGAGCAAACTCACTAACTAACCGAACAATTCTTTCACCTTTACCCCAATCAAAATGCCAAGTGTTAGAAATCTCAAAATAAAGAGGGGTGGGCCCATCCATAGACCAGGACAACATCAAACATGCAAGTTGCAAAAGTTGCAACCACATAGGAGGTGAGATATTGGTGCCAAACTTAAAATATTACTTCCTATCTATCTTTTATCTAGTCTAGTAAAAGTAAGTAAGGTTTGTGGCCATTTGATTTCAATGTCACACAATATAATATTGTCACCTATGAAAAAAGTATTTTAGTAATGCCCCATTCTTATTTAAAAAAAAGGTATGAAATAGTGAACAATGAATCTTTATTATTAAATTAATATATTAGTTAGTTAAGTTGGCAACTTGTATTAATTATAGTATGCTAAATTAACAACTTGTACATTGACCTACTCACAATTGACGTGCTGCCTTTGTTTTTTTTTACAACATTGTAGACAGTAGTGAGGGGTTGGAGAGAAATTAACAGATTAACAAACAAAGAGAGTTCCATAGCTTTCTATAAACTCGAACTCCAGACCTTCTCCTTTAAAGTCAGGGGATAAAACCGCATAGGCTTAAGAACCATATCTTTTTTGTGCTACTTATTGCATTTTACTCCTTCCGTCCCAAATTTTGGTCCACTTTTATTTTTTTCAATTCTCTTTTTTATTGTCTATATCTTTCAATTTATAATATTTTTTAATATTTCAAAAAAAAATGTGTAATAAAACTAATTGAGATCCATCAAATAAGATTTACATTGCATATATAAAGTCTTATATATTACAAGATATAAATCTTTTTTTTATCAAGTTGGAATAATAACATGGACTAAAATTTTGGGACATAGGGTTTTCGCCTTACACTTAGTAGATGTATATTGTGTACCATTCTCGTTATAAATTCAATTAGAATTTCTTGATTACATTTTAAAAGTTAATTTTAACTTTCAAATTTTTTAGATTAAGATATGGAGGGCCCCATGTTTGGGATTTGATTCTAGCCCCCAAATAAATATGTTATGTGGTCAAATGGTTCTTGAATTTGGTCAACGGGAAATTCATGGTTTGCCTCCCTATAACCTGGTGATGAAAAATGGTGTTTCCATGTAAGGGTAGAAGTGGAACAAATTATTTTAACTCAATCATATTTTATGCAAAACAAACATGTTATTAGTAATATCATGATTTAATCCTGTGCAAAACAAACATGAAGGAAGGATTCATCTCCTCATTAATAATCCCACCTCATTACCAATCCCAATCATAATCCCACCTCATTACCAATCCCAATCATAATCCCACCTCATTACCAATCCCTTTGAAATGAAACCTCATATCAAACGGGGCCCTAGTCTGGACCCGGGGATTAAGTGTGTTGCACCGTGACAGAACAACATTCCATTTGTTCAAAAGTGTTTTCAATGGTCCGGATTCACATACGCTTTCTTACTAGTCAAAGTGCTTTATTACCGGTAATAAAGTTCCAACAAATCTGGACCATTAATTTCCAAGATGAACGACTATGATATGCGATATACGGTGCCACGGCACCATCCCTGCTTCCCCAGTCTACCATTAAGATAGTCCTCAACTGTAGATTTTGAGAATCAATCCGTGAAATATTTAATTTGCACTATAAATGTAGCTTGATAGAAAAAAATAGTTTCATTTGTTAAATCGAAATGAGCAAGCTGTATCCCATTGAAACCAAAATAGAAATTGTTACCTATTGAGTCAAAGTGAGACAAGTGTGTACTTTTTTTAGATGGGGCAATTGGTTAAATGGCCAATCTGGAAAATATTAGTATTTTGCAAAAGCAAGTGGCAACTCTTTCCTTTGAAAACTGTACAAGAATTAATTTTTAATGCGTCGACAAAACTTCCGAAATCTGAGGACCAAATTAAGAAACTTGGAATTTTGCAGGGTCAAAGCAAAAATTTAATGATACAATTTGTGCAACACCCTTGATACCGTAAATTGTCACGTGAATATATCATACAAAGATAGTTCAGAATTGTACTTTTTGTTATATTTATTCATGTGAATTTTTGTACTTAATGATTCACACAAAATATGCTAATATTGTGACAATCACATGGGAAAAATGTGACGATATGGATGAGAGTGCGAAAATTAAATTGATGCACCGTCTGATAAAAAATAAATAAACAAATTACTAAATCAAAATTTATTTTGGCACTCCTCTTTGTCATAATATATATTTATGCACACACCACGGACCAGTTATGAGATCCCTTACTTTCCTTCCGTGCAAACCTCCCATTTCCCTCTCGAATTTTGATGATTCAGACTGTTCAATGTATTTAAAACATGTTTTTTAAGAGTTCGCGTGAGGAATCACAAAAAGAAAAATGACCGGAAAGGACTTGATCCAAGCAATTTTTCATAAAAATGTATCAAGTCCTTCCCAGTCATTATATATATGCAAATCCTTGTTTTTTGTTCTTTGAAATAACAAAATTGCATGTTTATTTCCCAAGTAGGGAAAGGATCCTCCCCAATCCATGAAAATAGACTTGATGATTTAATTCATCAATTTTCAGGTTCTTATGGGCACACTTTGATGATCCAAACTGTTCATATTACAAATTACGCTAATCAAATACCCTTTGATATGCATTTATTATGAAACAAAGGGATTACAATATCTGATAGGAATCCTTTGTGCTCATTTCTCACAAGATAAATGTGTTTCACAAACACATTAACGTGTATTCGATCAACTTGATTTTGCTATGGTAAATCTTTTCGAGGAGCACTAAAATGTAAATGGTATGATCACTAAAATAAACACACAAAAAAGACCAAAAAGTATGTAAATTGATGGAATCCTGAAAAACTGGATAGAAAATGATCTTTTTACTAACAAATAATAGCTCGCCCATCCCAATTTGTGTCTCTCATTTCATTTAAACAAGATAAAATCTTGTTTATATTTTCTAATTGATGATACTTTTCATATGCAATATGGATCTCAATTGGTTTTATCAATTGAAGTTTTCAAAATTACATAAAACATCCTACATTAAAGGATATAAATAATTTTAAAATGATATGAACCCCAAAAAGAACTAAGAGCAAGTCCAATGCTAAATGCGAAATGGTTAATAGACATTGCAATAATTTGGCACTAAAATGTACTACTTTTTTGGCTAAATTTTGGCATTACATCTTAAGTGGTTGTTTCTATTATAGAATTAAACAGTTTCAAATATTAACTAATTTTCCCTCCACCTCATTTTTCCTACTTTCATGGTGGCATAACGAATGGTGATGCCGTGTAAAGTTAGGTGATGCAGTGTAAAGATTGGTGGAGAGCGTAGATGTTAGACATGAACTTTAAAGCTTGGGAATGTTGTGTATAATTTGGTGATACCGTGTAAAGATTGGTGATGGAGCGTAGTTTGATGATGCAGTGTAAAGATCAATAACAGACTGTAGAGGTTGGGCATGAACTTTATAGTTTAGAAATGCAGTATGAAGTTTAGTGATGGAGTGTAGATTCCTGTGATATAGTGTAAAAATTAGTGATGCAATGTTGGATTAATTATTAATTTCACTTTGACTGGTATGAAACCAATTTGAAATTAAGCCATTTTAGAACCAAATTTGCCTTCACGCTCAAATTTCTCTTTTTTGGTTCCAAACTATGGGTATAGTGGAATAGTAGTCTTATTCTATTTTATGGGTGCTTTGGCAAAGGCATTGTAAATTAGGAAGCAAAAATATTTTACTCCTACTATTTTATGATGCAGTGTAAAGATAGATGACAGATTGTAGAGGTTGGGCATGAACTTTACAGTTTAAAAATGCAGTACCAAGTTTGGTGATGGAGTGTAAATTTAACGCAGCGTTGTAGTGGAAGAAGACTAGATATCGTTCTAATATACGGATTGGTTAGATATTGTTTTAACAAACAAACTCTTAAATCCACAAGAGAAGTGATAAACACCTTTCTCACAAGGAAAATAGAGAGAACTCTAGAATTTTATTGATGAAGAATTGAATGAAAAACATAGGAGGGTTGGGCACTTATTTATACAAGTAGTAGGCCTAGCTAATAAGGTTATGCTTGGCTACTAAATTGTGTTAAACAAGCATCACTAAATAAGATATTCTACTAACATTATTCCCTAGTAAAAGTTGTCAAAACAAGCGGCATAAGTCAAAAGGAAAATTGTAGAATATCAAATGTTTATATAAATTAAAATCTCCTAACCAAAGCTGCCATAACCAAAGATCTTATCAATGATTTTTTCTTGATTTGTGCTTGTCAAATATTTCCATAAAATCTGTAGCAATCTGTTTTACATCAAGATTCATGTGATATAGTGTAAAAATTAGATATGCAGTGTTAGATTAATTATTAATTTCACTTTGACTGGTATGAAACCAATATGAAGTTAAGCCATTTTAGAATCAAATATACTTTCACACTCAAAATTCTCTTTTTTAGTTAATTATTAATTTCACTTTGACCGGTATGAAACCAATTTGGAGTTAAGCCATTTTAGAACCAAATTTGCCTTCACACTCAAATCAAAATTATATTTTTTTGTTAATTATTAATTTCACTTTGAGCGGTATGAAACCAATTTGAAGTTAAGCCATTTTAGAACCAAATTTGCCTTCACGCTCAAATTTCTCTTTTTTAGTTTGGCCTAAAAGTGGTTTTTGGATTATTGGTTTTTTCGTTTTGTCTTTATTCAAAAAAATTTTGCATTTGTTAGTTTCGCGTTAAGATTTTGTGGTTTATGGATTCCTTTCGGTCGAATAATCCACCTATTTTGGCTTTATTCAAAAAAATTTGAGTTTTGACCATAATTTTATACTCGTTAGATTCGTCTCGCCGAGAGGAATCCATAAACCACAAAATCTTGGCGCGAAACTAACAAATGCAAAAAAAATTTGAATAAAGACAAATCGAAAAAACCAATAATCCAAAAACCACTTTTAGGCCAAACTAGCCCTTAGTTCCAAATTATTGGTATAACACCCCAAATGGCTATCATTGAGCTTACTCTCACAAATTGAGATGGATGGAGTAGTAGTCTTATTCTATTTTATGGATGCTTTGGCAAAGCACAATAAATTAGGAATATAAAAATATTACTCCTACTATTGATCAAGGTTCGATTCTTGGAGCCGGACCGCAAATAAGTAATTTTTTGTGAATTCTCTAGTCTTGGAGTAGATGCCTGACTTTGACGAAACCAAAAAGGGAATTAGTCGAGGAGCTTATAAACTGGACCGATCACACAGGATGTCAAACCAACATATTACTCGACTACGGCCTTGTTCAGTTGTCAAAAAAGTATGGGAAAATCAACTTTCCCATAACTTTTAGGGTGTTCAATTACCAGGAAAATAATGAGACCCACAAAAATATTTTTCCCACTAGGACTCACTTTCTCTAAAAATGTATCCTGTAAAAAGGAAGGAATTATGTGTCTTGGAAAAATTTGCTCCCGCCAATTATTCATTCTTGGAAAAATCCTTTATCAAATGAAAACTCATAAAAAAGTAAATTATCATTTCCTTTACTTCACTTCATTTCACTTTTCTGAGTATTAACTTTCTCACGTAACATTCTTGGCAAATAAACAGAGCCTACAAGTAAAGAGAAAAAAAGAGATCACCATACATCTGTTTTTGTAATAAATACTCCATTCGTCTCAATTTGTTGGTCTTGTGTAGATTTTAATATAATTTTTAAATTGTTCATATTTTTCAATCTATAATAATTTTAGAGATTTAAACAAAATTATAATAAAAGTAATTGAGATCTATCAAATAAGACTTTATATTGTACATGATATAAATTATAAATTAAAAGAAATAAATAACTTTCAAATTCTATTGAAATTCACAGAGGACAAACAATTTAGAACGGAAATACTAGTATGCAATATAAAAGAACAATGATACATACACACCCACTCGGACACACTCTGCCACACCCCCTCTCACATGTGGGGGACCCACCCCACATGTGAGAGGGGGTGTGGCAGAGTGTGTCCGAGTGGGTATGTATGTATCATTTTTTAATATAAAAGGTGAAAGGGAGCTGAGCTGTTTACAACTCAATGTCCGTACACTGCTTTTCCCCCACTCCATCAGTTCCCTCCCACCAATGGAGTCGCTGGGTCGATAGAGTGTACAAACAGATTCCCAAGAGTAGAGTAGCGCTCGTTTTTAACCCCCATTCTTTTGTCGTCTTCGTTATCATCACCTCCGCTCTCTCTCTCTCTCTCTCTGTTTGCTGAAGAAAAATTAGCAGAGAAACAACAAGGTAAAGCCAAGTTCCTCAAAAAATTCGAGAGTATAAAACTCAACCCATTTTTTATGTTGCTCCAAATGATGTGGGGTATTTTCGATTTTTATTTTTGTTAATCCCTTCCGAATTCACGGTGTATGACCCTATCGCTGTGTTTGGTTGGTGAGAAAACTGAGAAAAGAGCGGAAAATGATTCTGAGATTTTGCATGCCCTCTAATCAATCTCGCAAGAAAGAAGGAAATGGTACCCAATTTTTTTTTTTGGTTGATTATATGTAGGTGAGTTTTGCTTGGTTTCTGGAACCTAGAACAAAATGGGTAATGCAGATTGTCAAATTTTCTGTTTCTTTTCCGTTACTGTTCAACTCCGGTTTCTCAGCAGCCAAACAGGGTTATTAGTTTGTTTCTGGTTTCTTGATTTCTTGATTTAGGTACTGTACTCAGTATTTTTGGCAACCTATTTGTTTGAATCTTTTCTGTTTACGACCACTACATTTATAAATGAAACGGTTGAATGGAGCTCTTTCACTTTTTCTAGTTAATACAAGCAGAAAGAAAAAAGAACACTTCCAGTCTGTCTTTATTAAGTGCTAGAATTTGAAATTTTGAAACGAAAAGCATCCTTTGATAGAAGCCTGCTTTAATTATTTCAATGCTTTTACTCTGCAGTAGTTTGTCTATAGGAACATTGTAAGTTGTTGATGAAGTTTTAGTTATCGAAGAAGAACTGTTTTATTTCCTGATTCAGAAACTTGGAACAATATTTTTTACATTTTTAGAACTTCCCACTTTTGAATTTACTACGTCTCTTTTAATGGTAATTTTGGTATCTTTTTAGCTTCCCCCCTTAATGTTTAAAGTTTGTACCAATAAGGTAGGGATAGGATGATGGCAGAAATATGGAACTAATTTTGCAAGGAAAGACCCTCCCGTAGAAGAAGCCACAGCAAACACTAAATAATGGTCCATTGCTAGAAGCGACATTCCTCACCCAGTAAGCATTTCACCATGTCAAGGCATGCTCGCCTTCCTCCCCGCTGCCCCTTTCAAAAGAAAAGTACAGCTCACTCGATTTATGACCCTCTATCTCCTAGCTCATGCAAAGAGTTGTACCCTCGACACCAAAAATCCATATCACAAAGCTCCATACTAGAGGAGCAGCCAGAATGGCTCGACGACCTGTTGGGTGATTCAGACACCAATACAAAAGGGACACTCCACCGGCGATCAGCTAGCGATTCAATGACCCTCTTGGATGGCCTTGTTTCACTTAATGATGATGCAAGTTCAGTTTCCAGCGAAACTGGTAGTGGCTTCGAGTCAGGTTGTATGTATGGTCCTAATTCCCCTCGGAGCAAAGGGAAATTTACCTTTCCAGAGAATACTATGGTTTCAGCATTATCAGATTGTCTTTTTCAAAACCCTGTGGAGTATTTAGATGGCGGTCTTTGTGCTTCTGGAATGGTGCGTTGTGAAGTGCAAGATGAAAGAGGCTTAGCTGGGGAGGCCAATGCAGAGACAAAGGCAGATAAAAGGTGGGGGTCAGGTCTCACAAGCTTCCCTCAGCTTATTGTTGTTCTTTATTTGTTTTCCATTGGTTTATATTTCTTGGTCTTGTAATTATGTCTCAATGGGAGGTTTTCTCAGCATGTCCTCATAGACTTGGTTCTTCTGCATAGCCAGAACTTCCAACATGTAGGGTAAGTAGATGAATGAAATAAAGCTTTTATTCATCATGTTGGTACTTTCCTCCTCATATCTTCTATGCATTTCAACTTTCTTGCGGTTCAAAAAAAAAAAAAAAATCTTGAAGTTAGGTGTCTGCATTTGGTTCTTAACCGTCTATTGTACCAAATTGGCAATTTGTGAGCATTCTCCTTCCAAGGACTTGCTAATAGATAAGACTAACAAGGAGTGATAAACTTGGTATTTAGATAGTGTGAATGATAGTGTTTCCAATGCCAACATAAAGGCAGTTAAAAGGTTAGATTTCTGGATTGATGCTTTCTTTGCTTATTGGTGCGGTATTCTATTCTCTTTTGATTAATTTTCCTGGTATGTCATAATTATTGTGAATTGGATGTTGTCATCAACTGTTCATAGACTTGGCGCTTCTATGTACCTTCAACATGTGAAATGCCTAATTTCAGAGCTGTATGGTCAATTTGTGCAGTGTTGTAATTCTAATTTAGTCAGACAATTCCCTAACAGGATGTTCTTATGAAGCTTGTACTCTTTATGGTGGTTTTTCCCTTCTCCTACTAATAAGGATCTCTGTATTTGGTTGTTGACTGAATACAATATACAATTCCTGAGCATTGTCATTGCCATGACTCATGTTGTGACAGCCACGAAGTAGAGAAGTAAACAGACATAATGATTTACGTGCTCAAGTACAAAGCAAGAACGTACTCCACGGATGAAGAGCGAGAGAAGATTCACTATGAGCGAGGAGAGAATACATAAGCCAGCTATACTCGTAACTCTCAATGAAGCACCCAAACTATATTCAGGGACAAACATCTGGTGGACCTGACAGGGAGAACAAACCCTAGATGGAACCCAAAGAGACAACCAAAAACCCTGATATCAAAGCCCCAACAACAAAAGGATCCCCAATCTCCACAATGATACCCAACAGGAAACACTGCATAGTGGTATCCAAAGGACCCTAACCTTAATGCACCCAAGAGGGATAAACCCTAATACTCTCCAAAGTCTCTATTTATAGGAAAGCTATAAATTAAGTCAAACGAGGGAGTTGTCGAATTCAAGAAACGTTCCTAACAACTGACTAATAGGAAAGACTAACACTGAATGGTAGGATTGCCAATAACTTCGTAGCTCGTATATCTCCAGTGTTGATGCTGTCTCATTGCAGTCTACACTGTGCTTGCTTGGACCACTATCCACATGACTTAACCCTTACATTTTTTTGGAGTGATGCTATTGCCACACAAATATACACCCACCCACAAACCCTTGCATGTCTGTAAATTTGTGTGTGGTTGAAGTGTTTCCCTTTTTTTTTTTTTTTTTGTATGAACTCCGCTTGTGTCATGCTTCAAGTCTCATCTACCAGATAGCCGGTCCTAAGCTAGGACAAAAGGGGAGTGTTGTGCGTTAAGTAACTGCAGCCAGCACCTACCCGTTAGATCCGTACGATATAAATTCGATTACGTAGACGACCTCACTTCCCCAATTGATTGGGACTTGAGGCTTGGTTTGGTTTGGTTAGCTTTATAGGATGTTATAAGCATTGCCATGTTTAAGTCCTGCAGGGGGAGCGGTCATATCCTAAACCTTTTACCAAGGCAAATTAAGAAGACTTAAAGAGGGGAAAATTCAAAGGTGAACGGCACGTTTGATGACTTGTCACCACATAGGTTTCCATAAAAACAATGAAGTTCATGGAGTCTTAGTCTTTGTCTTGGGAGGCTGATGGGAAGTCCTCTTTAGAGGCTGGAAGGCGTTGTTCCGCTTACCAAGAAAAAGAAAGCATTTGTCGGTGTCCAGTGTTATGGAAGTACAACTCATAGCTCACTTATTTTGGTCTAATGTTGATATTGGTCTTTGTCTTATTACAGTCATTATAGCAAATCCTTTTGAAAATCAACCCTTCTTATGCTCACTCAAATCCTTGCCATGAGCTCGCGACATTAGCCAAATTTTCTTGACGTGCTTTTAGTGTAAGGCAATGCTACTAAACATGAGAGTTATTTATATCTGATTTGTATTTCGAAAACCCCCAAAACTGATCTCTTATGAATAATAATTTGCCCTTTTACATTTCCCAACTCTCACTGATTTGTTAGTATCTGCTCTTACCTTTTATTCCCCATAGCTTCACCTTTTTGTGTGTACTCCAATGAACTGCTACATCAATGAGATCCTATTCTATTAAGGAATTATGAGCATAAAATAGCAAGCAAAATGCCAGAAAATGTTGTATTCAGGCTGTTTTTTTGGTATAAATTTGTGATATTTGTTATCAGTGTGGTGGCATGAATTAGAACATTGCTATATTTCAGGCATGCCTTTCATATCTTTTAATATTTGGAAACTATAATTTTTTGAGATCATATGTCTAAGGCTGTAATTCATTTTTAAGTTCTAACACCGTCGATATAGTTCCACCCTTTTTTTTTGGTTTATGCTTTTTGATGCTGTTCTATGTTTTGCTGCATATTAGGATTAAACCAAATGGTAGATACTTGGACTTGTCATATGTTAATCGAGTTTCTGTTAATGATCTCCTTTACAGGCATTCTGGGCAGCGCTCAAGGGTTCGTAAACTCCAATATATTGCAGAACTGGAAAGAACTGTTGATGTTTTACAGGTAGTTAGAACAGCAGGAGAATGCTACTTTTCTCGTGATATCTATCTTAATCTGATTCTGGTGGCATTCCAAGTTCCTCTTTACTGTAAGCCCTCTTTACTATTAAAATCCCCACACCTGTACGGAAATATCAAGACGTTAATGGAAAAGAATTTAAGCTATCCCTTTTCTTGTTATCCTGGTGAATATCATGTAAAGTCTTCATAGTGTAGCCTTTTCCCCCTTCCCTTTAAACTGATAGCCAGTTTCCCTGCGTTAAATCTTATTGTGGCAATGCAACAGGAGAACCATTTACTGCTGTGTTTAATTTCATAGAGAGTGCTGCTGTATTGTTCAATCTTGTCATTTTTCTCCAGCATCGACTCTTTCTGACAAAAGAGTTGCGAATCTCTCATGATGCAGACTTTCGAGTCAGAGTTAGCTGTCCGAGTTGCTTCTCTGCTACAGCAACGTGCTGCTTTGTCAGTGGAGAACAGTAAACTAAAGCAGCAGATGGCTAGACTTAAGAAGGAAAAAGTGATTGTGGATGGTAAGTTATGTTTGTCTCTCCTATTGATCATTTGTTTAACCGAGATGGTACATACAACTATTCCATAGCTTTTCTAGAAGGTCAAAAAGGTCACTCCATTCTCTTTGGAATTACTTTACCTTCCACTTAAAATCGTGGAGAAAGCTACCATAGAAATGTTGCACATTTTTTGCCCTATGTTGTGTGATTTTGGTGTATGTTTTGCGTATTTTGGTTAGTATGGGTGTACCTTGGAATTGTATTGTAAGCATAGTTTTAGGGCACAGTATGCATATTTTGGTGCATGGCACACATATTTGTGGTGTATGGTACGCATATTTTTTTGCCTCATTACTTGTGCATTAACCAAATTATGAATAGGGGTGTACATTGTACAATATACCCAAAATCGTAATGGCCCTGTTCGTTTCCCAGTTTAGTTTTAGTTTTAGTTTTGATGACATCATCATTTCCCTCATTTCTCTCTCTATCTCTCTCCACTCATTACACCTGATGACATCATCAAAATTAAACTAAACTATCTAACTAAACACATCCAATACATTGTTTGGTATTATTTATGCAATTTTGTGGTAACCAAAATTTCTGGGATAGAATATATGGGTACAGATTTATATGCATCTTACAAATTAGTTGATTTGGACCCACTCCGGGTCGCACACAAATTATCAGAGCTGTAAAAAACTGGATAAAACAATTGATATGATCTTTTACAGGGTAATAGTAAACATTATTTTGAAAAACATGAACGTCTCCAATCATCTGTGTGGGATCTGGAGTGGGTCCAAATCAATTGATTTGTACAATTTTTGTCCAAAAAATTCTGTACCCATAGTACTATCCAAATTTCTGTAGCCAATTTTAAATTTTTGTTTGAAGTTTTGTACCATAGGCTTCTCCTAAAACCATAGGTAAGCATCCCTAACGTTTTTTAGTTCCAAGATGCAAAAAATGAAGTACCAGATAGAACAAAATAGAAATAGCCAAGTTATCAACTGTGTGGGGAGTGCAAAGCAACATAGAAGTACTCGTCTTGCCTAATTGTTTGTAGGATCTTGGTCCGGGATAAAATACTAAAAGATGAGGGTAAGAAGACTGTTATATTTTACTCCTACCATGTAAGGTGCTTCATTTGGAACTGAAAATCCGTTTGAATAGACGAATAGTCTCTTTACACGTTGCTGTTTAAATGATTTGCTGCCTGAAAAGAAGCTTATGTGGGATTTTATAAATCCAATTATCGTTTCCATGGAGGAGAAACTCCACCAAGATGACAATTGCTGATTGATTACTTTGGAAAGTAAATTGCCTGGTGCTGATAAAAAAATGTAAATTGCCTAGTATATGAAATCCTTAAGTGCTTTTTTTCCTTGGGTTTAGATGATAGAATGGCCACACGAATACACGATAGTTTGCCATGAGGCTTGAGCTTGTTATCGGTGGCAGCAACGGTGATTGCCTGGTGACTGAAGAGTTTTGTACACGGCTATATAGTTTCTTGTAGAGTATAAATGGTAATTAGCGTGAGGGATATTGTTTCTTCTCACAAGATTTGGTGCATATCTCATAGCAGGGGGTTTGATCCATCTGATTGTTTTGTTTCCATTGTTGGAAAATCGTATTATAGTAAAATTCCAACCAACATGAAATTTGTTGTTCATGTCATAGTTTCTGCGGGTGACTTGCCTGGCCGACTAGGCAGCCGCAAATAATGTCTTGCCTTGTTGCCAATCAGCTGGTCCAAAATATTTAGACTCAGGTCTTATTAAGGGTAGAATAATCCCCAGCACTTGCAACTCCCGCTATCATTTGAAACCAATAAAATTGAATGGAGGTGAAAGTAGTAAAAAAATATAATCATCACCGTGATACTGCCATCTTTCTGCTTTTTAAAAGTTTATAAGTACCTTATCTCTTTAGGTCACCTTTATAATTTTGGTGGATGCATTTTTCTACAGGTCGGTATCAGTCTCTGAAGAAAGAACTGGAGAGGTTGAAAATTCATGCAGCTTATTCCTCCAGTGGAAACGTTGATAAAGATTTCAGGTCAAGCTCTGCAGCAGAGGAAGTTAACTTAGATGCTGTTTGGCAGATGCTAGACATAGGAAGACTTGACCTTAACCCAAGAAACTGATATCTTTTGGAACATAAGCATCGTTGCTCCTGGGACATTATACCATAGAAGAAATCAAGGTGTAGCTGATCAGGTTTGGCCGCAGAATTCTGCACTTGTGACCAAGTGATCTCTCCTCTGTTTTTTCCTTCTTCCTCCCTTTCTGCTACTAGAAGGTTTTTTTTTTTCTCAGAAAAGATATGGCATCGGATGAGTTTAAGCATTTGCTGCAATTCCCTTGAAAGGAAAGCTCTTCCAGATTTGGTTATCTGAAAAGGAAAGAAGCTTGAGGACGTTTATCAATATTTGGTTTCACTTGACAATGTTGATATCATGGTTTTCTTAAGATCAAGGGTTTGGCTTCGTTGATGATAGTAGGACTGTGGCTTCATGATAGTAGGATTGGCTTCGACTTCCCTTATTACCATCCTAGTGATTGCTAGAGCGCGTATGTGTGCATGTTAATGGGCTTTGTGTTGGGTTAAACAGTTGAGAATGTAAAAACTTTCTAGCTCATACGGGGTTGAACTTAATATACCTAATCAAAACTTTTTAGCCCTTCATAAATCAATCCACATCACCTTCAAAAGAGTTCAATGTCTTTCTCAGAAAGAAGAGAAAAAAGACTTAAATTCCAATAACCATTTTTGCCCTTCTTCACTTTCATGTTTTCCTTGTATCAACCTCTCATGAGGTAACCATAGACGATGTATTTTTTAAACACTGCAAATTGAACCCTTTTTTTTTTCCTTTATGGATTGAACGAAATTCAAGCCGGGGAAATGGTGGAATTTGCCAGCGGTGTGAAAGGATAGCCTTGAACCTTGGGAATGAGAATGTCAGGATTGTTGTCTTTGGGAGTGATACTGCTATTAAAGGAGATCTTGTCAAGCGCACTGAATCTATTGTGGATGTTCCCGCGGAAAGGCTATACTAGGGCGTGTAGTTGACGCGTTAGGAGTGCCTATTGATGGAAGAGGGTCTCTAAGCGATCACGAGCGTTGACGTGTCGAAGTGAAAGCCCCTGGAATTATTGAACGCAAATTTGTGCATGAGCCTATCGATGGTTAGCCTGGTCCTATAGGCGGTAGTCAACAAGAACTTATAATCGGGGACCGACAAATTAGAAAAATAGTTATTGCTATCGATACCATATTAAACCAAAAGGAAATGAATTCAAGGGGCACCTTTGAGAGTGAGACATTGCATTGTGTCTATGTAGCGATTGGACAGAAATGCTCACCTGTGGCACAATTAGTTCAAATTCTTTCAGAAGCTAATGGTTTGGAATACTCCATTCTTGTAGCAACCACCGCTTCAGATCCTGCTCCTCTGCAATTTCTAGCCCCATGTTCTGGGTGTGCCACGGGGGAATATTTCCGCGTTAATGGAATGCACGCATAAATAATATATATTGAACTTAGTAAACAAATAATATATGATGATCTTAGTAAACAGGCGGTGGCATATTGACAAATGTTATTATTGTTACGCCGACCACCAAGCCGTGAGGCTTCCCGGGAGATGTTTTATATTTACATTCCTGTCTTTTAGAAAGACCCGCCAAACGATCGGACCACATAGGCACAGGTAGCTTGACCGCCTTACCCATCATTGAAACACAATCTGGAGACGTATCGGCCTATATTCCTACTAATGTCATTTCCATTACGGATGGACAAATCTGTTAGGAACCGAGCTCTTCTTTTGCGGAATTAGACCTGCTATTAACGTCGGCTTATCAGTCAGTTGCGTTGTGTCCGCCGCTCAGTTGAAAACTATGAAACAAGTCTGCGGTAGTTTAAAATTAGAATTGACACAATATCGCAAAGTGGCCGCCTTTGCTCAATTTGGGTCTGCCCGAGGGCTGGTCTCCCGAGCTTTAGAAACTCTGAGTCGTTCACTCACTCCCTTTAAGATGATGGCACCTTATCATTGAAACAGTTCGATTACAGGGAAAATCCATCATGACCTCAATCTCGTTGAACAATTCAATTCCTGAAGTTCATGCATGAAACGAGATGCGCTCCCTACTGGTCTTTAAGGCATTTTGAATTATGGTACTTACGATGATTGAAAAATATGTTTTATACATGTTTTATATCAAAAAGATTATCTTCTTCGCCACATTCAATTTTTTTCTTACCTCTTTTCTCCTCTTATACAATTCCCAAAGCGGTACTACCATGATATACATCGCAAATTAACACAAGCCCGGAACACTGTAGCATTCGAAATCAAATTGTACACCAGATGTTCACAATGGTTTGCCCCCAAACTCATCCCTCCGAAAAATGAATCAATCCATAATACATGGGAAAACGCAAACAAGCCAACTCTAATTAACTGCGAATAGAAGATGGAACAGCTGGTAAACCAAATTCGTCCTCAACCTGTCAGGAATTGAAATTTGCAGATACAACACAATCAGAATCAATGAATACATGACTAAACAGAAAATACAAAAAAAAAATATTACACTATATTCTCCTTGGCGTATCATACAATGACTGCCTTCTGAGGGGGAAAATATGAAAATCGTGACACAGAAATAATGAAGAAGGAATATTTCTGATTGTATTGTATCGTCTTTCTTCATTGTATTTCGTGTTTTCAGAAATGCACTACTGGAAAGTTCGAAAACACTCATCCTTTTCTTTTTTGTGCAAAAAGAGCTCGATAGTTGACATCTTTGGTGTTTCCTGAAATGTTTCTTTTAGGAACAAACAGAAACCTAAAACAGTTTTTTCATTCAAGTGTTTTTGTGTAATCGGAAGATGAAAACAGGAAAACAGGAAAACAGAAAACAGAACGAAAAAGGTACCAAACAGAGCCCCAACAGAATATTTCACCAATTTTACAGAAAACATGTTATGCTCTCAGGAATAGATTGCCACTTTGGCACTTTCAACCACTGCTGGCAATGTAATAGATGAAACTCTCTAGTCTTGAATGATGACGAAGATGAATGTTTACCTGGTGATTGCCTCTGCCCGCCGGTACTGCTGCATGCCCTGATGGTGCTGAAGGCAAGTTGAGTTCCCCTTCCATATCCGGTTCCTTGTCAGGCTGAAGATATGAAGGCACCCCATCACCTTCAGTCTCAAATCCCATGTCAGCTTCCAAAGCATCAAGCTCTGTGACAAAACATCAAGAAGCATAAAGGAAACAAAATATACCCCAAGTTTTGCAACCAGACGTGCAACTTTCACGCTGACACAGACTGCATTTGGCTCATGGATTTGTAAAGCAATATATAGAGGAACAGGAAAACAAAAAGAAGAGATAAAAAAAGATAAGGAATAAAAGAAGGTAAATTTATTTCTTTGGTTTCCGGCTTCCATATCATTTTTCTTTTCCTTTGGAAATCCCTGACCATCAACAAAGCCACGGTCAAAACACAAGTACGGAGGAACGCTTGTATGACAAAGCTTTCCTTCAATATATAGCTCATACATATAAAGAAACTCTTATGTTTTCTAAAATAAGATAACATTACAATACTTGGTACTTTTGTACAGTTGATATTACACATGTTTGGTCGAAGACAATTGTATACAAATAAAAGGACATCTATTGTTCCCTTCAAAAGCATCAAGCGCGAAGAAAAACAAACTATTGCTTCTATTTCTGGCAATAAAGACATCTGTGTTAACCATATAAACTTACCCCCCATGAGTTCATCCTCATCAACGTCCTCAGGTACATTATAGCTTCTACCAAGAGACTCTTGGATTTCATTGCTCACATCCACCATGTCCATCATCTCATCTTGCAAGTTCTACAGATAATCAACATGCAGTCTTAGAAATTTTTGCTAGCAAAATGAAATTTCAGAAACCGGTAAAAAAAGAATGTACAAAGTACAAACATCGATGTCTTGAATCTTCACAGTCTTCATCATTCCTTTCAAATCTTTGTTTGCAGATTTTAACGCTGACATCTGGGGAAAAAAAAATGCAACAACATTACAAGTGGAACATCAAGCCATAAGAAGTTGCATATGATTTAACTAGAAGTGCACCCATTTCCTTAGAGACCAAATTGATACTCCTATGGAGGATCAGAGAGTCTAGGACACACTTCAACCACCCATTTAGCAAGAAATCCCCCCCTAGTTACAAATGGGTAGTCCCCTACCTCATGGAGGTAGGCAGCAGGTTCCAATCAGGGTACAGAACAAGCTCCTTCTGATATTCCTTGAATCATGCCCTTTCTGTACTACCAAGAAAAACATTAATCGTATGGTAAATACAGTATAGGCCCATTAAATCCATATCAGACATATGATAGTGAATTAATCTCACACAAATGGTGCAACATTTTCTTGTTGATGGCACTAAGGTGAGGATCTACAGGACCATTAACCGGAGAGGAGGGATTCATGTCTCTAGCCGCCCACACCCACTACGGCTTACTCACCAAAGCTTTTGATAAAAACCAATCAATAATCCAACCCACAGAAGTACATTTATATTTGCATTAAATTAAGTAAAGTTGTGTGGAACCATATTGCTGAACCATCCGCTAAATGCATATCAGAGTTAAATTTCATTGATTGAGGAACCCCAAAACATGCATGCATTTAGAAAGACACCAGATAAAACTAATAATCAGAAGTAATATAGTAAAACAGAAAGACATCAAGAAGGGACATACTGTTTGCTGAGCATCTTTAATTCCCTCAGAGGCAAAAGCAACTTGGTCTAAATTGAATGTCTGATTGTAAAGCATATCACGTTGACCTTCATACCTGTCCACAGACAAGGGGGTAAGTAAATATTTGTTGGATAAATTGCATTCATTTGTGTGCATAGCTGCATAACCTAACAGGCACAAATAAAGCAAAATGGTAGTTTTTCAGAATAAAACAATACAAAGGGATGTAAATATTCATTCCAAGCAATAGAGCAGTGAATTGCGTTGACTGTTTAACAACCAAATAGTCCCAATAATAATCGTTCTTCTTGCGCATAGTGTCCAAGCATTAAAATATTTCCCTTCAGTTTAAGGCAGGTAAGGAGAAACATGACTTCCATAGCATATTTATATCAATGCTACTAGAGATAAACTGAATTACAATTATGTTGTGACAGACTTCTAGCTAAAGTTGCAACGTTCCATCCACCCAACTCAGTATTCTATAACCTTTACTAATCACACCTCCGCAAAAGCTTACAACTCTAACAAGAAGTTCACACAAATGGATTTGTCTTGCGAAAAGAATTTGTTAGTGATCATCAACATGCATAACTATCATGTTTACCGTGAGTGGGAACATTCTGGCAAAGAAGTGCCAAATTTTATGATGATTATGTACAACTGAGAGTCAAAACATCGTCATTTAAAAAGGAACAACTGCTCCCATTTGTAAAGCAAGAACATAAAGTCAAAGGCCTATCTCCCATGGGCACACATTTGGAATGGAATTGTACCACATTCCGGAACGTATGTTCCAAGGCATAACTCACAAGGTCATGAGGTCTAGTAACATAGTGTACACATAAAAAGGGTTATTTGTATTTAATCAAATCGAAATGCTTGGAACACTATTGAAAACTCTTCACGCTATATTATCACAAGTTCACAACAAATTGATAGGGATCCTCCACTTTCTTTGATCTTGGCTTTTAAATGATCGACATAGGCCAAATTTCTTGAATGCAAGTTGTGTCCTTACTCCCAGTCAATGGGAGGGCTTTTATCAATGCGAAACTTATCCAACTAACTTAGATGTGACGTGAAACGAAAATCTAGACCAACATTTTCCATTACGCTGCTTAGTACCAAAGTTGTATACCGTCAGATGTTAGCACAACAGGGTATGGACCAAATCACCTAATGTAGATAACCTACATTCTCTTTTGCTTAAGAACTCTCATGGCTCGAGCTTTGACAGCTTCTTGAGCAGGACCAGGTCGGGTTCTCTTGATCTGTTCTTTATATCTGGCAAGTTCACCATCAAGCCTTTTGATCTTCTCATCAACTGTTTCACCTCTTTTATTAATCTGGAATCATCGAGAAATAAAAAATAAATTTAGCTCTCAAATCAGAGGTATTAACAAACATGCCTATAAAAACAGTGAAAAATCTCATATCCAAGAGACATAAATACATAATAATGATAGATAAGAGATTCCGTCCACAAAAATAACTAAAAGTACAGAAGGAAATTTCTATGGGCAACCACAAAATATACAAAATACCAAACGTTACAACTTACAGCAAACCAATTCACCATGAAATGAAACAGGACAATGCTGCAGAGTAACAGACACAGACGAAATGTGTTCGGATCGCATCTACATATATCCCAATGAGCCTTCTATGTGGGACCCACATACACCGAACAGTTCCGAACACATCTCCAGATCTGTGTACTTTAGGTTACAACTTACAGCAAACCAATTAACCATGAAATGAAATTGCACAATGCTGCAGACACAAACGAAATGTGTTCTGAACGCATCTGCATCTATCCAAGTGAGCCGTCTACGAGGGACCCACATGCATTGAACGAACGATTCCGAACACATCTCTGGATCTGCGTACTGTACTCAGTTTGTGAATACCCAATAGAAACTAATATGCGAAAATACTTCGAATGAAGTTAATAACAAGAAAATGTACATAACAATGAAAGAAAATGCTTAAACTATGGATTAAACAGATATTAACAAGTATTCTAACAACAAATTGAGAGCGAGAGTGTACCCGATCGGAGGCGTCTTGAAGGGAAGGAGGGGGTTCTTTGTCCTTCTTAGCGCCGAAGATTCTCTTCATTTTCGCACTTCTTTTGTTGTTTGGATGGAAATGAGGGTTCTGAGATGATTTGATAATGGGGTCAGAGCAATGCCTTTCGAACGACGGTAGGAAAGGGTTTGGGGGGTTTAAAGTTCAAACGCAGGGGGGCGATGTTGATCGCCTTTCTGATTTCCGCGACTCAACTAGGGCTGCAAAAATAGCCGAGCTGAGTCTAGTTTTGTAGTGTTGGAACTTAGCTCGATTGCTTAACGATCCAAAACTCGAGCTTAGCTTGGCTCGGCTAGCCACCCTTTAACGAGCTGAGCAAAACTAATTTACTTATTAAGCCTCTTTAAACATGCCGAGCCTTGACGAATCGAGCCGCGAGTTGCTTGCAAGTAAGAGTGTACACGGTCCGGATCGGATCGGATTGGCATGAATCCAATCCTAATCCGCGAATCACGGTTTTTAAAAAATTCAATCCGTGTCCGGACCAAAAGTCTCACGGTCCGGTTCCAATTCGATCCGCAAGTCACGGATCGGTTCCGGTTTTATCCACGGATTACATATCATAAGTAAATAAGTAACAAACAGTTTGATTAAAATAAAATCCTAAAAAATCTAAAGTAGAAAACAAAAAGACCTTAGATGGAGCACGTGATAGAGCCACAACTAGGGCCTAAACAAGCATTAGTAGAAGCATATAGCTTAGTTCAGTTGCATAGTGGAATAGAAACAAATGCAGTTTAATACAAAAAAAAAAATAATGAACTACTAAATTCATCAAAGTCCAATACAAATGCAAGTCAGTGGAATACATGAAAGTCCAATACAAATTGACAGTATTTATAGGAGATAACACTTTTACTCTATCCAATTGACAATATTTATAAAAGTGATAAAATTATTTATATATACATACATATATATTTTAAAAAACTTATAGATAATAAAAATCTCACAGTCCGGATCGGTTAATCCACGGTTTCAAAATCAAAATCCGTGTCCGGACCGCAAGGCACAGATTATTATTTTTTGAATCCGTGTCCAGACCATTAATCCACTATTAAAATCCAAAACGTACGGATCGATTCGGTCCGGACCGGATTCACGGTTCACCGGTTTTTTTGTGCAGCCCTACTTGCGAGTAGTGTAGACATCCCAATTTTGAACCCGAGATACGCTCGAGCATCCCCGATAATGAAACGGACCGATTACCTGGAACTTGTAAGAATGATTTGAATTTGATCAAAATCAACCAAACACCACCTGAACAATCAAAATGTTCCAAACCAACCCAAGCACTGTTGAACCAAGCCAAGCCAGCAAATTGCCATCCATAGCCTTGAGCGCTCAAGCCCATGGCCTTGAGCGCTCAAACCCCTGAGACACACCTTGAGCGCTCAAGCCCACGGCTTTGAGCGCTCAACTCTGATCCAGTCAGCAACTTGCAGAGTATCTCATCATAAGATTTCCTGCATGGGAGCGTCTGGGGATGATCTTATACGATCCTTATACGTACAATGTACTCCACTAACTCCAAAAATACACCAAAAATACTCCTAAATACACAAACCCACTTCCTCTCTCTCCTCTCTTCCCTCCCACTCACTCTATAAAAACCATCCAACACCCCTGGTTTTGGAGGACGAACACTCACACTCCTCCTCTTCTGATTCCACCAGAAAACCAATCACCTTTCTCTCTCTCTACAAAACCACTCTTCCACCATCAAAACCACTCACAAAACCACTCATCAAACCCAGAAATTCGATCCTTGATCATCCATCAACCACCTACATTGTTCAATTCGTCCAGATTATAGCCAAAAACATCCACAATCATCATCCCAAAGCCCAGAATCAAGTTCAAATCACAAACATCTTCCAAAAGGTAGTAAAACATGTGATGTATTCGCTGTTTTGGCCCATCTGAGGAAGACCAGTGAGTTCAAGCAAGTTCTCTATACTTGCATTGAACTCACAAAGGTCTGAAAGTTGCTCAAAAACCTTTTTCAAATCTGCAGTTACAACAGGGTTTGAGCGCTCAAGCCTCTGGCCTTGAGCGCTCAATCCCAATTCTGAACAAGCTTCTGTTTTGCTAATTTCTGAGCTTTCTTTTGGTTTTGATCATTATTTAAGAGTTAATTGCGTTCATGTAACTCTCAAAACAGTTTATTTCTACACCAAAATTACATGCATGAATGTAAAATTAACCATTTTATGGTGATCAAAGATCAAAATCTTCAAATTTCTTATATTTGACTGCAAAACAGTGGCTGTCTGACCTTTTGAAACTTTATTTTATGCCTTTGGTGATCCTGAGGAGGTATTGAAATCTGTTTAAAGGTCAAAAATTAGAAAGCCATGTTATGGCTTGAGCGCTCAAGGTCTGATCTTTGAGCGCTCAAACTGTTCTTGGCTTATTTGCAATTTTCCAGTAGTTCTGATGATGGATTATGGTTTAATTCCTTGTTGGTGTGTATAAGTTGTCAGCACAGCGTTTGTGATCTGAATCCCTCTCTCTCTTTCAAAATTGGTTTGAGCGCTCAATCCATGAGCCTTGAGCGCTCAAACTGGTTCGAAAGCAAGTACGTTTTTAACATCTTTTGATGATTTCTGAAGCGAGGTGATACTTGTGTGATGTTTCTGTAATGGTTCAAAGTCTTAAAGTATCATCAAACATGAAAAACCAGCAAGGAAGAGGTGTGGGGGAAATGAGGGTTGAGCGCTCAAGTCATCACCCTTGAGTGCTCAATCCCCATTCTGGGATCCAGATTGCAAACAGTGTGATAAACCCTATGCTCATAATTCCTTGGGATTGATTGTACAGTTTTTGTTGTAGTTTATTTCTGTGGACATTGGTAGTAATTGTTGTTATTATTATCATCATCCATGTAGACCAAGCGCACAAGCATTCACCGTAAATTCGTATCCCTTGTATATCTTGTTGTTATGTGATTCCCATCCCCGATTCCCCATTTACGTGATTAAATTAAATTTCAAACATTTTTTTAAAATCCCACAAAATATCGAGTAGAGACCGGTTCACGGACCGGGCGAGAGGGGTGCCGTAAAACCCTTCCCCTCTAGTAACCAAACCCCCGAATCCGAGAAATCTTTGGTTCCGCCAGGACTAGTAAAATCTTTTTCAATGGGCAACGAGTCATATTTTTATCGGTTTCTCGGGTTCGGACCTCAAATCCGGGTGGCGACTCTAATAATCACAATCTTTTTCGCGCGATCTCGGTGGGCCGTCCACAAGTAGCTCGGCTCATTTGCAAACCTACCCACAACCAAAGCCCACTTCTCATCAAACAATTGGGCTAAAGTCCAAAAGGTTTTAATCCAGAAATAAAATGATGGAATATAAAATCATATGGGCAGAATATAAAATTCCTTGAAGTAGAAGTATTACCCGGGGTTTGAGTTGATTGGGATATAGCCAATTGTGAAGTAGTACTATGTATAAAATAAGGCTTAATTTACTGTACACCCTCTAGTCTATCAATTTTTGTCACTTTCACTCCCTCATTTACAAAACTCAACACTTTGACCCCCTAAATTATCAAAACCCATCAAACCCTAACGCCGTTAACGGAATCACGTGAAATATATATAAACTTAGGGTTTTGTCATTACAGATCTCCCTCTTCCCTTCATCACCCTCTTCCCCGTAGGCATTATGATCTGCAAATATCTCCCTATCTTCTCTTCTATTGATCTATCCATCACCATAACCATTTTCTTTGTATCTCTCCATCTCTCTCATCGCTATCAGTGACCGTGAACGATGAATGAAAAGCTCTCTTTACTGCGATGCAGTCACTATGAACGATGAACATTGAAGCTTCGAAAGCCAGAGGGGAGTGAGCCCTTCAATTATAAGTATGCAAACCCTAAACTTTGTAGTTCGTAAAATCCATTTGTGGGTTGGGTTGGGGTTGAGAAGGGTTAATTTGGTGTTGAGAGGAGAAAGTTGGAGTTGAGAGGAGAGAGAATCAACTTACTTGATGGTTTCTAGGATTGGTCGTCTGTGAGAAAGAGGGGTTGGGTTTGGTCGTCTATGTGATCTGGAACGAGAAAGAGAGTGAGTAACTGAAGTGGAGGAATGTATAAATGGAGTGGGAGCCATAACAAAGGGTAAAATTGATATTTTTTGGAAGTTCCATCCATTTTTTTGAACAAATTATAACAAAAGGGGTGAAAGTGATGAGTTTTAATAGTTCAGGGGGTGAAAGTTTTGAGTTTTATAATTTAGGGGGTGAAAGTGCAAAAGGTGATGATTAGGGGGTGTACAGTAAATTAAACCATAAAATAATTATAACATGTTTTTTCTTTTTGATCCTCATAGCAATCAAAAAATTCCGCCTTGTCCTTGCCTTGTGCAATAGACAAAACTTAAAGGTTAATCACATAGGAATTGAGTAGATGGCATAACATTTGTATATCACAAGAAATCAAATCCAATTTTTCTTTTTCAAAATTTGACTCCAAGCTTGCTTGTTTTGGGCTTTCAAATTGGATATGCCTTTTTGAACATAAAATTAAAACAATGATTTAACAAACAGTGAATCATGTTCTGTAAATGATGGGAAACAAAAAAATGTTGTAAACCACAAACAATTTTGTATATTCCATGGGCAAGAAGGTAATTTCAACACATTACTCAATGGATGAGATTTTAAATCCCAACTCCCCTGAGATTTTATATCTTGCATGGCATTGGATAAAAGATGGGTTGGGAAATGAAATCCCATCCAATATACCGACACCAAACGCTGGATTTTTTGTCCAATGTCATTACATCTCCTTTCCCACCCTCAAATCCTCCAAAACAAACTAGCCCAGAGGGTTTCTGGGTGGGAAAATTAGCAATGTATCTATGGCACTGCCACGTATGGTACATACCTGCTCGCTAGCCGCCCAACTCAATCTGGTTTTTTCAAGATTTTAGGATATTTAGGCCAATAGGATTGGGTTGGTTTGAGTTTTAAAGCTCGTTTGGTGAACGATATGAGGTTGAATACATCAACTTATAGGATGAGTATCAACTATGGTATTTTTGGTATTTTCGGTATTAAGTTGTACTTCAAAAGTGGTGTAGGTTCCACTAAATGGTATTTTGTGATGTATGTAAGGAGAATGACTTATGTTGAAATGCGTGAAAATTAGTGAAAAATAACAAAATACCGAGAATACCAAAAATACCGAGTGATATGCACATATATTTTATGTTACCAAAAAATAGTACTATTAAAAAGGAAAAAATCTACAAATGCATAATACCTTCCTTTTAAAAGAATTTATACACACACACACACACATATATCTATATAGAGGAACTCTCTAGTCCAGGATTCTTAGGTTCGGAACTCATAGTTCCGGATCAAATTTTCATGATCCGAACCGTCTAATGTGTTCAAAAGGTGTTTTCAAGGGTCCACGCGGGAAATCATAAAAAAAAATACCGAGAAGGGCTTGATCCAAACAGTTTTTCGCAAAACTGTAATTGAATTTATACACACACACACACACATATATATATATATATATATACATAGGCAAATTTTCTAGTCCAAACCTCCCGAGAATAAGAAAAATTTGATTTTTTTTGTGTTGCAAATTATTTTTGGAAAATCCGAGCCGTCCAATGTGTTCAGAAGGTGTTTTCAAAAGTCCACGCTGAAAATCTTTAAAAAAAAAATACCGGGAAGGGTTTGATCCAAGCAGTTTTCGCAAAAAATGTATATATATATTTTTTGCGAAAACTGCTTGGATCAAGCCCTTCCCGATATTGTTTTTTGAAGATTTCCCACGTGGACCCTTGAAAACACCTTCTGAACACATTGGACTGATCGGATCGTCAAAAAAAATTTTGGATCATGGAGGTACGGAAACGGGAGGTCCAGATTAGAAGGGGACCCTATATACATATATATATATATATATAGGAAAATGTTCTATTGAGGACTCCCTCAAAGATCTCCTCCATGAGGACCACCCCTTTTTTGATTTTACGGACCAAATTTCGACGATCCGAACCGCTCAATGTGTTTAAAACATGTTTTCCATGGCCAATGCGAGGAATCACAAAAAACAAATACCTGAAAGGGCTTCATCCGAGCGGTTTTTCAAAATAACCGTACATATATAATTTATCGAAAAATGCTCGAATGAAGCCCTTTCGAGTATTTGTTTTGGACGAATCCTCGCGGTGACCCTTAAAATCACGTTTTAAACACATTGAGCGGTTCGGATCGTCAAGATTCGACCCCGATCCATGAGGTCCGCAAATTACGAGTTTGAGGGAGTCCTTAGTAGAACGGGATCCTATATATATATACACACACACTAAGGATCTTATAAGGGAGTCCTTACAAAAAAAATGTGGGTGAACGCCTATGGGCCGTTGGATCCAACTAACGGGATCTACGGCTGAGATTAGAAATACCCACACGCGGGTCGAGTAAGGGTCAAAAGGAACACGCGGGTCAGGGATCCGGGTTAATACAAAATTTCGGATCCGATCCCCCTCATTTCAACCTGTTCAACATACCAGAGAAGAGAGAGAGAGAGTTCAAAGGCGATTTCAAACCACGATCGTTCGAGCTCCAAGCACCTGTTCTTGACGAAATCTAAGGTGATTATGTCTCTCCTCTCTCTTCCCTCGCTCTTCTCTCTTCGTTTTTCTCCCTCGAAATCTGAAATCGATTTTTGAAATTTGAATTTTTAGGGTTTTCCCACGTCAATCCACGACGTGTAATCGATCGATTTCGTGAATACATCGACCAAAACACGAAGGTATAATATCTTTCCCTTCTCTTCTCTCTATCTCTGGTTCGTATTTGGTTTTGGTTGACCTCTCCTGGTTCGTATTTGCGCTATTTGACCCCTCTCTCTCTTTCTCTCTCTCGCTAATGTAGTTGTTTTTCCCTACATTTTTGTTCCACGAACAGATTTGCAGGTTTTTTTTCAATTTAGGGTTTTTATTTATTTATGAAATTATGCGTCTTATTTGTGACTGTATTTGCTATCCAAGGCAGTACTTGGTTGCTTTACTATAATGTTTGATAGTATTAACAAGTTGGTATTGAAAATAGCAACGTGATTTTTTTCAGCAAAGGAAAAACCAAAACAAAATTTTGTCAAAGGTCTCTAGGCGGTGCTTGTTCTCTAGTACAATGATTATCATTTTTATCTTACTATCATTTCTCAATGTTAGGCCATATTTCACATTAAACTGTGGTTGACTCTTTAAATAGCATATTGCACTCATGTACTCACTCTTATCAAACAGACTACGACATTGTTTGCAAGAAAGGGATTGAGCATGGGCGACAACCAACAACCCCCCCTTGTTGGCTTACCCCGTGTCGGCTTCCCCCCTCCACAAGGTAACCTTAGATCCTGCCTTCAATGAGTTCGCTCTTTTAATAAGATGAGTTGGATCATATTCACATAATATTGGGTTTCCAAACATTGATTACCTTTTTTTTGGTTGTCCTGCAATTTATCCTCTGCAAGGGTATCCTCCACCTCCTCCGCAAGGGTATCCTCCTCATTCTTTGCAAGGGTATCTTCCTCCTACGCAAAGGTATCCTCCTCCTCCTCCCCCTATGCAAGGGTATGGTCCTCCTCCACAAGGGTATCCCCCTCCTCCACAGGGGTATCCACAAGGATATCCGCCTCCTCCACAAGGGTATCCGCAAGCAGGGTATCCGCCACAAGGGTATCCATCACAAGGTTTTCCGGCACAAGGGTATCCACCAGGAGCGTACCCACCACAAGGAGGGTACCCTCCCCAATGTGTCCCACCACAGTCACCATCTCAACCATCTCACTCATCTGCCAATTCTTGTCAAATACTTTACACGCCCCAAGTCAATAGCGACTTGATACCGAAAATTGGGCAAGTGTTTGATACTCCCTCCGTCCCAATTTAACAGTCCCTTTTGGGAGTTCGTGCCACTTTTCAATTGATTATATATCGTAATTTACATTGCTTTACGTGATTTTGAAAATATTGTCTCATAGAATTAATTGAGATCTATCAAACAATTTCCATATTGAATATGAAATTCATTACCGATTTCAAGTTATAAGTAGTTTTTTATCCGGTTAGAATAGAACGAGGGACTATTAAATTGGGACGGAGGGAGTACTTTAGATGACGTTCATAAATTTTACAACAATTATGGTAGAGAGGGTGGATTTGGTATGCGACTCCATTCTAGTAAGAAGAATAGGGAAGGTGAAGTGATTAGGAAGGAGTATGTTTGTTTCAAGGAAGGGGTGAGAGCCACAAAAAATATACCACAAACTTCTCAAAACACCCTACGTAGACGGGAGTTAACTAGAGAGGGTTATGGAGCCAAATTGTGTGTTGCCAAAAACCGGGAGGGTGTGGGATTTGTTGTGAAGGTATTTGTCGAGGGTCATAACCACCCTCTTACGACGCCAACGAGGGTGCATTTGTTGCGATCTCATCGTGAGATCTCAGCGGCAAAAATGAACTTATCACAACAACTATCCGATGCAAATGTGTCTGCCTCACAACAAATGAGTTTTTTCGAGGTCCAATCAGGAGGTCTTGATAAGGTGGGGTTTTTACAACGTGATATTTATAATGCGGAAAGGGATAGGAGGAACGAGTTAAAGGGACATGATGCTAATCTTATGTACGAGCATTTTTGAAGTGAACAAAAAAGGAATCCAGGTTTTACATTTAAATTTCAAAATGATGGTACGGGGTTCATGAGTCATTGTTTTTGGGCCGATGAAATTTCTAAGAAGGCATACCAACATTTTGGTGATGTGGTTGTGTTCGATACAACTTACCAAACTAACAAATATGATTTGATATTTGCACCAATTTTAGGGGTTAACCACCACGGCCAAACAACTCTATTTGGGTGTGCATTCTTAAATCACGAAAATGTGTCCTCTTTTCATTGGCTTTTGGAGGAATGGTTGAAGGCGATGCCGGCTGGGCCCCCGAAAATGATTATTCCTTCTCCTTTGGGCACCCATAGTAGAGCCTTCCAGGATTAGCATTTGACTCTGAAATTCTCACCGCCGCTTTCAAACCACACCCACACGTCGTGTTTCGAAATCGAGGGTAATGAGTTTCAATGTTCCCCATGTTGGTTGATGTAGACATTACTGGGCTGCGGAGCAACATAAACTATAGTTGTAGGCTACGTATAAAGAGATGCAGATGACTTACCAAGAAAAAACAAGAGATGCAGATGAACAAAGCCATATATGTACGATTAATAAGAACAAATCTAAACATTATAATATTCGGCTCTTTTATAGCCGACTGATTTCCAATCCTATACACAACACTCACACACAGACATAGAGAGCGAGTTTGGAAAGCACATTAACTTATAGGCATGGGTTAGGATTCCTCATAGTAGAAACAGCAACGGCTAGCTTATATAAACAATAAATATGGAGTGGTTGCTCCCACTAAAATTGCAATGGTAAGAGCTAACATAACTTGCAGCTTGCTGACAAATTTATCAACCACTTAGATGCATGGTATGGAAACACAAACGTTTAACTTCTGCATAAAATTTTGGGTTTCATTGTTTTTCAGAAAATAACATTCACGTTTAAAGTAAAATCCCATCGGACAGACCACATCAAACATGAAAATATGTAACAGCAACCGAAAGGGCCAAGAGAGTCCCATACTTAAAGTCGTTAAGAGGGCCAATTCAAACAACCATGTCTTCAATGAAACAATATAGTTTCACAAAATCAAAGCTACTGTATTTTCCATAACAAGCAGCTACCAAGCACGAAATCAGCTATTTTGTACTCAATCCTTACTGGAAATCAGCTTAAACATTCAGGAAATCAGGTATTTTGTACTCAAACATTCAGGAAATAAGCTATTCAATCCATGGCTCCAAAATGTAACTCCCAAATACATTCAGATTAAAGTACTCAAACATTCAGGAAATCATCTATTGTGTGTACTCAATCAGCTATTTTGTACTCAAACATTAAATCCATGGCTCCACAAATCTAACTCCGAAATACATTTAGATTAAAGTACTCAAACTTTCAGCCAATCAGCTATTGTATACTCAATCAGCTAATTTGTACTCAAACATTCAATCCATCCATGGCTCCACAAATCTAACTCCCAAATACATTCAGATTAAAGTATTCAAACATTCACGAGTTCATTACCGAGAGAGAGAGAGAGAGAGAGAGAGAGAGAGAGAGAGAGAGAGAAGAACCTGAACCTTCGAGGTCTATTCAACAGATGTGGGTTTTTGTTCGTGGAAACCCTAAAAAGGCGCAAATCGATTTGAAAAAAACCCCTAAATCACACAGTTCAACAGAAAAGAACCATGAACTAAGAGAGAGAGAGAGAGAGAGAGAGATAGAGAGAAGGACCTTCGTCGATTTGAAAACCCTAAAAACCCTACAAAACAGAAATCGAATTCAGTACAGAAAGGTCAAATAGGAACCAGAGATAGAGAGAAGAGAAGGGAAAGAGATTATACCTTCGTGTTTTGGTCAATGTATTCACGAAATCGATCGATTACGCGTCGTGGATTGACGTGGGAAAACCCTAAAAATTCAAATTTCAAAAATTGATTTCAAATTTCGAGGGAGAAAAAAGAAGAGAGAAGAGCGAGGGAAGAGAGAGGAGAGACATAATCACCTTAGTTTTCGTCAAGAACAGGTGCTTGGAGCTCGAACAATCGTGGTTTGAAATCGCCTTTGAACTCTCTCTCTCTTCTCTGGTATGTTGAACAGGTTGAAATGAGGGGGATCGGATCCGAAATTTTGTATTAACCCGGATCCCTGACCCGCGTGTTCCTTTTGACCCTTACTCGACCCGCGTGTGGGTATTTCTAATCTCAGCCTTAGATCCCGTGAGTTGGATCCAACGGCCCATAGGCGTTCACCCGCATTTTTTTGTAAGGACTCCCTTATAAGATCCTTAGTGTATATATATAGATATATATATACCGTGGGGTTCTAATCCGGGATCCCGGATTAGAGCAATTGGGGTGTTTTTTTTGTGTTGCAAATTGTTTTGGGAAAATCCAAGCCGTCCAATGTGTTCAAAAGGTGTTTTCCAAGGTCCACGCGGGAAATCTTTTAAAAAAAATACCGGAAAGGGCTTGATTCAAGCAGTTTTTTCACAAAAACTGTATATTTACAGTTTTGCAAAAAACTACTTGGATCAAGCCCTTCCCGGTATTTTTTTTTTTGAAGATTTCCTGCGTGGACCCTTGAAAACACCTTCTGAACACATTGGACGGCTCGGATCGTCAAAAAAATGCCCGGATCATGGAGGTCCGGAGGTCCGGATCCCGGACTAGAACCACGTCCTATATATATAATGTTCTATTGAGGACTCCCTCAAAGATTTTCTCCGTGAGGACCACCCATTTTTTTAATTTTCCGGACCAAATTTCGACGATCCGAACCGCTCAATGTGTTTAAAACATGTTTTCCATGGCCAACGCGAGGAATCACAAAAATAAAATACCCGAAAGGGCTTCATCCGAGCGGTTTTTCATAATAACCGTACATATATAATTTATCGAAAAATGCTCGAATGAAGCCCTTCCGAGTATTTTTTTTGGACGAATCCTCGTGGTGACCCTTAAAATCACGTTTTAAACACATTAAGCGGTTCGGATCGTCGAGATTCGACCCCGATCCATGAGGTCCGCAAATTACGAGTTTGAGGGAGTCCTTAGTAGAACGGGATCCTATATATATATATATATATACCATAAGGGGGGCGGAAGGGAGAGTCTTAGGAGACATATTAAAGTATAATTAAAACAGAGTAATCAAATTAGGCGGTCTAGACCAGCCATAAATCATGCATAATAATAAGGGCGGTAGAACCGGCCATAATAAAGACAATAATTGAAAGCAGTATTGAAAATGTAAATTCAAATCATTGTATTGAATTGAAAGGCTTACTTCAAATTAGGCGGTCTAGACCAGCCATAAATCATGCATAATAATAAGGGCGGTAGAACCGGCCATAATAAAGACAATAATTGAAAGCAGTATTGAAAATGTAAATTCAAATCATTGTATTGAATTGAAAGGCTTACTTGAAGCTACTGGTACATAGGGGGGGGGGGAAGAGTTGAGAGAGATGGGTCGAGATATGAGAGGGAGAGCAGAGTTGAGAGAGAAGTAGTGAAGAAGAAGAGTGGTAAAAAAAAACCGATGCCTAACTACTGATCTTGAGAGTCCTTTTATGGAATAAGGAACCCTGTTTACAATCATTCTGATTTTGAAAAAGTAAAACTAATAATGCTACTTTTGACTTTGGTGTTCTCTTTCGGTGGAAAAGAGAAATACTTGATGTCTTCTTTTGTCTTGGAGGCTCTCTTTCGGTGGAGAAGAGAATCTGATGTATTGATAATTTGCTGGAGGAATAATTGTCTTGTGGGTATCTCAGTGCTCCATTTGATTTTGTCTTGAGTGTTCTTTTTTGGAAAAGAGATGCTAATTGCTTTCTCCTGTTGGCTTTTGTCTTGGTCATTATTTGGCTTTTGACCTTTGATGCTCTCTTTTAGGTGGAAAGTTCCACTACCTGGTGGATTATTGCATGATGCCATCGTTGGATGGTAATGTTGGTGGGAAAGGTGGTTCCCATTTGGAATTGTCTTCTTGCTGTGGATGACTGGAATTGGCTTGTCTTTTGGGAAAGTAAAGATAATAGGAAAGGTGGTTTCCAAAGTAATTGTATCATGGTTGATGATTTTGGTTTATGGTTGTGAAAGTAGTTTAAGTTTCTTTTGTAGTCTTTTAACTACGAATTTATACCAGTAATAATCCGTTTTGTCATTATCATTGAAGAAAATAATATCATTATTAAGAGCTGGATGGCTGTAGGCAGTTTTATCATAAAAAGCAAGAAGATAATTCATGCTTTTAATCCAAAGCTTGATATTGGAAATCATATATGGTGAAGGAGGCCTATCATGGATTTGGACTGGTTTTGGGACTTTGATTTTAAAGTCATTTTGGACTTGATCAATAACTTGCTGAATATTGAGATAATATACAGATTATCTACGGTATAAATTACTCTACACTCTTACTCTTTTTGTCTAACTTACCTTGCATAACTACTCTTATTACACCTCCCACAGTATAAACAATGAATAGATTATTTAAATATAATTCTTCTACTTCTAACATATCAACAATGTCCTCCATACCAGATATAGTAAACGAAGAAGAACAAATCTATGAAAATTTAAATACAGAATTACACAACTGAAACATCCCAAAAATTTCCACAAACCAAATTTACCAGACTAGCTGGTTTGATGACAAGTTCAAAACTAGTCAGGTAGCAAAAACTTCAGAACAAATTTATGCAATTACAAAACAACAAGAAAAATGTGCTCTCCTAAGTAAAGAATCCATTAACCAACACATTTCCAAAGGATATAAATTTCTACATATAGGATTAGTACAGGTAGCCATCAAACCCCTAACACGAAGAGGTTTAAATTCTTCAATATTATTAGCATTACGAGATAGCAGATTTACAACATTTAGTGATAGCCTATTAGGATTAATGGAATCAAGTTTACATAATGGTCCAATTCATTTTGACTGTTACCCTGATTTACACTTAAGTCTAAATGATAAACACATATTAAAAGCACTAACTCTCAATCTCCAAACATCTGGAGCCATCACCCAAATGCTAGAAGGAAGTCATTCAATAGCCTTAATATACAGAGTCTATTACAAATGTACCAAAACTAATCTTAACATCCATGCTCTAGTAAAAAGTCCAAAAGACAAAACAGTCCTCATACAAAGTAGTACTACCAACGCCAACATTCAAGTACCAAAAACTATACAATGGAATGACATTCAACTCCCTAATACCTGGATAGCAGAAAATGAGAATTATCCTACAAACATACAAAATGACTCATTAGATATCGATTATATACAACAATATCTTGACGGAACGGTTCGTATCAGTTTTGATCAGCAAAGAATCAATACCCCTTTCAAAATAAAAGAACTTAGTAGATGTAGTAGCTCCACTAGCATCCCCAGATTTGACACAAATCTTTTAGATAAAAAACCAAAATTTAAAGGTGTTGATTCCTCTTCTCAAATTACCAAACCCTATTATACACAACCACCATCCCAGGAATCCCCTCAATCTCCCACACAAACAGACTTTGAAGATGACACACCTAGCCACATAGACAAAAATCTCCTTACAATTAACAAAATATACGAAATAAATATACAATATTTATTACACGAATTCCAATCCCAACATAACAAAACAAGGCGCGACCAATTCCACAAAGAATTTCCCCAACATGTCAAAAATGATATATATACAAAATGGTATGCATTTATGCAAGATATCAAAACTGATATACACCTCATAGATTATATTGACAATTATTATAACAAAATTAATACTATAACCAAAATAAAATGGCAAAAAACAGATAACACTTTTGTTTCTTCCAATCACCCTCCATTAGAAACAGTTTACTTAGACTACAGAGGTACCACAGTTGTTGCTGCCCCTTTTAAAATCCCTAGTGAGAAAGATACAGAAACCAAAAAATTAATTGAACAAAATAATTATACAAATCAAAGTTTACAAATTATAGGAAAACAGTTAGACAAAATAGAAACTCGGCTAGATGAATCTATAACACCCTCACCATCTTCTTCAAGCCAACATGAAAAACCACTCATAAGTTTCCCTGAACAAAAAATCAAACCATTACTCACCCGTACTGAAAATATTGCTAAAATAGAAGAATTATTAAACAAAATTGAATTAAATCAAAAGAATTTGACCCTAAAAAATGAGAGTGTCGATCAGCACATTAACTCAATTAAGCGATACTGATTCTACAACAGATGAGGATATTGCAACTATTGAACAACAATTTACAGATACCAAAATCAATAAAATATACCATCCAAATACGCAAATTGTTACAACCAAGAATTGGTATACAAAACCGACCCCAGTCGATCTCCAACTAGAAGATAGAAGTCTATTAAACCAATTTTCGGTTTCAGCCAACAAATTATATGAATGGAACATAGATGGTCTTAGTGAACAACAAATACTAGAAAAATTAAATCATATGTCCATGGTAGCCAATACTTATCTTAGCACTTTTGACCATACCCAACCACAAGTTGTAGATTTATTAACCACAGGATTCACAGGAATGTTAAAATCTTGGTGGGATAAATACCTAACTATTGACTCAAGAACTGAAATTAGAAATTCAATCCAAGTGGATGAAAATGGATTCCCAATATTTGATGAAGAAATTAATATGACTAGACATGACGGCATCAATACTTTAATATTTACAATTGTAAAACATTTTATTGGTACACCTAGCCATATTACTTCAAGAATCCATGACCAACTTAGTAACCTCCATTGCCCAACATTAAGTGATTTTAGGTGGTACAAAGATGTCTTTACATCTAGAGTCATGTTAAGAGATGACTGCACAAAATCATTTTGGAAAGAAAAATTTATCAATGGTCTCCCAAGTCTATTTGCCCACAAAATTAGAGATGTCCTTAGCCAACCAACAGGAGCTATAGATTATGATAAATTAACTTATGGTGATATTATAAGTACAATCCAAAAAGAAGGGTTACGTATGTGCATCGATATGAAAATTAATAGACAAACACAAAAAGACAAAATCAAAGCTAAATATGAATTAGGAAATTTCTGTGAACAATATGGTATTCCTCCTATAGCCCCTTCTAGAAGAAACACCAAAACAAGCTCCTCAAAGCAAAAAAACAAATATATCCCAAAAGACAAATATTATGATAAACCAAAGCATAACAAATACAAAGAAAAACAAAAAATAAAGGAACCTAATAAACGAAATAATGCGAAAGATATTACATGCTTTAACTGTGGCAAAAAAGGCCATTATAAAACTACTTGCAAAGTAAAAGACAAAATCAATCAATTAGAAATTTCGGAAACCAATAAACTAGCTATATTAGAAATATTCAAAATCTCAAATCTACATAATGATAGTAACTCTGAATATATAAACTCCTCTTCCGAGTACCATTCCCTTGATTCCAGTAATGAAGATAATCCAATACAATTCGGATGTAACAACACATGCTGTCAGCAAATCAATGTCATTACAAAAGATCTCCCTGAAGAAGAATTATTAATTGACTTAATCAGCAAAATTGACGACAGTCAATTAAAACAACAATATATCAAAAAATTAAAAAATGTACTTAGTGCCAAAAATAATGAACCCAAGATCACTAAACCAATTGTTAATCTAAATGAAACTTTAGAACGATTCCGTCAGACAAAAACAAGTAATAATTACAATATCAAAGAAAATATTGACCTATTACAAGACAAAATTACCATACTCCAACAGGAAAATCAAAATTTTCAGCTACAAATAATCCAAATAGAAAACAAATTACAACTTTTGCAATTAGCAAAATCGTTTAACGAAGAAACACCAAAACAAAATACTACTGAAACATTACAAGAACAAACCACAGTTTCAATAATTAACCAATTTCATGTTTCAAAATGGCATACAAAAATCGAATTAATTATCGATGACTTTAAAATACAGCTTGTAGCCTTAATAGACACTGGAGCTGATCTAAATTGTATTCAAGAAAACATTATTCCTGCTAAATATTATCATAAAACCAATGATCAGTTATGTTCAGCAACTGGAAGTAAATTAAAAATTAGATATAAATTACCTAAAGTTTTAATTTATCAAGACCAGACTTACTTCGAAACATCTTTTGTCCTCACCCAAAATTTGACTAATACTGTTATTTTAGGCATCCCCTTTATATCTCGTCTTTACCCATTTATTACATCAACCAACAATATAACTACTTCACCGCTCGGTAAACCAATTACATTCTCGTTTCTTTCTACACAATATTCAACTTGTTCAAAACAATTACAAAATTCCTCGATTTATATCTAACATATTTATTTTACAGATGAAGAGCACCAAGCATTTCGGAGAAATTTCATTACCAATTTTCGCAGAAGAATCACAACAAAAATTCCAATTACTTTGTTATTTACAAGACATTGATGACACTCAGCAATGTCTCCTAGATAACATATGGAGTGCTTCAAATACTCAGCACCTCAAAAATTCCCTAGATGCCTTGAGCATCTATTTTCAAAATCAAAATTTTTGTACAACAAAACAAATTTTACTTTCTAAGTCCAGAAAGGAAGTTCTCACCAACCCTTCCACATCTAATGATCCATTTCCTATTTGTTACAAGAATTTAATTCACAGGAATCAAGAGCTCATGGATCAAGTCAAGGTGCTACAACAGCAAATTCAATACTTCAAAACGCGTTCCTCTATTACCCCACTGGTAATTGCTGAGCATGTACAGTCATCCCCACTGGATGATGGTGATAGCGTGTGTCAATTATTTTCCAAAACTTTCGCATTACCTAAAACAGTATCCCTACTACCAACACAGCTCCCCACAGATATTATTACCAACATCCAACACCGGGCACAACAACACAGCCAACAATTTCATCAGTTCCTTTTCCAAACCTTGACCCAAATCGCTGGCCAAGACCCATTCCAATACCCTGAAATTCTTCCTGGCCTATCTTTTATTTGGGATACCCTTTATTCCCAGTATCCAAAACAATGTCCAAAAACCAAACTCCATTGTCAACAAATCCCATTAGAAAGATCTAACTGTGAATGCAATCTCATTTATAGCATTCCTAAGGCATGTATTAATATGGCCACTTTTCAAGATATTACTATTCAGTACGACAACCAACAAGTCAAAATCACACCCATGACCCTCCTCGATTACGGATTCCTTAAACAAATAATTTTCACACAGCCAGAACAAACCAAAATCTTACCTCGCAGATTAGCCACCTGTATACAAAACTGTTTTTCTATACCTTTCACAACCATTTGTCAAGCCATTATCCAAACCAAAATGCCAGAATGGACATCTTTTGGTACTATTATCCCAGCCCAACATATTATCCATGTAACATCTAGTCCACATTACAACCCCCATTATACTCCAAGCCAATTTCATTTAATGGGTTGTGAAACTCCAACCTGGATTTGTTCCAACCCAATATCTAGTCAAATTCAAAATTATATTGCCTATCAAATTGCCAGTCACATTGGAGACAATGATATTTATACTCTCCAGCCTTATCAATTTAAATTATTCAGTGAAGATCCAATCCAAAAAATTCGGACCATGAATTATTTAGGGGAAGTCCCATTTCGCTTCCACACTTGCAACACTTCAGCAGTACAAAACTTTGAAGATTATATCCAGCAAGAATCTGAAAATGATTACCAGACAAATCATCCAAATGATGACGACAGTGATTTTTTAGAGCAACTTTCAGATGAATCACTGGCCAACATCAACAACCAAATGGACCCCTAATTCCAATTATTTCTCAAAATGAAGGAAGCAATTACCAACTCAAAAGACAATTATGGGGACCACTCCCTTTTCCCATGCATTTGTCCACCAACTTCATCATCCAAAATGAAATGATCGCACGAAGACAATTTCAACAAAACAGTCAACTTTCCATCATACTTTCCATCAGCTTTCCAGCAAGACCAATATCAGCAAGTGGAGCAATCATCCATGGAGCAATCATCCATCTTTCTTTCCCACAGAAAAAGAGTGCCCAAAAGTCAAAAAGGAAAATCCATTATCAAACAGCAATTATTCTACCAACAGCAATATTCAAGCAATTATCATTTCAGCTTTTCCACCGAAAGCAGCTCCCTCAAGTCAACAGCAACATCAACTGCTCTTTACTTTTCTTAATTATAATGATTGTAAACAGGGTTCCTTATTCTATAAAAGGACTCTCAAGATCAGTAGTTAGCCATCGGTTTTTTTTACCACTCTTCTTCTTCTACTACTTCTCTCTCAACTCTGCTCTCCCTCTCATATCTCGACCCATCTCTCTCAACTCTTCCCCCCCCCCCCATATGTACCAGTAGCTTCAAGTAAGCCTTTCAATTCAATACAATGATTTGAATTTACATTTTCAATACTGCTTTCAATTATTGTCTTTATTATGGCCGGTTCTACCGCCCTTATTATTATGCATGATTTATGGCTGGTCTAGACCGCCTAATTTGATTACTCTGTTTTAATTATACTTTAATATGTCTCCGAAGACTCTCCCTTCCGCCCCCCTTATGCAAAACACATATAGTTACTTTACCTTATTCCAAAGATTTCAACGAAAGCAATATACCAACAAAATCCAGACCTATTCAAATGAATCCAGAAACAATGGAAACTTGTAAACAAGAAATTCAAACATTACTTGATAACCATATTATCCAAAAAGGTAAATCACCTTGGTCTTGCCCAGCTTTCTATGTCAACAAAAATGCAGAAATAGAAAGAGGAGTACCTCGTCTAGTTATCAATTACAAACCACTAAATACTGCCTTAGAATGGATCAGATACCCAATTCCCAACAAAAAAGACCTCATTAATAGATTACATAATGCTACAATATTCTCAAAATTCGATCTTAAAAGTGGATTCTGGCAAATACAAATTCATCCAAAAGACAGATACAAAACTGCTTTTACAACCCCTTTCGGACATTATGAATGGAATGTAATGCCGTTTGGATTAAAAAATGCTCCTAGTGAATTTCAAAATATAATGAATGATATATTCAATCCATTTAGTCATTTTATTATCACATATATTGATGATGTACTCGTCTTTTCTAATACAATAGACGAACATTGGAAACATTTAAAATCCTTTCTACAAACTATCAAACACAATGGCTTAGTAGTTTCGGCCCCCAAAATTAAACTATTTCAAACAAAAATTCGATTTTTAGGATATAATATATATCAATCCACTATAACACCAATTGATAGGGCCATCCAATTTGCTGCCAAATTTCCAGATGAAATTACTGATAAAAACCAATTACAAAGATTTTTAGGATCACTAAATTATGTGTCAGAATTTTACAAAAATCTCAGACCAATATGTGAAGGAGGCTAGTCCGGGATTCTTAGGTAGTAGAAAACAAATATAATTCGTAGATACACCTACCACAGTATCAACAATGAATAGATTATTTAAATATAATTCTTCTACTTCTTACATATCAACAATGTCCTCCATACCAGATATAGTAAACGAAGAAGAACAAATCTATGAAAATTTAAATACAGAATTACACAACTGAAACATCCCAAAAATTTCCACAAACCAAATTTACCAGACTAGCTGGTTTGATGACAAGTTCAAAACTAGTCAGGTAGCAAAAACTTCAGAACAAATTTATGCAATTACAAAACAACAAGAAAAATGTGCTCTCCTAAGTAAAGAATCCATTAACCAACACATTTCCAAAGGATATAAATTTCTACATATAGGATTAGTACAGGTAGCCATCAAACCCCTAACACGAAGAGGTTTAAATTCTTCAATATTATTAGCATTACGAGATAGCAGATTTACAACATTTAGTGATAGCCTATTAGGATTAATGGAATCAAGTTTACATAATGGTCCAATTCATTTTGACTGTTACCCTGATTTACACTTAAGTCTAAATGATAAACACATATTAAAAGCACTAACTCTCAATCTCCAAACATCTGGAGCCATCACCCAAATGCTAGAAGGAAGTCATTCAATAGCCTTAATATACAGAGTCTATTACAAATGTACCAAAACTAATCTTAACATCCATGCTCTAGTAAAAAGTCCAAAAGACAAAACAGTCCTCATACAAAGTAGTACTACCAACGCCAACATTCAAGTACCAAAAACTATACAATGGAATGACATTCAACTCCCTAATACCTGGATAGCAGAAAATGAGAATTATCCTACAAACATACAAAATGACTCATTAGATATCGATTATATACAACAATATCTTGACGGAACGGTTCGTATCAGTTTTGATCAGCAAAGAATCAATACCCCTTTCAAAATAAAAGAACTTAGTAGATGTAGTAGCTCCACTAGCATCCCCAGATTTGACACAAATCTTTTAGATAAAAAACCAAAATTTAAAGGTGTTGATTCCTCTTCTCAAATTACCAAACCCTATTATACACAACCACCATCCCAGGAATCCCCTCAATCTCCCACACAAACAGACTTTGAAGATGACACACCTAGCCACATAGACAAAAATCTCCTTACAATTAACAAAATATACGAAATAAATATACAATATTTATTACACGAATTCCAATCCCAACATAACAAAACAAGGCGCGACCAATTCCACAAAGAATTTCCCCAACATGTCAAAAATGATATATATACAAAATGGTATGCATTTATGCAAGATATCAAAACTGATATACACCTCATAGATTATATTGACAATTATTATAACAAAATTAATACTATAACCAAAATAAAATGGCAAAAAACAGATAACACTTTTGTTTCTTCCAATCACCCTCCATTAGAAACAGTTTACTTAGACTACAGAGGTACCACAGTTGTTGCTGCCCCTTTTAAAATCCCTAGTGAGAAAGATACAGAAACCAAAAAATTAATTGAACAAAATAATTATACAAATCAAAGTTTACAAATTATAGGAAAACAGTTAGACAAAATAGAAACTCGGCTAGATGAATCTATAACACCCTCACCATCTTCTTCAAGCCAACATGAAAAACCACTCATAAGTTTCCCTGAACAAAAAATCAAACCATTACTCACCCGTACTGAAAATATTGCTAAAATAGAAGAATTATTAAACAAAATTGAATTAAATCAAAAGAATTTGACCCTAAAAAATGAGAGTGTCGATCAGCACATTAACTCAATTAAGCGATACTGATTCTACAACAGATGAGGATATTGCAACTATTGAACAACAATTTACAGATACCAAAATCAATAAAATATACCATCCAAATACGCAAATTGTTACAACCAAGAATTGGTATACAAAACCGACCCCAGTCGATCTCCAACTAGAAGATAGAAGTCTATTAAACCAATTTTCGGTTTCAGCCAACAAATTATATGAATGGAACATAGATGGTCTTAGTGAACAACAAATACTAGAAAAATTAAATCATATGTCCATGGTAGCCAATACTTATCTTAGCACTTTTGACCATACCCAACCACAAGTTGTAGATTTATTAACCACAGGATTCACAGGAATGTTAAAATCTTGGTGGGATAAATACCTAACTATTGACTCAAGAACTGAAATTAGAAATTCAATCCAAGTGGATGAAAATGGATTCCCAATATTTGATGAAGAAATTAATATGACTAGACATGACGGCATCAATACTTTAATATTTACAATTGTAAAACATTTTATTGGTACACCTAGCCATATTACTTCAAGAATCCATGACCAACTTAGTAACCTCCATTGCCCAACATTAAGTGATTTTAGGTGGTACAAAGATGTCTTTACATCTAGAGTCATGTTAAGAGATGACTGCACAAAATCATTTTGGAAAGAAAAATTTATCAATGGTCTCCCAAGTCTATTTGCCCACAAAATTAGAGATGTCCTTAGCCAACCAACAGGAGCTATAGATTATGATAAATTAACTTATGGTGATATTATAAGTACAATCCAAAAAGAAGGGTTACGTATGTGCATCGATATGAAAATTAATAGACAAACACAAAAAGACAAAATCAAAGCTAAATATGAATTAGGAAATTTCTGTGAACAATATGGTATTCCTCCTATAGCCCCTTCTAGAAGAAACACCAAAACAAGCTCCTCAAAGCAAAAAAACAAATATATCCCAAAAGACAAATATTATGATAAACCAAAGCATAACAAATACAAAGAAAAACAAAAAATAAAGGAACCTAATAAACGAAATAATGCGAAAGATATTACATGCTTTAACTGTGGCAAAAAAGGCCATTATAAAACTACTTGCAAAGTAAAAGACAAAATCAATCAATTAGAAATTTCGGAAACCAATAAACTAGCTATATTAGAAATATTCAAAATCTCAAATCTACATAATGATAGTAACTCTGAATATATAAACTCCTCTTCCGAGTACCATTCCCTTGATTCCAGTAATGAAGATAATCCAATACAATTCGGATGTAACAACACATGCTGTCAGCAAATCAATGTCATTACAAAAGATCTCCCTGAAGAAGAATTATTAATTGACTTAATCAGCAAAATTGACGACAGTCAATTAAAACAACAATATATCAAAAAATTAAAAAATGTACTTAGTGCCAAAAATAATGAACCCAAGATCACTAAACCAATTGTTAATCTAAATGAAACTTTAGAACGATTCCGTCAGACAAAAACAAGTAATAATTACAATATCAAAGAAAATATTGACCTATTACAAGACAAAATTACCATACTCCAACAGGAAAATCAAAATTTTCAGCTACAAATAATCCAAATAGAAAACAAATTACAACTTTTGCAATTAGCAAAATCGTTTAACGAAGAAACACCAAAACAAAATACTACTGAAACATTACAAGAACAAACCACAGTTTCAATAATTAACCAATTTCATGTTTCAAAATGGCATACAAAAATCGAATTAATTATCGATGACTTTAAAATACAGCTTGTAGCCTTAATAGACACTGGAGCTGATCTAAATTGTATTCAAGAAAACATTATTCCTGCTAAATATTATCATAAAACCAATGATCAGTTATGTTCAGCAACTGGAAGTAAATTAAAAATTAGATATAAATTACCTAAAGTTTTAATTTATCAAGACCAGACTTACTTCGAAACATCTTTTGTCCTCACCCAAAATTTGACTAATACTGTTATTTTAGGCATCCCCTTTATATCTCGTCTTTACCCATTTATTACATCAACCAACAATATAACTACTTCACCGCTCGGTAAACCAATTACATTCTCGTTTCTTTCTACACAATATTCAACTTGTTCAAAACAATTACAAAATTCCTCGATTTATATCTAACATATTTATTTTACAGATGAAGAGCACCAAGCATTTCGGAGAAATTTCATTACCAATTTTCGCAGAAGAATCACAACAAAAATTCCAATTACTTTGTTATTTACAAGACATTGATGACACTCAGCAATGTCTCCTAGATAACATATGGAGTGCTTCAAATACTCAGCACCTCAAAAATTCCCTAGATGCCTTGAGCATCTATTTTCAAAATCAAAATTTTTGTACAACAAAACAAATTTTACTTTCTAAGTCCCGAAAGGAAGTTCTCACCAACCCTTCCACATCTAATGATCCATTTCCTATTTGTTACAAGAATTTAATTCACAGGAATCAAGAGCTCATGGATCAAGTCAAGGTGCTACAACAGCAAATTCAATACTTCAAAACGCGTTCCTCTATTACCCCACTGGTAATTGCTGAGCATGTACAGTCATCCCCACTGGATGATGGTGATAGCGTGTGTCAATTATTTTCCAAAACTTTCGCATTACCTAAAACAGTATCCCTACTACCAACACAGCTCCCCACAGATATTATTACCAACATCCAACACCGGGCACAACAACACAGCCAACAATTTCATCAGTTCCTTTTCCAAACCTTGACCCAAATCGCTGGCCAAGACCCATTCCAATACCCTGAAATTCTTCCTGGCCTATCTTTTATTTGGGATACCCTTTATTCCCAGTATCCAAAACAATGTCCAAAAACCAAACTCCATTGTCAACAAATCCCATTAGAAAGATCTAACTGTGAATGCAATCTCATTTATAGCATTCCTAAGGCATGTATTAATATGGCCACTTTTCAAGATATTACTATTCAGTACGACAACCAACAAGTCAAAATCACACCCATGACCCTCCTCGATTACGGATTCCTTAAACAAATAATTTTCACACAGCCAGAACAAACCAAAATCTTACCTCGCAGATTAGCCACCTGTATACAAAACTGTTTTTCTATACCTTTCACAACCATTTGTCAAGCCATTATCCAAACCAAAATGCCAGAATGGACATCTTTTGGTACTATTATCCCAGCCCAACATATTATCCATGTAACATCTAGTCCACATTACAACCCCCATTATACTCCAAGCCAATTTCATTTAATGGGTTGTGAAACTCCAACCTGGATTTGTTCCAACCCAATATCTAGTCAAATTCAAAATTATATTGCCTATCAAATTGCCAGTCACATTGGAGACAATGATATTTATACTCTCCAGCCTTATCAATTTAAATTATTCAGTGAAGATCCAATCTAAAAAATTCGGACCATGAATTATTTAGGGGAAGTCCCATTTCGCTTCCACACCTGCAACACTTCAGCAGTACAAAACTTTGAAGATTATATCCAGCAAGAATCTGAAAATGATTACCAGACAAATCATCCAAATGATGACGACAGTGATTTTTTAGAGCAACTTTCAGATGAATCACTGGCCAACATCAACAACCAAATGGACCCCTAATTCCAATTATTTCTCAAAATGAAGGAAGCAATTACCAACTCAAAGTAAAAGACAATTATGGGGACCACTTCCTTTTCCCATGCATTTGTCCACCAACTTCATCATCCAAAATGAAATGATCGCACGAAGACAATTTCAAGAAAACAGTCAACTTTCCATCATACTTTCCACAAAGTATTTATGGAAACAGCCTTCCAGCGCAGAATCAGCTTTCAAGCAAGACCAATATCAGCAAGTGGAGCAATCATCCATCTTTCTTTCCCACAGAAAAAGAGTGCCCAAAAGTCAAAAAGAAAAATCCATTATCAAACAGCAATTATTCTACCAACAGCAATATTCAAGCAATTATCATTTCAGCTTTTCCCACCGAAAGCAGCTCCCTCAAGTCAACAGCAACATCAACTGCTCTTTACTTTTCTTAATTATAATGATTGTAAACAGGGTTCCTTATTCTATAAAAGGACTCTCAAGATCAGTAGTTAGGCATCGGTTTTTTTTTACCACTCTTCTTCTTCTACTACTTCTAAAAATTTTTGGTTTAAAATATCATCTTGAAATTTAGAGATACATAATACGAGTGCCAAAATTTCTTTTTTAATAGTACTATAATTATTTTGGGTTTTGTTCCATACGCCTGAATAATATCTAACGATTTGTTCAGGAGAAGTGGAATTGATTTTTTGTAAAAGAATGCCTCCATACCCTATGCCAGAAGCATCTGTTTGTATGATTTTGAACGAGCTTGTTGTTGGAATCCCTAGACATGGTAATATTTTGACATATGTTTTGATTTGTTGTACAATATTAGTATGGGTTGATGTCCAGGCTGGTGGATTATTATTTAGTCTTTCAAATAGTGGTTGACATATTGGTCTGAGATTTTTGTAAAATTCTGACACATAATTTAGTGATCCTAAAAATCTTTGTAATTGGTTTTTATCAGTAATTTCATCTGGAAATTTGGCAGCAAATTGGATGGCCCTATCAATTGGTGTTATAGTGGATTGATATATATTATATCCTAAAAATCGAATTTTTGTTTGAAATAGTTTAATTTTGGGGGCCGAAACTACTAAGCCATTGTGTTTGATAGTTTGTAGAAAGGATTTTAAATGTTTCCAATGTTCGTCTATTGTATTAGAAAAGACGAGTACATCATCAATATATGTGATAATAAAATGACTAAATGGATTGAATATATCATTCATTATATTTTGAAATTCACTAGGAGCATTTTTTAATCCAAACGGCAAGGAGGAAGAGTTGTCTAACTCATTGGTGAGTAGTGAGTAGGAGGTGGGCAAGACCAAGGTATGTACTTGGTGGCGTATGTGTCTTGTAGGAGATAAACAGTCAAATTATTAAACTAAACAATTCAAGTAATTGAGATAATATACAGATTATCTACGGTATAAATTACTCTACACTCTTACTCTTTTTGTCTAACTCACCTTGCATAACTACTCCTATTACACCTACCACAGTATCAAATACCCAAATGATAAAAGAAATTAATCCACAAAGATAGAAACTCCAGAACTAAATGAAAACGACATGCTCAATGAACTAATCAAAAATCTAGAAGATCCACAACTAAAATCACAATATACGAAGAAAATAGAAGAAATATTTAAATCAACACCTATCAAAACAATTGATAAACCAACTTGTCATACGTCAGAATTTATTACAACTTCAGAGAATCATGGAGTTATAAACAAACCAAGTTTAAAAAATATACAACCTACAAAAACTAAAATTATTCTAAACAAATCTATAAATACAATTACAGAAACCAACAAAAGAGTAAAAAATAAGATTACTTCACAGGAACTCAATCACGAAATCAAAAACATAAAAAAATAGATAGTAGAATTAAAACATACTAAACCAACAAACAAAGAATCTCTAATTATTTGTTCCACTAAAAATAACTTTACAAATCTCCCATTACAACCACAAATAATTTCAATTCAAAGATGGAATACTTATATCAACATCAAAATTCATGATATCGAAATCGAAACAATCGCACTAATAGACACTGGAGCAGATATGAATTGCATTC
>OY978220.1:16238326-16268326 GCA_963854785.1 Vaccinium vitis-idaea
ATTTTGACTCCGGACCCAAGTCCAAACCAAAGCCCGCAGGCCGGTCCAGAGAGCTCATCGGAGGATCTCAATCCAACAAGAAAGGTACGCTCCTTACGGACATATATGACTCGTGTGATTTTGCCTTCTTCACTTGTGAACCACAGAACTTTGAAGCAGCTGCAAGTGAAGAGATACGGAAAAAGGAAATGGACGAGGAAATTGCAACTATCGAGAAAAATCACACATGGGATCTCGTGGAGCTGCCGAAAGACAAAGACGTAATTGGGCTCAAATGGGTCTATAAGACAAAATACAAAGAAGATGGATCAATTCAGAAGCACAAAGCACGGTTAGTGGCAAAAGGCTACTTGCAACAGCCTGGAGTAGATTTCAATGAAACATTTGCTCCTGTCGCTCGCATGGAGACGATCAGAACAGTTCTTGCCTTGGCGGCACTATACGAGCTTCCTGTATATCAGCTCGATGTCAAATCTGCCTTTCTCAATGGCGAGCTAGAAGAAGAAGTTTACGTGGAGCAACCGCAAGGCTACACTGTCAAAGGAAAAGAAGACAAAGTGTACCGACTTTGGAAGGCACTATATGGCTTGAAGCAAGCACCTCGAGCCTGGAATAGCAACATTGACAAGTACTTCTATCAAAATGGTTTTGAAAGAAGCCGAAGTGAACCATCACTCTATATCAAAAAAGGAGGTACGCAGGACTTCCTCATTGTCTGCTTATATGTTGATGATTTAATCTACACAGGCACCAATTCAGCGATGGTTGAAGAATTTAAAAAAGCCATGATGAAGGAGTACGAGATGACTGATCTCGGCGTCATGAGATATTTTCTCGGTATCCAAGTAAGGCAATCCAAAGGAGATATTTTCATCTCACAAGAAAAATATCTTGAAAATTTATTGAAGAAATTCCGCATGAGCAACTGCAAGTCAATTTCTACTCCTCTTTCTCTCAATGACAAGCTGCAGCTGAATGATGGAGCAGAGAAAGTCGATGCTACGGCCTACCAAAAATTGGTTGGTTCGCTCAATTATCTCACTCATACAGGGCCCGACATTGTATATTCTGTGAATCTTATTTCAAGATTTATGCACGAGCCGAGCAAGCTACACTATACAGCAGCAAAACGAATTCTGCGTTATCTTCAAGGGACGAAGAAACTCGGCATCAGGTACACAAAAGAAAATGACTGCAAGCTTATCGGCTACGCCGATAGTGATTGGGCTGGATCAATTGATGATCGAAAGAGCACGTCTGGCTACGTATTTTGCTTGGAGTTCTAAAAAGCAAAGGACAATTGCTCTATCATCGGCAGAAGCAGAATATATTACAGCCACAGATGCAACATGTGAGGCTGTATGGCTCAGACGAATTCTTTCGAACATGGAGCATAAAGAGGAAGGCCCTACAGTTATCTACTGCGATAATATGTCAGCCATTGCAATGAGTAAAATTCCAGTTTTTCATGGCAGGACAAAGCACATTGAGCTCCGACATCACTTTATCAGAGACTTGGTGCAGAATGGAGAAATTCAGCTCGAGTTTGTCAATACCAAGGAGCACCTAGCTGACATAATGACCAAAGTAGTAGCAGCAGAAAAATTCTCACAATTTCATCAAGTCATGAAGATTACAAATTAAGGAGGAGTGTTAAAAAGATAATTTGTAATCATGAATAAAATAAAATATCTAGAGTGTCTAGAAAGTCTAGAATCTAAATAAAATAATAATTGAAGGGAGATTTTTGTATTAGAAAAATGTTCAAAATCTAGAGATTTCCCGAGATGTATGAGTCGGTCGGAGTTGTGTGCAAAATCATGATGTTTCTAGAGTACAAGTAGGTCGGCAGATGGCTCTACAAATAGAGCTGCCTTTGTACTTCTTTTTCTTGTACCAGATAAGTGATAAAAGCCAAAGCATTTTAAAAGTCTTCCACCAACTCCCAAGAAAAGCACCAGCCTTTCACTTTCCCACGACAAAGTCAATCTGCCAAAAACCATTTCTTAAAGTCTCCACTACCAATAGTTAATTACATCACACATCCCTCCTCTCTTATTAATCCACACACCACCTGTCCAAATTCTCCCTTAACTTAACTAGCACCCCAACACTATATTGGCTGGAGAGTGAAATTGACGAGAGAGAGGAAGTTGGTTCGAGAAAGAGAAGGGGAGATTCTCTCCGATCAACGTTGAGGTCTTCAGTATTGGTGAGGTTGGAGAAACTCTCTTGAGAAAGAAAAACAGAAAGAGTGGAAGGGGTTTGAAGGAGCATGAGAAATTGAGAAATGGTTTCTTTGAAGGCTGGAGAGGGTGTTGAAGCCGAGGGAGAGGGAATGACAAATCTACCATTTTATCTAGTGATAAAAACAAACACGAGTTGGACATGCCTCCCATTCCGTCCAAAAACCTAACTCCGGTTAACTATTAGACCTAATAGGTGGAAATTCGATAGTTGAGGGACGAAATGTTGAAAAGTAATTGTGCGTATGATAAAATAAGTTATTCGAGAGATAAGGGTTAGGCCATTTGGAAATTATTTGGCCGCTGCGTGTGTGTCTAGTAGATTCCACTAGTCAGTTGTTTGTTGTGTAGATTAGCATAATCCTTGTGTGGTTATGGTTGTTTGCATTTTCCTATATGTATGTTTATGTATTAAGTCAGTGTGTGCTTGGGAGTTTCAAGTTTGTTTGTGTGTGAGGTGTGTGAGACGAGAGCAAAGAGAGTGACTGTGAGCTTGTGATTTGTTTTGTGTGTACTGATTATCAATAAAGGATTGTGAGTTGTTTGCCTATAATCTCTTCGCGTTTGCATTTCTTGAACTCCCATCGCATCAGTGGTATCAGAGGCAAAACAAAGAGTTTTTTGTTCACCATTCGGTTTCTAGCCAGGATTGAACTTTGACAAAAACAATTTTTGAGGCCGCAAGTGTGATCGTCATTCGGAGATGATCACGGATCTATAAAGATCATCAGAAAAGGAGGTCGGGGTAAGTTGCAAGCGTCGTTGGAAGGCATGGAAGTCGTTCATATTCACGCGTAGCAACATGCCACACGAGTTTTCAAGCTGAGGTTAGGCGAGATTTTTCTAGCTATCCAGATTTACCGCGATAAGGAGTCGAGCGAGCTGAGACGCGAAAAGTAGCCGAGTTGCACGAGTTATAGCCGAGATGTTGTATTTCGTTCGATAAATTGACGATACGGAGCCGATAAGTATGAGATTGAGCCGAGACGTTTCACACGAGTTGTTGATGAAAAGGACGATCTGAGTGCGATATATTCAATTATATTGCGATATTTTGAGGATTCAGAGGTTGTGGTCACAATATATTGCAATATCTCGTGATATATTGACGTGACTGAGGAGTTGGCCGCGAGAAAATCAATTTCTATGCGACATACTCACGGTTCAAGCTATTGAACCGCGACAAGGAGTTGGGTGAGAGGAGAAATTGAAGGAGGGAGTGTTTGGAATCAATTCTAGACGAGATTTTGAGGAGAAATTGGTTTTTTGAACCATCTTCCAACGAGATATTGAGATGTTGGAGAGTTTGGGCGCGAGATATTGAGTTTTTAGACTCATTTAGCGCGAGATATTAGCGGAGGTGTGGTTTAGTGCGTGATATTTTGCTTTTTAGGCAAATTTCACGTGTGTTGGAGAGTTGTGAGCGTGTTATTAGCATTTTAAGCTAATTTCACTTGTTTTGGGGAGTTGTGGAGAGTTGTAGGAGTTGGAGGGAGAGCGAGAGAAGAAGATGGCAGGTCAGAGTCAAACAACACAAACCCAGATGCCACGTTTCACTGGTCTTTTAACTACGAGAATTGGGGTACACACATGAAGGTGTATTTTTTGTTCACAAGATCTGTGGGAGATTGTGGACCAAAGATTCGAGGATCCAACCTAGAAAGTAAAGAAAGAAGAGAAAGAAGAGGCAGAGGCGACACTTATAGCACAACGAAAGGCGAAACTCAAAGATTTGAAGAAGAGAGATAGTAGGGCGTTGTTCTACACATTTCAAAGTGTGGATGAATCACATTTTGAGAAGATTTCTACTGCCACCACCTCGCATGAAGCCTGGGAAATCCTCAAAGTGCACATCAAGAGGTTGAACAGACCATGAAAGTTCAGCTGCAAATATTGAGAGGGGAGTTTGAGAATTTGGGAATGAAGAGCAATGAGTCAGTGTCCAAGTGTAGACACCCCAATTTTGACGACTTGTGCGTCCCCAATGATGAAAAAAGACGCGCAAAACATACCTTGGAACGGATACTTGAGTTGAATGGATCAAGAAAACCAAAAAAATCCAAAAGAAACTACCTGAACCGTACGGCCCAAAACCCATGGACGTACGGCTTGAAATTCTTGTTACACCGCGCGGTGTCACTATGTGCACCGTACGGTATACTTTTGACGCCGTACGGCGTTACTTGTCCCATCAACAGGATTCGCGGGAGCCTCCGGCAGCTCAGAGCGATGATGATATTCGGTGAAATGATGATATTCGCAAATCATGCCATTTTCAGGTGTATGGGAATCATCCCAATGATGGAATCGATCAAAAATTTCGTCTATATAACACGTGAAATGGAAGGCCGACGGGCAGAGTCTCAAGTTCTCGAAAAAATTACTCTCAAAAAGTAAAAAAAATCCCGTCCCTTATTACATTGTCAAAACCATTCTCAAAATCCAGATATATAACCTTATAATTGCCATTCCCAGCCTCCAAACCGATCCGTTTCCAAGATTTCGTCATAACCAGGCAAATCCGAGGTATATATCCGTGTTCAAATCGTGGTAACTTTCTGAGGGGATTCTCCATCGAGCTTGAGGGGAGCTCCGTAGCTCTTCCTCGAGCTCAAACGGAAAGATTTCAATAAAGTTCGAGCCTCTCGGATGAACATCGCGCGACATCGTCTATTGTCGTAAGATGCCATCCTTAAAACGACGTACATTCACTCAATAAACTATTTTCTAAACTTGATTTCTTCCACAAATAATGTGGTTTTTACCTGAAAACAAAAGCCAGCTTCAATCGGATGAAAATGGGAAATTTTTGAAAAATATAAGTTACAGAGGCACCGTACGGCACCCCAATGTGCACCGTGTAGCATGATTTTGAATGCCGTACGGCATCATTGGAAAATACTCTGTTTCTTGAGATCCGATGCTCTGTTTTCTCGAAAAACCAGTGGGGTCAAATTACTGATGACCCCCCCCCCCCCCCCCCCCCCCCCCCCTTTTACTTCATATTTTTGCGTTTATGTCCCCTCTTAGTTAATTTTCTTGCATTTATATACTTGATTATGTGTTGTTTAATTTATTGCCATTATTTATTTCCTTTGAGTTTGTTATTCCGTGATATACTGTTTATGTGTTATATAAGTTAGTTATGTGTTATATAAGTTAGTTTTTTTTTTTTTTTTTATAAAATCTTTTCAAAGAAAAATCCCACAAATGTTTAGTAAAGACTGGAAAATTCCAGGCACGCAGGGTGCATTTTTTAAACAAAACCTTCCTCGCGGGTAACCTGGCTCCCGAACCCAAATCTCTATTTTTCGCAGATCAAACCCTTTTTCAAGCGGCACAAGAGTCAATATTTTCTAAAACGGTTTCTCGGGTACCTAACATTTTCCAAAAATTAACCCCGGGTGGCGACTCTAAATTTTTCTTCATTTTCCCAGATCGCTCTTTTTCATAACCAAAACTCCGTGGATAATTTCCCCCGTGCGAAGAACGAGCGTCCACACCAAGTACTTTACATGGACTATGTTGTCAACCAGTTGAAATGGTATGGAGATCAAATGGAGGAAGCTCGAGTGATGGAGAAAATACTTCGGTCATTGGATCCAAAATTTGACAATATTGTTAGGACTGTTGAGGAAGCCAAGGACCTTAACACCATAATCATTGATGAATTGTTGGCCACGTTGGAGATCCATGAGCAGAGGATCGATAGGAGGTTGTCTACGACAGGGCAGGTGCAAGCCTTGCAGGTTATGTCAAGGAGTGTCGTAAGAGGAGGAGGAGTGGTACAAAGAGGACAAGGATGTGGGCGTGGTCAAGCCCAAGGCAGAGGTGGTAGAAATCTTCAAGTAGGAAAAGGAGTAAAGGAGAATGTTCAAAGAGAGAGACAGAGAGAGACAGAGACAGAGAGAGAGAGAGGGAGAAATGGAGGTAGAACAGGAAGAGGGAGAATGAGAGGCTTCGATAGGAATCAAGTGCAATGGTATAATTGTAACGAGTATGGTCACTTTAGAAGGGAGTGTACTGCACACGTGGAGTGCTATGAATGTGGTGAATACGATCATTATAATTATGACTGTACTGTACGGATGTAGTCGGGGAATACGCAAACATTACGGAGAAGTTGAACCAACGGTTCTTCAAGCAGAGGTGATTGAAGGAGATGTGAGGGGGAATGTGATATAAGGTGCATGCGAGCTGTGTTGTGACACTTGCACAGTTAAGGGGGGATGTTGAAAAGTACTTGTCCATGTGATAAAATAAGTGAGTGGAGAGATAAGGGTTAGGCCATTTTGGAATTATTTGGCTGCTGTGTGCGTGTCTAGTAGATTCCACTAGTTAGTTGGTTGTTGTGTAGATGAGCATTATCCTTGCGTGGTTGTGGTTGTTTGTATTTTCCTATAAGTATTTATGTTTATGTATTGAGTCAGTGTGTGCTTGGGAGTTTCAAGTTTATTTGTAAGAGATACAGTGAGAGAGAGTTAGATTGAATTTATTAAGCTAATAAGTTGTTTGATATTGTGGACGGCCCACCGAGATTGTTCGAAAAGATTGTGATCGATAGAGTCGCCACCCGGATTTGAGGTCCGAACCCGAGAAACCGATCAAAAATAAACATGACTTGTTTGCCCATTTGAAAAAGATTTCACTGATCATGGCGGAACCAAAGATTTCTCGGATTCGGGGGTTTGGTTACGAGAGGGGAAGCGTTTTACGGCACCCCTCTCGCCCGGTCCGTGAACCGGTCTCTACTCAACATTTTGTGGGATTTTGGAAATGTTTGAAATTTGATTTTAAACACGAAATGGGGGATACGGGAATGGCAAACACGTAAATGAATATTAAAACACAAACTAAGTGATGGTGGATGCTTGTGTGAAGTGTACAATGCGATTACAGAATGATATAAACAAGGAAAATGACAATGAAGGAGAAAAATAGAACTTAAAACACCATTTTGAACAAAATTATTTATCTTTCCGATACTATTTGCATGTTTTGGAGGGTTTTGATATATAAATGAGAAAAACACAAAACTACAAAGTTGTAGCCCTTCAAATTATCTACGTTTTGATATATAATACGTTGAAAACGGAGTTCGGAGTAAAAAGTTATGGCTGAAACACTGTGACTGCCTATCTGTTGGGGTTTGAGCGCTCAAGGTGAAGGCCTTGAGCGCTCAAGCCCTTCCCAGATCGCCAAATTCTGCTATTTTATGATACTTTTCAGAACTTGTAGGCTCATTTCAAGTATGAGGAACTTGAATGAGCCCACTGGTCTCCCTCAGCAAGACCAAAATAGTGATTTTCACATGATTTTCTACCTTTTCGGCTATGATCAAGGCTTGAACTTGTGGTTTGATGAATGGATGGGTAGTGGCTGTGTTTATGGGCTATAGATGAAGTATTTTGGTCAGAGGAGTGTAAGTGTAGGGTTGATTGAGTGATTGATTGAGTGGATGATGGAGGATTTGAGCTTAAAATGGTGATTTTGGCTTGGATGAGGTGGGTTTTGATGGAAGAGCTAGGTTTGGACGAAATTGATGGAATGTATGGGCTGTAAATGGCTTGTTAGAGGGAGAGAGGGGCTGTTGAAGTTGGTTTCTCAAAGACCCATGTGTTGTAGGCCTTAAAGATGAGATTTTTGGGTGTTTTGGAGGTTGAAGATGATGGAGGGTGGTGGCTATGGAGGAGAGAAAGGCTAAAACGTGATTGAAGTGATGAGAGAGAGTGGAGAGGGCTGATGAAGGGTGTGAGAGTGTGTAAGAGATCAGCCAAAGGGGGTTTATATAGAGAGAGAAATGGGAGGGAAATGGGTTTAATTTTTGAATTGGGTTTGGGGGGTGATTGAGGAGATGTTCAAGGGTCTAGGAAGTGTATTTAGGCAGTAGAAAACATAGGTAGACGCTCCTCTTGCAGTAGAATATCATGATTAGATGCTGTGCAGAAAACTGATCTGGCTCGGAGTTGAGCGCTCAAGGTCCAGGGGTTGAGCGCTCAAGGCTGTTGCGCAAAAGGTAAAACTTTGCGGGGCCGCCCCGGGTGCTACCGAACTCCGTTTCATGCGTGGTTTGAAGCGTTGGAAAGCTTGTCGAGTGTACTTTCTAACCCAAGTAGTTTTAACCCAAGATAATTTTTACATTCAAGTATGTGACCATTTTACCCTCAGAAGGTCGGGAAAATAAGTCATTTTGGTAAAACGGACACATCTCCCTCATTTCAAAATGGATTGAGACGTATTGTATATCAAAAAAGAGGGTTTTGAATGTACTAGAAGATGATGTAGGCTTGGGTTTGTTTTGAAATGGTTTATGGATGGTTTGAAGGGTATTTTGGTCATTTTGGTTGGTTTAAGGTTGTTCTAGGAGGGTTTAGAATGGTTTAGGGTGGTTCGATGAGTTCAAGCCTTGTTCTTAGCCTCGAGGTATGCATGATTGGTCTATTTCATCATCGGAAATGCTCGAGTGCATCTTGGGTTCAAAATCGGGGTGTCTACAGTTGCCCCTCTTGGACGGGACTCGATGCCATTGATTTGGTATGAGTGATGTCCAAGACATAGACAACCCGACTCATTCCCCGCGATACATCTCAAGTTCACAAAGGAAAACTTTAAAGATCAATCGGTCGTGCCACTCAGGCTGCCTACGTACCCCATTGTAGGGATCAGACCGGCGTAGTTCCTGGGGGCATATGCAAACAAATGCAACGGGTTCTCCTGTCCCTCAGGACGATTGATTAAAAAGTTTGGTCCCTCAGGACGATTGATTTAAAAAGTTTTGTCCCTCAGGACGATTGATTTAAAAAGTTTGGTCCCTCAGGACGATTGATATAAAAAGTTTGGTCCCTCAGGACGATTGATATAAAAAGTTTTGTCCCTCAGGACAATTGATTTAAAAAGTTTTGTCCCTCAGGACGATTGATATAAAAAGTTTTGTCCCTCAGGACGATTGATTTAAAAAGTTTTGTCCCTCAGGACGATTGATATAAAAAGTTTTGTCCCTCAGGACGATTGATATAAAAAGTTTTGTCCCTCAGGACGATTGATATAAAAAGTTTTGTCCCTCAAGACGATTGAAACCATGCAAATCGACGAGCCTTCCCGGGTCGTGAAATGCCAAACAATTATGCGAATCAACGAGCCTTCCCGGGTCGTGAAACGCCAAACAAATGAATTATGCAAATCAACGAGCCTTCCCGGGTCATGAAATGCCAAACAAATATGCGAATCAACGAGCCTTCCCGGGTCGTGAAACGCCAAACAATTGAATTATGCAAATCAACGAGCCTTCCCGGGTCATGAAATGCCAAACAAATATGCGAATCAACGAGCCTTCCCGGGTCGTGAAACGCCAAACAATTGAATTATGCAAATCAACAAGCCTTCCCGGGTCATGAAATGCCAAACAAATATGCGAATCAACGAGCCTTCCCGAGTCGTGAAACGCCAAACAATCGAATTATGCAAATCAACGAGCCTTCCCGGGTCGTCAAACGCCAAACAAATGAATTATGATTTTACGTGAATCGTCAAGCCTTCCCGAGTCGAAACACTAAAAACAAATGATTGTGACTATGATTGTGGTTGTGATTGTGATTGTGATTGTGATTGGATTGTGATTGTGATTGTGATTGTGAGTGTGCTTGTGATTGGATTGTGATTGTGATTGTGATTGTGATTGTGATTGTGATTGAGTGTAGCTACCCTCTGAACAACGGGGAGGCTAAATTTAATGGGGCTATCCCTTGAGCAACAAGATAACCAATGATAAGATGATTGTCTACTGAGCAACGAGACAATCGAGGAAATGTGATTGCTTACTGAGCAAAGAGGCAATCAATACGCTATTGTACCAAACACATAAATGTGATGGTCTTAGCGGCACAATGGTTCGTCAACAACAAATTCTCAGAACAACTGATTAAATGCACTAACTGGTTAAACAAATATACTCAAACAATTTGACATGATTGATTGATTGAATGCACCAGCTAGACGGCTTTTCAATTATTATCCCAAATGACTTGACCATGCTGGGTTTGAAATTAATTTTGAAAAAGGTGATCATTTCTGGTCTTGAAATTAATTTTGAAAAGGTGACCATTTCTGGTCTTGAAATTAATTTTGAAAAGGTGACTATTTCTGGTCTTGAAATTGATTGAAAAAGTTGTCCCTCAGGATGATTGGTTGAAAACTGTCCCTCAGGACAATTGATTGATTTAAAACTTGTCCCTTAGGATGATTGGTTGAAAACTGTCCCTCAGGACGATTGATTGATTTAAAACTTGTCCCTCAGGATGATTGCATGCGACTCGTGCATCGACACTCGACGACAACAACGACAACATTCCTTCTTTAAAAAGTAGGAGGCTCAATGGGTGGCTCTTTTGCTTTACTGTCTTTCCCTTGAGGCCAAGGTTTGGGTTGAAGCTTAGCAAAACTTGGGTTTTGGATTGGTTTGAGGCTTTTAGGCTTCTATGCCCCAGTCCTGGATTTGGGTGTATGCTTCCCCCAGAAATGGCATTAGGCTGACATGTCCCAGAAATGGCATTAGGCTGACATGCCCCACAAATGATGATCCTCAAATCTGATTTTCTTTCTCGGCTCTGCTGATGGTTTTGACAACCAATTGACCATGTACCCAAACACGGGTTCTTTGATGCATTGAAATCGTTTCCACGAGTCAAGGATAGACAAGATTAAGACTACATGATTGACTGTTTGACAAAGAGGTGGATTTTTACAAGGTCGAGGAATTTGATCGGCCTTTTGGACAAAAGGATGGACATTGATGAGACCGACAAAGCCAAGGAATTTGATCGGCCTTTTTGACAAGGGGGTGGACATTGATGAGACCGACAAGGCCAAGGAATTTGATCGGCCTTTTTGACAAAAGGATGGACATTGATAAGACAGACAAGGCCAAGGAATTTGATCGACCTTTTTGACAAGGGGGTGGATTGTGACAGACAAGGCTCGGGGAATTTGATTGACGAGGTTGACATGGCGGATATGAGCAACTATGTGAATGGCTTGATTGGGGTGCCCCGAGTGAGCAAAGGTTGATACGGAAGAACATGTCAACTCGAAGGGTATGGAAGACTATGCTGACCCAAAGTTTCTGAAAGATGGCAACCATGCTTCACCATTGATGTCGAAATTGTCATGATAAAATTAGATTTTGATTTTGTGATTGTTTTACTCCGTCAAGTGATGTTCATTCAAATCTACAATAAAACACAAGATTTCTTGTCGTGAACCCATGCCCCAGATTGTTGATGATGCCTCGTTGATTTTCCTTCAAAATGCCCCAGTTTAGAGGGCTGCTAATGAAGACCCGTTGATATGCCCCAGTTTGGATTTTTGCTTTGCATGACGCCAGTGTTTGCACAATGCTTTGACTTTTTCAAGGGAGATTAGACTGTTCCCTTTTGACTTGAATTCTCACTATCAAGTTGCACTTTCCAATCTGAAAGGACTTTTATCTAGGTTATGATGGGGCCAAGGTTATGGGTTTAACAAAGGAAGGATTATAGGCTCAAAACATCTCATTTTTCCTCGGGGTTATTTGAGCTAGCAGCTATCTTGGACTTTTTGTGCCATTTTTGCTTCTGATGGGTGCTTTCATGTGCTTTTTCTTGCTTTAAATGAGCACTTCCTTTCATTCGTTTCAAATTTCTTCAGTGTTCTTCATTTTGTTGCACCCATGTATTTGACAAGCCTATGAGTTTGGCACTTTCATTGTTATGATACTTTGAATCTTCACACGCTTGTATCTTTGGCCCTTTTATTCTGCTGGCTGTCATGTGTTTGACACTTTCATATTTCTTGTTTCACCCCAGTGTGGGGGATAGCTGCCTAGCTGGGTTCTTTTTCAAGGAAATTGATTTAGGCTCAAAAGGGCTTTGCAATGCATATTTATGTGGGGAATCAAACAAAGAATGCCTTTCTTCATTTTGAATTGTGCAACTTGATGTGGAGAACTCATGCTTGCTCTAACTTTTGCCTAGATCTCATTTTGAAGTTTGATCTAGCGAACTTTTTGCCTTAACTTTTGCCTAGGTCGCCCTTGCGGGTTTTCGGCCTAGCAGGCTTTTCCTGTGTCAAAGCATTACCTCTTGGTGGCGCTGGGGAATGGTCCCTTGGAAATCCTCCTTGTGTGGGGCGAGAGTTCAATCCAAATCCATCTCGTGTTTTGAAGTGATTATCATGTTTCTCAAATGATGGTGGAAAACAATTCCAAGTTGAGGTATTATTACAAAAATCCAAGTTTATGATTGACAATTTCAACACAACGGGGGATGACATTGATTTTTGATAGTTACGACCGAACCGCGAAGGGTTGCCTACGTATCCCTTTGCAAGGAATCAGGTCGCGCGTAGTTCAGGACTACAAAGTTGACTCTATTTTTGGTCCTTTTTCTTTTTTTTTTTTTTTTTTTGACAATAACAACAAGATATTACAGACTCGAAGATGAAAACACATAGACGAGGAAAATATAAACAGACTCGAAATACAAACTGACTCAATTAGAAGTGAAAACTTGACTTGACACTTGAAGACTTCCAAGACTCGTGGAAGATTGAATTATTGCATGGTCATTGATGATTCATTGGTTCGACGAGGTATTCGGCTTCACCAACGGAGCAGAAATGGATCCGTTGTCAATGAGATCTTGTATTTCGAAGGCGTTGGCATCTCTTGGTAGGGTGACCGGGTGTTTGATGGTAGATGCAGAAGGTATTTGGGTTGTAGGAAGGCGGAGGATTTTGTGGAGGTGGGGTTGGTTGAAGTGGTTTGAGGAAACTAGCCATGAGAAGCTCTTTATAGACCGAGGGTAAAGGTGCAGAGAGTTGGGAAAATTTTCTTCGCTGGTTTTGACGGTTAGTTTGGGTCGTGATCTTGTTGATTGGTTCAGTTTGGTAGGGATCATTATTGGTGAAGCTCGAAGAGGCGTTTGTGAGGGTGATTTCATTGATGTTGAGGTTTCGTTTATGCTGAGGTGTGGAGTTTGATATGGTGTTGGGTTCTAGTGGCAGAAGAGAGATGGTTTTATTGTCAATGAGATCTTGAATCTCGTGACGAAGGCGTTGACAATCATCGGTAGTATGATCGGGCACTTGATGGAAGGCACAGAAGGTGTTTGGGTCATGGTAAGCTGGGAGCTTTTGAGGTAAAGGAGTTGGAGAGAGTGGTTTAAGAAGACCGGCCATGAGAAGCTCCTTATAGACCAAAGACAGGGGTGTGGGGAATTGGGAGAATTTTCTTGGTTGGTCTTTAGGCCGGTTGATTTGGATTATGGTCGTGGTTGGTTTGGCTTTGCTGATGGTGCTGGTTGCGAAGTTGGGGTTGATATTTGTGGAGCTGGGGGTGGCTTTTGCATTGTTGTTGGTAAATGGTGTTTTGGGTTTCTCGAGGTAGACCTTTTCGCCTTCTGGAGTGAGGTGGTCCTTTTCGACGTCCCAGTGGTGCATCTCCACATCTCTCGTGTCAATGGAATTTCCAAAGCATATGGGTTTGAATCCTTCCATGATAGACTCCTCCAGTTCAGAGATCTTGGCCAAAGCTGCGGCCATTTCTGGGCTTTTTCCAGGTCGTTGGAGGTTCTCTTGGACCCCCGGAAGACAGTCACGGATGTCTTGCACCATGATTATGAGCTGGGTGATTTGATTTCCCTGGTTATTCACAGCCATCTTGAGTCCTTCGATTTCAGCCGGAACATCCATGTCTTGAGGTTTGGGTTGAGTCAACTTCTGTTCGGGAAGTTGTAAGGCTTCTTTCTTGGATCAATGGCTCGGGACTGACAGTAAAGCAAAAAGGTCAAACTCAGATTGTGCCCCTGGTTTTATTGAAGGAAATGTTGTGCATGTGTCGTTGCATCGGGTCGTCCTAAGATCTAGACTATCGGTCTCGGTCTCACTTAAGACATTGCACAGATGTTCGAAACAACAACCACGGGTAAGTCGTGACAGGCAGGTTAAATTCCAATCGTCGTGGAATCAGAGCCAATCTCCTTATAGACCATCCGAGACAGAGCAATAAGATTGTTGAAATCCGGATACAAATGCACTTAAGGCTAGCCCGAGACGCGGGGAGCCGTTCGAGCACGGCAAACACTGGAGGTATCTCAAACTCCGTGGATTTAAAGTCTCCTAGACTGACATCTATCCTATAGATTATGCTAAGGTTAGCCTATGGTTAGTCTACCGGTTTCAAATCTCACTTAGAGCCATTGCACAGCAGATTGAATCAACACCACGGGTAAGTCGTTTTACTCGGCAATTGCAGCTTCAACCTATAGCCTAGGTGTTGAAACTGCAATCGTTATCCTTTCCTTGACTATCCGAGACAAAGCAATGAGATGTTGCCATCCAGTTACAAATGGGCCCAAGGCTAGTTCGAAACACGGGCTGCCGTTCGGGCACGGCAAACACCGGAGGTATCTCAAACTCCGTGGATTTAAAGTCTCCTAGACTGCATGTACAACCCTAGGGTTAGTCTACCGGATCCGAATCTCACTTAAGATCATTGCACAGAAGATTTTTCAACACCCCGGGTAGACCATTACTCGGCAGGTTAAATTCCAAACTTGTTGGAATCAGAGCCAATCGCTTTTCTTGATCATCCGAGACAAAGCAATTTGGGTGTTGTAATCCAGATACTAATGACCTTAAGGCTAGTTCAAATCACGGTGGCCGTTCGGGCACGACCAACACCGGAGGTATCTCAAACTCCGTGGATTTTAAGTCTCCTAGACTGAATTTGACAGCTTTGAAAGATTGCCCCAATCCTCAAGTTTTCTTTTAAGTGATAACTCCTTGATATCGGATGGTCGGATTTGGGAAATCCTGGTCCACACAAGTCCCGACAATGATCTAAGATCAGATGCCTAAGGGCGAGTGACCCTCCTCGTGCCAATGTCCCTTAAACCCGTTTAGATCAGTGTTTAGGAATTTGATGATCCAAATTTTCCCACGTCCGGCCGTCCTAAAGGCTAACTTGCAAGAACAACGCGCATATGGGATGCACGATTCATCATCGGGCCGAGGCAACCTTCTACTAACTGCCGAAGCACTAAAACTAAACGGGAACTCCATGGATTTAAAGTCTCCTAGACTGAATGCGACAGCTTTGGAAGATTGCCCCAATCCTCAAGTTTTCTTTTAAGTGATAACTCCTTGATATCGGATGGTCGGATTTGGGAAATTTTGATCCACACAAATTCCGACAATGATCTAAGATCAGATGCCTAAGGGCGATTGACCCTCCTCGGGCCAAGGTCCCTTAAACCCGTTTAGATCAGTGTTAGGAGTTTGATGATCCAAATTTTCCCATGTCCGGTCGTCCTAAAGGCTTACTCGTAAGAACAACACGCATATGGGATGCGCGACTCATCATCGGGCCAAGGCAACCTTCTACTAACTGCCGGAAACCTAACTTATGCTATGCCGACAACATGTAAGACACGAATATGTACGGATGCAAGTGTATGCATGTATGCAGTATGGCATGCTTGGAAAGACGGTAACACATAGCACGTAACAGGATGGAGCACATAATCTTAACACATTGGTTGGTTATCTAACGTGAGGTTCTATGGTTAACTATATGCAAATGCCGGTTTTGGTCACTGAGGGTACCCTGGACTCAAAATCAAAACCGTCTCCTACCGTTAAAAACGATAGCGACGATGTGATTTATCACGGTCGAGGGCTGCTGGGCATTTCGGGATTCCCTGTCACCGGCAAGCCGGGCAGGATTGCCAAAACACGCCAGCGGGGTTAAGAACAATGCAAATGCAATGCAAAAATTAAATTTCAAACATTTGAAAAATCCCACAAAATATTTTTCGAATTAAACCCGCTTTGATTAACACATATTTCAATAAAATTACACAAGTGTAACAAAAATTGCACAAGTGTAATTAAATAAAATATATATTAACCAATATCCCCAGCAGAGTCGCCAGCTTGTGGACGGCCCACCGAGATTGTTCGAAAAGATTGTGATCGATAGAGTCGCCACCCGGATTTGAGGTCCGAACCCGAGAAACCGATCAAAAATAAACATGACTTGTTTGCCCATTTGAAAAAGATTTCACTGATCATGGCGGAACCAAAGATTTCTCGGATTCGGGGGTTTGGTTACGAGAGGGGAAGGGTTTTACGGCACCCCTCTCGCCCGGTCCGTGAACCGGTCTCTACTCAACATTTTGTGGGATTTTGGAAATGTTTGAAATTTGATTTTAAACACGAAATGGGGGATACGGGAATGGCAAACACGTAAATGAATATTAAAACACAAACTAAGTGATGGTGGATGCTTGTGTGAAGTGTACAATGCGATTACAGAATGATATAAACAAGGAAAATGACAATGAAGGAGAAAAATAGAACTTAAAACACCATTTTGAACAAAATTATTTATCTTTCCGACACTATTTGCATGTTTTGGAGGGTTTTGATATAGAAATGAGAAAAATACAAAACTACAAAGTTGTAGCCCTTCAAATTATCTACGTTTTGATATATAATACATTGAAAACGGAGTTCGGAGTAAAAAGTTATGGCTGAAACACTGTGACTGCCTATCTGTTGGGGTTTGAGCGCTCAAGGTGAAGGCCTTGAGCGCTCAAGCCCTTCCCAGATCGCCAAATTCTGCTATTTTATGATACTTTTCAGAACTTGTAGGCTCATTTCAAGTATGAGGAACTTGAATGAGCCCACTGGTCTCCCTCAGCAAGACCAAAATAGTGATTTTCACATGATTTTCTACCTTTTCGGCTATGATCAAGGCTTGAACTTGTGGTTTGATGAATGGATGGGTAGTGGCTGTGTTTATGGGCTATAGATGAAGTATTTTGGTCAGAGGAGTGTAAGTGTAGGGTTGATTGAGTGATTGATTGAGTGGATGATGGAGGATTTGAGCTTAAAATGGTGATTTTGGCTTGGATGAGGTGGGTTTTGATGGAAGAGCTAGGTTTGGACGAAATTGATGGAATGTATGGGCTGTAAATGGCTTGTTAGAGGGAGAGAGGGGCTGTTGAAGTTGGTTTCTCAAAGACCCATGTGTTGTAGGCCTTAAAGATGAGATTTTTGGGTGTTTTGGAGGTTGAAGATGATGGAGGGTGGTGGCTATGGAGGAGAGAAAGGCTAAAACGTGATTGAAGTGATGAGAGAGAGTGGAGAGGGCTGATGAAGGGTGTGAGAGTGTGTAAGAGATCAGCCAAAGGGGGTTTATATAGAGAGAGAAATGGGAGGGAAATGGGTTTAATTTTTGAATTGGGTTTGGGGGGTGATTGAGGAGATGTTCAAGGGTCTAGGAAGTGTATTTAGGCAGTAGAAAACATAGGTAGACGCTCCTCTTGCAGTAGAATATCATGATTAGATGCTGTGCAGAAAACTGATCTGGCTCGGAGTTGAGCGCTCAAGGTCCAGGGGTTGAGCGCTCAAGGCTGTTGCGCAAAAGGTAAAACTTTGCGGGGCCGCCCCGGGTGCTACCGAACTCCGTTTCATGCGTGGTTTGAAGCGTTGGAAAGCTTGTCGAGTGTACTTTCTAACCCAAGTAGTTTTAACCCAAGATAATTTGTACATTCAAGTATGTGACCATTTTACCCTCAGAAGGTCGGGAAAATAAGTCATTTTGGTAAAACGGACACATCTCCCTCATTTCAAAATGGATTGAGACGTATTGTATATCAAAAAAGAGGGTTTTGAATGTACTAGAAGATGATGTAGGCTTGGGTTTGTTTTGAAATGGTTTATGGATGGTTTGAAGGGTATTTTGGTCATTTTGGTTGGTTTAAGGTTGTTCTAGGAGGGTTTAGAATGGTTTAGGGTGGTTCGGTGAGTTCAAGCCTTGTTCTTAGCCTCGAGGTATGCATGATTGGTCTATTTCATCATCGGGAATGCTCGAGTGCATCTTGGGTTCAAAATCGGGGTGTCTACAGATATGTACTGAATCTTAAACACTGAAATAAATAAGTTTTTGATTTGTACAAGGAGCTGAAGTATTAAATTCACTATTTTTTTTTTTTTACTTTGGGTTCATATATTCATACTGGTATAGCGAGGGTGATGGTTGTGATTGTGGTATTGCGGTGGTGGTGGTCGTGATAGCGAAGTGGTGGCATTGTGATGGTGGGGGAATAATGCTGGGAATAGTGGTAGTGTCGTGGTAGTGTAATGGTGGCAGTGGTGGTAGGAGTGGCGAGGTGGTGATTATGGTTGTGGTGGTAGTTATGGCGGGAGTAGCTGAGTGGTGGTGGTGGTGTACTGGTGGCAGTGGCAGAGTGGTGGTGTTAGTAATGGTGGGAGTGGCAGAGTGGTAGTAGTGTGGTGGTGGCGTGGTAGCGGGAATGGCAGAGTGGCGGTGGGGGTGGTGGTTGGAGTAGTGAAGTGGTGTTTATGGTGGTATGAGTGGTGGTGGTGTAGTGGTAGCAGTGGCAGAGAGGTGGGGTCAGTGGTAGTGGTAGTATTGTTGGTGGTGGTGGCGTGGTGGTGGTGGTGGTGTGGCAGCGGGAGTGGAAGAGTGGTGGTGGTGGCAAGGGTGACGAAGTGGAGGTCATGGCAAGAGTGGTGGGAGTGGCGGTTATGATGGTGGAGTGGTGGTGGGAGTGTAGTGGTGGCAAGAATTAATGGCAGAGTAGTGGCGTGAGTAGTGGTGGTAGAGTAGTGGCGATAGTGGTGGTGGGAGTGGTGAAGTTGAGGTCATGCCGATGTGAGTGGTGGTGGTGGTGTGGTGGCAGTGGGAGTGATGGAGTGGTGGTGACAGTGCTTGTAGGAGTGGGGAAGTGGCGGTTGTGGTTGTGTGAGTGGTGGCGGTGGCAGAGTGGTGGTGGTTTGGTGGCGACAGTGGTGGTAGGAGTGGCAGAGTGGTGGTGATGGTGATGGTGATGTGAGTGGTGGTGGCGGTACAGTGGCGGCAATGGTGATGATTGTGGTGGTGACCTAAAGCACCCGTAAATTCAGCGAAAATTAAGTAGCTCAAAGCTATTTAATTTTTTTTAACATTTTAGCTTGCATTTTAAGACCCCTTATCTTTTAATTAAGTAATGTAAAATGTAGTTATCAAACTTACTTAATTACTTATTACTTAATTCATTCAGTATTAAGTGTTGAATCTGGGTTTTCAAACAAGGCCTTAATCTAATATTGAAGTTAATCCCCAAACCTGATACTAGCTCAAAGTATCCCAATACTACTTTAATTTTCAACAACCAGCCAATATATGTTTGTCGTACAAAAAGTTAATGTATCATCAACAAATCAAATGATAAAGTGGGCAGTACTACATTACGCACATATCTTCACGAAATCTTACAAAATTATGCAATTGGCCCCCCATAATTGTTGACTTTGTAAATCCTTACGGTATCTCAACTAATAGAGTTAAATTTGTGTTGCTATATAACACAAAAAGTGTAAAAAGTGGGAATCAATTGTGGTTGTTAAGTTAATATTTGCTAGTTTAGATATTTTTGTTCCAATAGTATAACTAGCATTTTGTTAAATTAATTAGAAGCACAGTCTTATTCTAGAGCATTTCAAAGTGATGGGCCCACCTTCTCCCCCCTTTTTTTCCTCTCTCTTCTCACCTCCCGACACCACACACACACTCTCTCCCTCTCCCCCCTCCATGGGGTGAGTTATCCATAGAACTAAAGTTAACTTCTAAGAGCTACTTTGGATTAAAAGCCAAAAACTGAATTATTGGATTATTCGTTTTGTCTCTATTCAATTTTTTTTTTGTATTTGTTAGTTTAGCGTCAAGATTTTGTGGTTTCTGAATTCCTCTCGTCGAGACGAATCCAAAGAGTATAAAATTGCTGTCAAAAGTAATATTTTTTTGAATAAAAGCCGAAAATAAACCAGTTTATTGGTTTAATTTTGGCTTTATTAAAAAAAAATTGAGTTTTGACCATAATTTAATACTCCCTCCGTCCCATAAAGTTTGATCACTACGAAAATACGTGCAATTTTCAAGCTAAAAAATAACGTGCTTACGAAAATAATTTTTTAGTCAATATGGATCTTGTTTGATAGATCTCATCGAGAACTTTTATACGATGCAAAAAAAATTCAAAAATTATTTTGGTAAATACATTATTTTTTAGTTTGAAAATTGCACGTAGTTTCGTAGTGATCAAACTTTATGGGACGGAGGGAGTACTTGTTAGATTCGTCTCGTCGAGAGGAATCCAGATACCACAAAATCTTGACGCAAAACTAACAAATGCAAAAAAAAATTGAATAAAAACAAAACAAATAATCCAATAATCCAGTTTTTGGCTTTTAAGCCAAAGTAGCTCTAAGCTAACTTTTTCCTGAAAGCCTGAAACACTTTAACTACATTTTAACTCTATTAGTGGAGCCACACAAAACACTAACATCAACTAATTATACTAATATCTAACCTAATTTCTTTCTTAACACAATTATTGGAGATGCCCTTAATGCATCAGGTGTTCATTTTGTATTATAGTGGTTTATATGTAATATTCCTTCTATCAATGGTCTAGCAATAATAAAATTAAGAATTTTATAGCTAGTGGAGATTTTAATGTCTAACAAATCATAATAAGCTTCAAGTAGAAGGATAAAATTAATGTTTTTAACATACCAATATGTTTTCTCGGTAGAACATACTAACATAGATATGGTAAGATGAAATTTAATAGCATTACATTAAAATTAGCACAGAAACTTTAAAAGTAGTAACATATTTGTAATCTATGTAAACGATTTTTTTTTCCTATAAAATATGGGCCCCCTAAATCAGATTCCTAGCGCTGTCCCTCCATAATGCCACCATTAATTGCCCTTTTCTCTTTCTTTTTTTTTTTTTTTATCACAGTATTAAATACCCTAGGCTACAATTAAATGCAGGAGAGGGGTAACAGTTTAGCAAGGACAAAAATTTATTCTTATCTTCTTTTTTTGTTTTTTTTTGGTGCTTTGGAAACGCAATTCTATATCTTCTGCTATTGCCTTATGTGCACAATTTTGACCGCCACCATTTCACAATTTTTTTGTCCGAGTGCATTCTTTAGAACGTAGACTACAACCCTTTGATCATTTTTCTTTTACAAAGTAGAAACTTGGTTTCTCATTCCAAAAGAACTGATTTATACAGGAAGTAGAAAAATTTGCAGAACCTGGAGTCAAAGAAACGAGGAATACTGATGGAATGACACCTGCAGAAGTATTTTCTGAAACACACCAAGGCTTGGTAAAGGATGGTGAGAAATGGATGAAAGAGACAGCCACATCATGCACCATAGTTGCTGTTCTTATCGCCACTATGGTTTTTGCAGCTGCTATTACAGTACCTGGTGGAAACAATAGTGAAAACGGCCATCCGATACTCTCAAAACAAAAAGCCTTTGCAATTTTTGGCATATCTGACGCGCTAGCCCTATTCTCATCCATAACTTCCGTATTGATGTTCTTGCTTATCCTGACTTCTCGATACGCAGAGGAAGATTTCCTACAGACCTTACCCAATAGGTTAGTTGTCGGTCTCATAACCCTCTTTGTCTCCATTTTATCCACGATGGTCGCCTTCGGTGCTATACTCTTTCTTGTGTTCGGAGATAATAAGGAATGGGTTCTTATCCCTATAACCGCGTTGGCTAGTATCCCTGCAACCTTGTTCGGAGCTTTGCAGTTTCCTCTCCTTGTAGAGATGATCCAATCCACATATGGCCGAGGCATTTTCGGCAAGCAGAGTGATCGTATGCTCATATGAGCATTTGTGACTCGAGCCACACTTGAGCAACTATTATATATGTGCATCCAGTGGTATTTCACCCTGCATCAATCATCACCAGGTAGTAATGATTGAAGATTTGTCTTCCAACTGGAGTAGGGACATATTTTTTCGTTTCTTATTTCTCGCAATTTCAATTCTCTCCTATAATACACATGGTAGTGGGTTTATGTTATTGGACTCTGTAATGTTGTTCATTTCGTATTTGATATATTTTTCGTGACACTTACAAAAATATTCTTCCACTGATTGAGTTAAAAAAATCTCAAATATGCCACAACATAGAGTAGGCCAAATGCCCACCTATATATATATATATATATATATATATATATATAGGGTAGGCTTCTAAAACGGGATTCCCGTTTCCGGACCTCCATGATCTAAATATTTTTTTGACGATCCGAGCCGTACAATGTGTTCAAAAGGTATTTTCAAGGGTTCACGCGAGAAATCTTCAAAAAAAAATACCGGAAAGGGCTTATATTTTTCGCGAAAACTGCTTGGATCAAACCCTTCCCGGTATTTTTTTTTGAAGATTTCCCGCTTGGACCCTTGAAAACACCTTTTGAACACATTGGACGGCTCGGATTTTATATATATAGGGTTTGCTTCTAATCCGGACTTTTAATTTCCGGACCTCATGATCCAAACATTTTTTTGACGATCCGATCCGTCCAATGTGTTCAGAAGGTGTGTTCAAAATGTAAATATATATTTTTTGCGAAAACTACTTGGATCAAGCCCTTCCCGGTATTTTTTTTTTGAAGATTTTCCGCGTGGACCCTTGAAAACACCTTCTGAACACATTGGACGGATCGGATTTTCCAAAAATAATTTGCAACACAAGAAAACCCATTTTTTCTTATTTCCGGGAGGTGTGGATATGAAGATTTCCGTATATATATATATATATATATATATATATATATATATATATATATATATATATATATATTGATCGGCAACGCCCACCTGCATTGAATTGCAACAATGTGGTTTTTTTTTTTTATCAGCAACAATGTGGCATGTTGGACTGATATTTAGCGAGAAAAAGAATCTCCTCTTCTAGCTTACTGTAGTTGCTTGTTTGAGGTGTAACGTACATTTTTACAATCTTCTTGTGGCTTTATTTATGGATTTTTATGGCCCGAGATATGAATTTTGCAGTAGTTTATCTGACGAAATTTTGTGGCTAATTTTGTGAATCTTTATAGCTCGTATTATGATACTTTGTGGTAATTTTTAAGAATTTTGGTCGTCCAATAGATAGTGGTCCAATCTATGAATTTTTTTGTTCAAAAAATCATCGAGGTCAAAGTGACGACGCAAAACTTATGAGTTTTGTTTGCGGTGTTTGTTACGTACTTTTGCGGTGTTTTTTATGAATATTTGTGCTCCAATATATAAATATTTCAAGGGACAAAGGATGTGATGTGAGTTGAAGGGAAAGGGCCCACATCAGCTAAAGAGGAGCTGGAAAATTCGGTAATTCAATATGTGTTCGGGCAGACACAATATTAGGCGTGGGTGTGTAGCATACATGTATGTTTGTACAAGAGTGAAAAGTGTTGAAAAAAAACAGAGAAAAAGAGAGCGTGAGAGGAGCAGGAAATGTGGGGAGCCCCTGATGAGAGTTATGTAATTTTGCATGTACGTGTTTGCTTAGATTAGTAAAAGTGTGTTGAGTTTCACTTTCACATTTTTTAAAAATTTATGATTACCATAGTTGAGGTTAACTCAAATTCTGATGATAATAATAATAATAAAAGCAGTAGGTCAATTTCCATGGCTTACTAATGTTGGTTTTGATACCATTATTTGCAATTCGGAAACAGTCCACTCATTAGTCATAATAAAACCTTTTTTTTATTTTATTTCTGTGGAGCTTCGTAGTCCAATGCATTTTCTTTTAGTAAAAAAATGGGCTGTTGGTCAGGGACGAATGTAGGAATTTCATCCTGTGGTCACAAAAATATATAATGTCTTAAAGAAAAATACTATCATGCAAAAATAAATTTTCAACTTGGCGAGATATAATTCCCCCAAATCTTCATATGTTAAAAGCCAAATCTTCATATGTTAAAAGCCATAAATTAACTGTACAAATACACATGTTTAATTGGAATTTCACCTATTTTAACTCCACATGAGTGATTCAACGACGATAATAATAAAGATAATATAATTGGCATGTAAAATCTTTTTTTCAGTGCAATTTTTTTAACCTTCGGAACCCATAGTAAAGCTGGCCCTGCTTGCAGTTAAAAGATTTAAATTCACTCCTTGGTAGTGAGTGGTTGGATTATAACAAACAAATTGTGTTTGATCCAATTCACATGGTCCGAACAGAAAGAATGACAGGCAGTGTTCACCATTTTTTAACGAAAGCCCTATTTACAAGTGACGTTAGATGCTATTTTGGCAAAATGTGGTTTTTTCCCCATGAAGATGAGAAAAAATTAGTTGGGTTGAGTGAGGTGGCAAGCATGACTTTGTAATTTATAGTATTACAAATTCAATTCATCAATATCAATTATAATAAACTTATGTATGCAGAAGCAAGCATTAAAAATCGTACTTTCTAGTTTCTAAGCGATGTCTGCATTTTTCTTCTATTCGTGTAAGGCATTTGATTTTACCAAATTGATTACAATCTGAAAGGTACTTCCCTGTTTTTTCGTCATATATGTCCTTGTGTTCGAAATAATTAAAATTTTCTCTTATTTTAAGAAGTAGCTTTGATCCTCTTCGCAGATGGAGTTACCAATTCTAAAAAATGTTCATTCTGCAAAGGGTGTTCTTTGCCTGTGCTTGTATTTTGTTTTTTAGGCTTAGAATTTGAGAGGGCATTAATTAGAATTTCTTCCACCAATTTCAGTTAAAGTACTTGATAGTTATGGAGCCAATAACCAAAAGTGGGTGACACCAATCTAATTGTCATGAACTGCCATGAATTTGGTTACACAATGACATTTCCTCCGACCACTCTAAAAACAGACTTGCGGGTGCAATGTCGAGTGCTATAAAAACCTTAATTGAAACCGTTCCAAACACCAATTGGTTTTAGGAGAGTTGGTGGAAAAGTTATCCGACACGAATGTCGTATGGTTCATTGTTCAATAGTTCACTCCGTATAATAGAATCGTCATTGACACCAAAGTACCATGCGAAAGGAATGGAACAACTATTGAGCTACGATGAGCAAGGAAGGAATGATCCGACAATTACACGAATTACGCCATAGCTGATCAAGGCTGTGACTTACCTGAAGATTCAGTCAGACATGCTTCATGGTGATATCTAGTCTTTTGCCCAAGTAGTACATTTCAAGGATAGAAAAAGAGCAAAAGTAAACAGAGAGAATAACTACTTTAATCAACTAGTACATTTCAAGTATAGAAAGCAAAACCATTCCTTCATCTAAGCATCTTCCTCGTGCATACGGATCTCTAAGCAGATTTTCCAAAACACTTTAACTGATTCAAATCCTTTTAAATTTGTTGACGAAAAGCAATTTATTCTATGAAAGCTTACGTACCTCTTTGTTCTTCACCAAATCCAACAAAGAAATGCCTGATGTGCTTCAATGAACTTTTAATGCGGGCCTACGCTTTTCTTCATCTGAACCAAATGATCATCTTTTAGGCTTGATGTAGAGGGCTGATTGCACATATGAGTGAAAATGTTGTAAATCCGTAATTAGAAATGAAAACTTATATAGGACTTGAGTAAGGTAAGATATCCAGAAATTACATTAACTTGTTACTGACCTCAATAGTTTTCCCGTATGGAAGAAAGAATCTGCACGGGTTATTTAGTAATAGGAGTTGGATCCTCTTCAGATGTCCCATAAGAAAGTGAACGTTCTATTTTGTCAATTTGTAAGCCCTTTCCTAGCCTATTTTGATGGTTATAGCATTCACATTTAGACATCTTCGAGTACATTAGTGATGCTAAAAACCGTGTTGACCGAAGTATTGTTTTGAAATTTGTCTTTAGAAAATTACACCCTCCGTCCCTTTTTAAATGCGTAGCCTCATAATTCCAACTTATTTTTCTCACGTCAACTTTTACAACTTTTACATCTAATTTTCACTACTTACCCTTGTCTTTAGAAAATTACACCCTCCGTCCCTTTTTAAATGCGTAGCCTCGTAATTCCAACGTTTTGATGGTTTTCCTAGCCTATTTTTTTGTTGAAAAAAAAACCCATCGTCAACTTTTACAACTTTTACATCTAAATTTGCTTGATGTGAAGGTGGAAAACATTAACTGGAAAACCATCAAAACGTTTATTTTTGTGGAGCTCCACGCTTAGTTATTTTTTTGTTGAAAAAAAATGCCAATCTAACATCAATAACCCCACTTGATTTAATATAGAAAGTGCATCCCTCAAAATATATTGGCTGTTCATTTTTGTAACATCAAAATATAGTTCGATCACTAGGTTAACAATGTCCAATTAATTTGATTTTTTTAGAGAATTTTCTTGAACAAAGCATTACACAATGAGCCTCCATCATTTTTGGAACTTTTTTTAGAGAATTTTCTACTTGGCAAAATCTATTCCACGACTGGCAGAAACCTTTTTTTTTTTTTTTTTTTCCTTTTAAGCTTGGGATGATGTGTCCCAAGTTACAAAATTCCCCGAACTCCAATCAAAACCAAGGGTCCTGAATGCTTTTTGAATCTTCTCAAGGAAATTTGCCAAAAGGACCAAAATCGTAACGATATTCAAATTTGAGATTGGAAGAAAAAAACGTCTGATATTTACTACTACATTTGGTACAAATCAATCATCATCATTCAATACTATATACAAATGCATTTTGCCTTCAAATTCTCATCTCTAAATTCCTAGAATTTTGATTTTTAGAAATATTAAGAGAGACATATGGAACATGGGAGTAAGATAGAGTGAGGAACGGGGAGGGAGTGGGAGTGGGAGTGGAATGGGAGTTAGAGAGAAAGAAAAAGAAAAAGAGCAAAATTAAAGGGAAAATTATCACTCTACATTTCATGGATAGAAATCAAAACCATTCCCTCATCTAAGCATTTTCCTCGTGCATACGAATCTCTAAGGCAAATTTTTCAAATCACTTCAGTTCAAATCCTTTTGATTTCTTGACCATGCAATTTATTATACGGTAGATATGAGAAATGGTCGCTCTAGTTTGCATGAAATCTCAATTACGTCCCTCTCGCTAACGTTGTCAATGAAACAAACGAAATTGAAGGAAAAAATTGTGTTTTCTCTCTCAGTGGGACTTAATTAAGATTTCGTACAAACTAAAAGGACTATTTCTAAAATCTTACCTTATACTTTTCTTTTTGGAATTAGATACTCCCTCTGTCCCTTTAAATTGTGGATTTTGTTATATTGGGTTGTCCCTTAATAAATGTGTGTTTTAAAAAGTTAATGGTTAAATTTTGTACAATTATTGTTTTGTCCTTTTGATAATTTAATGGGTAAAGATTTAATGTGTAAGGTGTAATGATGATATTTTTAATAAATTGGATTTACGAAACAACACACTTGAAAAGGGATGGAGGGACTATTAAAGACACTATACGTACTATATTTCTCAACGCATTTATGTTGAGAAAATTAAATGTCATGGTATGGTAGTATTATATTTCTCACGGAAAAAATATATATATATATATATATAAATAGGAAGGCGGTCTCCTAAGGGATCCCGCATACAAAATTTGGTGCGGGATTGGCCTTTTTCAACTTTCCGGATCAAAATTTGATGATCCGAACCGCTCAATGTTTTTAAAATGCATTTTCCAAGGCCTATGCGGGAAATCTTCAAAAAACAATACCCGGAAGGGCTTGATCCAAACAGTTTTCGAAATGGTTAAATTTAAAAACAGTTTTATCGAAAACTGTTTGGATCAAGCCCTTCCGGGTATTTTTTTTTTGAAGATTTCCCGCATAAGCCTTGGAAAATGCATTTTAAAAACATTGAGCGGTTCGGATCGTCAAAATTTGATCCGGAAAGTTGAAAAAAGGCCAATCCCGCACCAAATTTTGTATGCGGGATCCTTTAGGTGACCGCCTTCCTATATATATACGAAAAACTTCCTATCCAAACTCCCGGATTTAAAAAAATCCGGACCTCCACCTTCCCAATTTTGTTTTGAAAATCCGAACCGTTAGATGTGTTTAAAACGTGTTTTTAAGGTCCAACGCGAAGATTTGGCAAAAAAAAATACCCGAAAGGGCTTGATCGGAGCAGTTTTTCATAAACACTCTATATCGGTTCGGATCGTCGAAATTTGGTCCGGAAAGTGAAGTCCGGACGGTAGGTCCGTAAATAGTGGTTTGGATAGGAAGGGGTTCCTATATATATATATATATATATATATAGAAGGCGGTTCTAGTCCGGGATTGGGACTTCCGGACCTCCATGATCCGAACATTTTTTTGACGATCCGAGCCGTCTAATGTGTTCAGAAGGTGTTTTCCAAGGTCCACGCGAGAAATCTTCAAAAAAAAATACCTGTAAGGGCTTGATCCAAGCAGTTTTTCGCAAAAACTGTATTAATACAAAAAAAAAATACCCATTTTCTTCCAGTCAGGGATCCCTGACTAGAACCGTGGGGTATTATATATATATATATATAAAGCAACCACTTTGTCAAATGTCTTGGTATCATATTTTTTCAATTGGATTTGTACAATCTCGTCAGTTTTTTCACTCGATTAAAGGGTAAAATTCAAAAACACCCCCAAACTTTGACCTCAATGTCTCAAACACTCCCAAACTTCACTTATTTTCAATTAGGCTCCCAAACTATTTCTCCGTTATTCAATCAACCCCCACCGTTTAAGTCTGTCAACTCTCAAACGGAAATCGCTGAGTTAGACTAACGGCACCGTTAAATCAACCATGTGGCTCGACACATGGCGCCACATGTGCACTATGTAATAATAAAAAAAAGCCACGTGTACAAAAAAAAGAGAGAGAAAAGTGGGAAATTTCACCCCTTGAAATAAGAAAATGATTCAGAGGATTCCACAGAGTCTTCGTTCCTTGATTTTTACTTCGTGTGCATCTGAAAAAATCAGAGTGTAATAATCATGAACACCTCTTTGCTATCCCCCACAACAATTCCCAACCATGACCAACAATCAAAACCCAAAAAACTTTTCTTCTTCTTCTTCGTCTTGCTGCGTTTGGAAGTTAGTGAAAGAAAGAGAAAAAAAAAGAAAAATAATTAAGAAGGAAATTAGAGGGAAAATTGAAGAGAAAATGAGAGGAAAGTTTAATAGGAGTTTGAATATTTTCCTTTCTCTTTTTGTAGAACCAAATGAAGGAAGGGAAATTTTTAAAATTTTCTCTCCCTTTCTCTTCCTTTCCCTAAGAACCAAACAGAGGGTTCCAACAGAAATCAATCACGACAGAACTGCTATTGCTGCCCAGAAACGCCACTACCCGAACCTGCCGGAAATGAGGTGATATTGTTTGATAATGGAGGGGAGAGAGAGACGAAAAGAGATGCAAAAAATGGGGCCCCTTGCACGCCCTTGCCCGCAAAAAAAAAAAAAAATTTGAAATTTTAAAATTGAAACAACAGCGTGCCAATCTCTCACTGTGCTTCTATGATTCTGGACAAAAAAGATGGGTCTAGCCACTTGTCAAAACAAATAAAGAAAAACCCATCAACTCTTTGCAAAATTGCAAGAGCACAAGCTCAGGGAAGCTCGAGGAAGCATCTGAAGATGGGTCCCTTGTTTAGGTCTCTACACATGGACTCTGAATGACTGAATCAATGGCTCTGAATGAAGGAGGAGGTTTAGGGAGATCAAGATCCCTTGCTAGTTGCTAGGTTCAATATACACAAGGAGTTCCTCAGACCCATTTCTCTTGTGGCCGACCACACCTTCGAATCTGAAGACTCCATTCCATACCTTTATGAATCTTGGTGTTCAACGGCGTCGTCGGCAATGAGGTGGTCGATGAGGGTGAGGCT